>ONZH01010257.1:0-251888 GCA_900303285.1 Rhinella marina
TAACTTCTTCTTTAAGAGGCTCCTCTGTCCTCAACTCATTACCTGTAGTAATGGCACCTGCTTGAACTTGTTATCAGTATAAAAGACACCTGTCCACAACCTCAAACAGTCACACTCCAAACTCCACTATGGTGAAGACCAAAGAGCTGTCGAAGGACACCAGAAACAAAATTGTAGACCTGAACCAGGCTGGGAAGACTGAATCTGCAATAGGCAAGCAGCTTGGTGTGAAGAAATCAACCGTGGGAGCAATAATTAGAAAATGGAAGACATACAAGACCACTGATAATGTCCCTTGATCAGGGGCTCCATGCAAGATCTCACTCCGTGGGGTCAAAGTGATCACAAGAACTGTGAGCAAAAATCCCAGAACCACACGGGGGGACCTAGTGAATGAACTGCAGAAAGCTGGGACCATCGTAACAAAGGCTACCGTCAGTAACACACTACGCCGCCAGGGACTCAGATCCTGCAGTGCCAGACGTGTCCCTCTGCTTAAGCCAGTACATTCCCAGGGCTGTCTGAAGTTTGCTAGAGAGCATTTGGATGTTCCAGAAGAGTATTGGGAGAATGTCATATGGTCAGATGAAACCAAAGTAGAACTGTTTGGTAGAAACACAACTTGTTGTGTTTGGAGGAGAATGAATGCTGAGTTGCATCCAAAGAACACCATACCTACTGTGAAGCATGGGGGTGGCAACATCATGCTTTGGGGCTGTTTCTCTGCAAAGGGACCATGTATCATGAGATTTTGAGTGCAAACCACCTTCCATCAGCAAGGGCATTGAAGATGAAACGTGGCTGGGTCTTTCAGCATGACAATGATCCCAAGCACACTGCCAGGGCAACAAAGGAGTGGCTTCGTAAGAAGCATTTCAAGGTCCTGGAGTGGCCTAGCCAGTCTCCAGATCTCAACCCCATAGAAAACCTTTGGAGGGAGTTGAAAGTCCGTGTTGCCCAGCAACAGCCCCAAAACATCACTGCTATAGAGGAGATCTGTATGGAGGAATGGGCCAACATACCAGCAACAGTGTGTGCCAACCTTGTGAAGACTTACAGAAAACGTTTGACCTCTGTCATTGCCAACAAAGGATACATAACAAAGTATTGAGATGAACTTATTCACCAAATACTTATTTTCCACCATAATTTGCAAATAAATTCTTTAAAAATCAGACAATGTGATTTTCTGGATTTATTTATCATTTTGTCTTTCATAGTTGAGGTCTACCTATGATGTCAATTACAGGCCTCTCTCATCTTTTTAAGTGGGAGAACTTGCACAATTTGGTGGCTGACTACATACTTTTTTTCCCATTGTAACTGCTGGTAGGCCCAGTCTAGAATTCAGGTAACTGTGTACTTCACCCCAAAAACCTGCAATGACTGGACATTCCCAGATCATGTCCATTAACGTCCCCCTGACTCCACCACACCTAGTACAGATATCTGATGAGAGTCTCTGGATATGTGTCAAACGGACGGGAGTCAAATATACCCTGTGCATCCACTTAACCTGGATCAGCTGATCCTGTGCACAAATCACCGTAGACCTCCATGTGGAAGCCAGTTCTTTCTCCTGTTGCGAATCTAAATTTGCAATATCACCTTTACATTTAATAAAAGCCTTAGATATAGGTGAAGATTGAGAGACCATCTTACTGGGGTTTGCACGTCTAGTAATTTTTTCCACTTCCCCGTACTCTAGCCGCAAAGGGCCTGACCCAAACTGTGATGCACATGCATGCCTCAATTGGAAGTATCTGAAGAGGGATGAGAGTGGTAAGTTGTATTCGGCTTGCACAGCAGAAAAGGTCTTGAAAACTCCCCCCTCATATAGCTGGGTCAGGTATTTAATGCCCCTTTGGGGACAGAACTCAAAATCCGGCAGGGACAGTAATTCTTGAAGTTTGGGATTCTGCCATAGTGGTATAACCGGTGACCACTTATTACTATGTTCCCTATCTCCCATAACAATAACAAACGTATTCCAAACATTAACTACCCCTGCCATAAGGGAGAGTAGTGTTTTACTGGGTATTTACCTGCCCTATATACCATATTCGTCATGGCCTCACCACTGCAGGATTGTTTGAGTCTGCTGTAATCCACCAGGATGCGTAATTCAGTTGCGCTTCAATATAGTAAAGATACATAAAGGGAAGAGCCAAACCTCCTCTCGAATAGGGGGCCCGCAGAGTTTCTCTGGCAATGCGGGCCACCGACCGCTGTCACAGAAAAGGGATCAAGAGGCGGTAAAGTGTTTGAAAATGGATCTTAGGGAGTACAACAGGGGCCGCCCTATAGAGATAAAGGAGCTTAGGGAAAATAATCATTTTGAACACATTGATTCATCCTATCAAAGACAAGGCCTTAAAGGGAACCTGTCATCTCCGAAACACCCCCTGAACTACAGTAAGCGGTGTATAGTGTAAGTGACGCTGAGTCTGGTTATGTAATTTTTATCTTCATACTCGCTTCGATTCTGATGCAGCGCTCCCACAAACCTGTAGTAAAATGCACTCACTGGACTCCACTGCTCACTCACATAATGGAGAGGACTCAAAGAAGAGTCCAGTGAGTGCATTTTACTGCTGGTTTGTGGGAGCATAGTGTCAGAATGGAAGTGAGTATGAAGATAAAACTTACATATTCGGATTCAGCATCACTTACACTATACACCACTTACTCTAGTTCAAGGGGTGTTTCGGAGCTGACAGGTTCCCTTTAAGCTTTTGTGATATATAGAGTACTGCTGGGCCCATATTGAGTGTAAAAACTGAGTAACATCCTTATTAGAGATGAGCGAATCATTCAAAATTCGCTTCGCCGAATATTCGTCAAACTTTTCATAAGATTCGTATATCCTACGAATCTATTCGGCGAATTTGCGTACAAATCATACGTTATTACGTGGCGTTTTGCAAACATTTGCGCACTAATAACGAACATTCAGTTTTAAAAGGTATGCAACTTCTGTGAACACGTACGCATGAGCGTACTAATTGCGTACGAATCCTCAGCATACTATTGTCTAGCGATTGCGTAATACATGTGATACATATAATGTCTCAGCAGATAACAGCAGATCATCCGGGTGTGACTGAGATGAGCGAGCCATCCACTCCACTACCTCATCCACTTTCTCCTCCACTACAATTTTGCACCTTGGTGGGTTAGCCTGGTGGAACACCGGCCAAGTATTGCGAATACTAAAAGTAGAAGCTCCGGCTACAGGTCCTTTGGCACTTCTGCCCTGTGCCACCTTCTCCTTTTTTTAGAGCTCGAGGTCTGGCTGGAACTGGACCCCTTTTGCTTATCCCTCTGGCTCTGTGCCCCCTCCATACTACAAAATGCCCACTGTGCCCCCTTCTTTGTAGTAATGCCCTCTGTGCACCCTTCATTTTAGTAATGCCCTCTTTCTCTGTGCCCCCTCCATAGTACAAAATGCCCACTGTGTCCCCTTCACATAACTAATGCCCTCTGTGCCCCCTCTGTATTAAAAAAACAAAAACACAGCACCTACTCACCTTGTCCCGTTCCTGAAGTCCTCTCTTCTCTGCAGACACAGATCGCCCTGCAGCAATGTGTGGGCGGGGATTATGCAGATTTCCGGGTTACAGGCTCCGCCCACATATTCCGGCGGCACGATCTCTGCCAGCAAGCTGAATGGTGGAGCAGGGAGAAGTCTCTCTGCTTGACTATTCAGAGCACCGGCCTGAGGGAGAGGAGGAGCGCAGGGAGGTGAGTGAGAGGACTCAACCCCCTGCGCTCCAGCAATTAGCACCTCTATCTGTATTGATGGAAGTGCTCATTGTTTCTGGCACCCCCTGAGAGCTGGCACCCGGGGCGGACTGCACCCCCCGCTCCCACCTTAGTTATGCCACTAAAAGACCTTAGCTAAGATCTTGGCATTTGTATTCATTATCAAAATGGGGCGATAAGAGCTACTCTGTTCTGGCGGCTTCCCAGCTTTGTGAATCACAACTATTGTGGCTTCATAGAAGGATGCAGGTAGTGACTTATGTTCTAAAGCATATGCAAATAATTAACTCAGTCTTTGACTGACACCCTCCATCTGAAAGGTATACCACTCAACCGGAAAGCCGTCCGGACCCTGTGTCTTCCTCTTTGTCATGGATAGAATGGCTTTTTGGATCTCGAGTGGAGTGATAGGAGCATCCAAAACCCCTCTCTCTGATAGAGTTAAAGAGGGAAGGGAAGTATATTTCAAAAAAATCCCATATTTCCTCAAAAGGCCTTAACATCTTAGAAGAATAGAAATTAGTATAGTATGTGCTGACATATATCTTCGGGAGTAGTGACCAACTCACCCAAAGCATTCTTGATTGCCATTACCACTGTTTGTGAAGTTTTGGTCCTTGCCAAATACACCGAGGTCCTACCTCTCTTATCTCCCTCTGAAAAAAACAGATTGTTTCTGTGCTAATAGTTTCTTCTGCGTATATCATTTGTTACTCATTTGGCGTTTCTAGGATTTGAATCCACACCACGGACAGTTTTCTGAGCCGTGTCTATAGGTGTTGATTATCTGCGTATATTCAGTTAACCCCTTAATGATCGGGCCATTTTGCACCTTCGTGACCGGGCTTATTTTTGAAAATCTGACATGTATCACTCTATGTGGTAATAACTTTGGAACACTTTTACTTATCCAAGCCATTCTGAGATTGTTTTCTCGTGACACATTGTACTTCATGACAGTCATAAATCTGAGTCAATATATGTCATCTTTATTTATGAAAAAATCCCAACTTTACCAAAAATTTAGAAAAATTCACAATTTTCAAAATTTCAATTTCTCTGCTTTTAAAATTGAAAGTGATACCTCATACAATAGTTATTATATTTATTATTTAACATTCCCCATATGTCTACTTTATGTTTGCATCATTTATATTATTTCATATAAATGTCATTTTATTTTTTTGGGACATTAGAAGGCTTAGAGGACCAGTTTAGGTCTGAAGTCACTTTGTGGGGCTTACATAGTAGACACCCCCCCCCCCCATAAATGATCCCATTTTGGAAACTACACCCCTCAAGTTACTTAACACTGATTTTCTAAACTTTGTTAACCCTTTAGGTATTCCACAAGAATTAAAGGAAAATGCAGATAAAATTTCAAAATTTCACTTTTTTGGCAGATTTTCCATTTTAGTCCATTTTTTCTTTAACACATCTAAGGTTACCAGCCAAACAAAACTCAAATATTTATTACCCTAATTCTGCGGTTTACATAAACATTCCACATGTGGTGGTAAACTGCTGTATGGGCGCATGGCAGGGCGCAGAAGGAATGGAGCGCCACATGGTTTTTGGAAGGCAGATTTTGCTGGACTGGTTTTTAGACACCATGTCCCATTTGAAGCCCCCAGATGCATCCTATAGTACAAATAATCAAAAAGTGACCCCATTTTGGAAACTACGGGGTAAGATGACAGTTTTATTGGTACTATTTTGGGGTACATCGCTCTATATTATTTTTTTTTTGGGAGGCAAGGTAACTGAAGAATGAATGTTTTGGTACTGTATTTATTTTTTGTTTTTTATCATGTTCATCTGACAGGTAAGATCATGTGGTATTTTTATAGAGCAGGTTGTTACGGATGTAATGATATCAAATATGTATGCTTTCTTTGTTTGTTTCGGTTTTACATAATAAAGCATTTTTGAGAAAAAATATGTTTTTGTGTCTCCATTTTCTGAACGCCATATCTTTTTTATTTTTCTTCCGATCGTCTTGTGTAGGGGCTCATTTTTGCAGGAAGAGTTGATATTTTTATTGGTACCATTTTTGGGTACATATGATTTTTTGATTATTCATTATTACACTTTTTGGGGCAAGGTGACTCAAAAATTGGCAATTTTGGCACAGCTTTTACTTATTGATTTTTACTGCGTTCACCTGAGGGGTCAGGTCATGTGAGATTTTTGTAGAGCAGGTTGTTATGGAAGTGGTGATACCTAACATGTGTACTTTTTTTATTTATTTAAGGTTTACACAAAAATATCATTTTTGAAACAAAATAAATCATGTTTTAGTATCTCCATAGTGTGAGAGCTGTATTTTTTTTTATTTTTTGGGCGATTGTCTCAGGTAGGGGCTAATTGTTTACGGGATGAGATCAGGGCCGTATTTAGGGTTCATGCTGCCCTAGGCACTCTCTTTGATGACGCCCCCCCCAACGTGACCCATTCCCCCACGCCCCCAAATAGTAGCATAGTAACCTCTCCTCAGCCCCCTCACCCCATAGTAGCCCCCTCACCCCACAGTAGCATAGTAGCCTCTCCTAAGCCCCCCCACCCCATAGTAGCCTCCTCCCCCCACAGTAGCATAGTAGCCTCTCCTTAGAACCCCCACCCCATAGTAGCCTCGTTACCCCCACCCCCATAGTAGCCTCTTCTCACCCCCCACCTCATAGTAGCCTCTCCTCGTTACCCCACCCCCTATAGTAGCCCCCTCACCCCCATAGTAGCCTCCTCCCCCCACAGTAGCATAGTAGTCTCTCCTCAGTAGCCCCCAACCCCATAGTAGCCTTGTTACCCCACCAACCATGACGTTTTCTTTCCTCTTCTTCTGTCAGACCAGACCGCCATGGTGACTTCTTTCAGCTGTGCCTCGTCTCTGAAGAGTTCAACAAACAGACATCTTACTTTCCTACTTTTCCATCATCCTCTCACCTTCTCCACATCTCACCCTGCCCGCCCCCCATACTATACTACAGAAACAGCCCCCCTGAAAATACTGGCACCACACAGAAAAAACAGTACCCCCCTTACCTTTCAGATCAGATCCCCATATCAAACCCCAGATGAGACCCCCCCATCTCCAGACCCCCATTAGACCTCCAAACTCCCATATCTGACCCTCATTAGACCTCCAAAGCCCTAATCAGACCCTCATTAGACCCTTATCAGACCTCCAGACTCTCAATCAGACCCCTCTAGACCCCCAGTCAGACCCTTCAGGCCCCTAATCAGACCTCCTTCAGACCCCTAATTAGATCCCCAATCATACCCCCCCTTCGGGCCCCATATCATACTCTTGTGGCCCCCATATAGAACTCTCCTTCTGGGGCCCATGTCAGACCCCCCCCCTTCTGGCCCCATGTCAGAACCCCTTTTCTGGCCCCCATTTTAGACCCCCCTTTCTGGTCCCCATTTCTGTCCCACCATTTCAGATCCCCCCATTCTGTCCCACCATTTCAGATCCCCCCCATTCTCTCCCACCATTTCAGACCTCCCCATTCTGTCCCACCATTTCAGATCCCCCCATTCTGTCCCACCATTTCAGATCCCTCCCATTCTGTCCCACCATTTCAGACCCCCCCATTCTGTCCCACCATTTCAGATCCCCCCCCCATTCTGTCCCACCATTTCAGATCCCCCCCCCCATTCTGTCCCACCATTTCAGATCCCCCCCATTCTGTCCACCATTCAGATCCCCCATTCTGTCCCACCATTTCAGACCCCCCCATTCTGTCCCACCATTTCAGACCCCCCATTCTGTCCCACCATTTCAGATCCCCACCATTCTATCCCACCATTTCAGATTCCCCCATTCTGTCCCACCATTTCAGATCCCCCCCATTCTGTCCCACCATTTCAGATCCCCCCATTCTGTCCCACCATTTCAGATCCCCCCATTCTGTCCCACCATTTCAGACCCCCCCCCATTCTGTCCCACCATTTCAGATCCCCCATTCTGTCCCACCATTTCAGATCCCCCCATTCTGTCCCACCATTTCAGACCCCCCCATTCTGTCCCACCATTTCAGACCCCCCCATTCTGTTCCACCATTTCAGATCCCCCCATTCTGTCCCCACCTTTTCAGATCCCCCCCCCAATTCTGTCCCCACCTTTTAAGATCCCTTTTTGGCCCCCACTTAAGACCTCAGATCAGACAAGAAAAAAAAAAAAAAACTTACCTCCGGTCCTGGCTGTGTCCCCGTTCTCTCCTCTTCCAGGGGCCCGTGCTGAAGTCACCTGACCTCCTGCAGCGTCAGGTCAGAGGGCGCTCTGTACGTCCTGACGCTGCAGGCAGTCAGGACACAGCAGTGCCGGCCTCAGGAAGATCAAGCAGGAGGAGGGGTAAGTACTGTACAGCGCTACCAGCGCTTCACTCCCCCTCCTCCTGCAGGCTAGTGAGCGCTTTGCTCGCTAGTATTCCCTTTATAAGATGCACTGCATCTTATAAAAGGGAAAAGTTTAGCACTGGCATGGTCGCCCCGATACCCCGCGCCACCCGACAGCAGCACCCCCTAGACTGAGCCCGTCCCCGCCCCCCGGAAATAAAAAAAAAAAAAAAAGGATTTTTTTTTTCCTTTTTTTTCACAATTGTTATATTCTCCTGGCGGGGTGCCGCCCCCGTAACCTGCCGCCCTAGGCACCGTGCCCCCGGTGCCTAGTTGCTAATACGGCCATGGATGAGATAACGGTTAGATTGGTGCTATTTTGGGGAGAAAACGCCTTTTTGATTGCTTGGTATTACGCTTTTTGTGGTGTAAGGTGAGAAAAAATGGCTTTTTTGACATAGTTTTTTTTTTTTTTTTTACTGTGTTCCTCTGAGGGGTTAGGTCATGTGAGATCTTTGTAGAGTAAGTTGTTACGGGACGCGGCGATACCTAACATGTCTAGGGTATTTTATTATTTTATTTTATTTATTTTTACTCAATTATAAATGTGCGTATATGGAAAAAAATGATTTGGGGGAGGGAGCTTCCTCCCTGTTAACCCCTTCCATGCCGTGGTCCCTACAGACCGCGGCATGGAAGGGGTTAAACGGCCGACATCACTGCCAGTTGCGATGCCGGCCGTCACATCCTGAAAAATTAAAACATAGCAGCGCAGCCCCGATGTCCGTGACACCAGTTTGCAAGCAAGTGTCACCGCAAGTGTACTTGTGGTGACAATTGGAGCTCATGACTTACTGTGCACGTCATGATGCAGTAACTAACACCACATCATGACGTCACTCGTCACTAAGGGGTTAAATGTAGGGAGTATATTCTCTATGCTGAATGCCACTCTGTTTCATGCTCTGTTGTGGGGCTCGCTATAAACGCTTGCTCTGTGGCTACTAACTTCTCTTCAAGCTTTTTACGTGTAGAGAGTAGTTCGGCTCTGTGTATGGCTATTGCCGCTATCAATACTCCCCTCATAACTGCCTTACTGGCATCCCAGTCCGTCAGCGGATCAGATGAACCAGTATTGATCTCCCAGAATTCCGAGAGCCCCTCCCTGCACCTCTGGTGTACTGGAAGTATCTTCAGCTAAGTGAGATTTAGGTGCCAGTTAGTGAGTGGGCGGCCTACTGGCTGAGTCAGAACAATCTGAAGTGGGGCATGATCAGAAATGCCACGTGGTAGATATTCAGCTGCCTTAAAGCAAGCAAGTCCCGCCTGGTTGGTAAAAGCCATATCTATATGTGATAATAGTAGTAGAGGATGAATGGCATGAGAATTGTTTATTTTTAGGGTACAGTCTTCTCCATATCTCAGTTAGATTATGTGCTTGTGCCCAGTAAAGTAATGCTAGGTTGTGTCTAGGTGAGGGATGTAGTCTATCCAAATTTTTGTCCAATATAGCATTAAAATCTCCCAGAAAAAACAATGGAGCTGTTGGGAGTATGGCTACACGAGCCATAATTTGATCTAAGATCTCCCTATCAAATGGGGGGAGGGGGGACATATATCCCTGCAATTAAAACAGCGCATCCTCTAATAATGGCCTATAATAGTATGTATTTCCCCGATGGGTCGATATGGTCCGAAATTAACTGAAACGGGAGTGTTTTACTGACCAGTATGGATACACCTCTAGTATAGTTAGAATAGGTCGCATGATACACATAACCAATCCATGGCTTGTTAAAGGGGTTCTACGGGATATAAGAAAATGAAAATACTTAAATATTACTTTATTATAAATATATTCCCAAATACCTTTCATTAGTTAAAATGGCTCGTTTTGTCTGGGGAGCAATTATTAGGAGAAACAAAATGGCCGCTGTCCTATTAGTACAGACAAAACCTGTCCTAATCACACAGGAGGACAAGTTACTTCAAAACACTGAGGTAAAGAGCTGCCTCATCCTCCTCTCTGCTTATCAGGGATTATCATCTTGAATACAGATTACACGATCTTTAGCTGAATCTCTGCAGGAATGGAGGTCATGAGCAGATGTGGCTAATGAGCAGCAGCACTTGTATGCAGTCTCCATTACCACCGTCTGTCCTGTCCGTCCTCTCTGTACCTCATGTCTCCTCATGAACTCCATTCCCACAAAGATTCAGCTAAATATCATATTAAACTGTATTCAGGATCATAATCCCTGACAAGTAGAGCAGAGAGGAGGATGAGGCAGCCCTTTACCTCAGTGTTGTGAAGTAACTTGTCCTCCTGTGTGATTAGGACAGGTTCTGTGTGTACTAATAGGACGGCGGCCATTTTGTTTCTCCTAATCATTGCTCCCCAGACAAAACGAGACATTATAACTAACGTAAGGTATTTGGGAATATATTTATAATGACGTAATATTTGCATATTTTCATTTTCTTAATTCCTGGAGAACCCCTTTAAGTGCCAACACTTTTTGACCACGGAGGTGGGTTTCTTGAAAAATGATAATATCTGGGTTGTATTTGTATAAGATAATTAAAAACTAGGGACCTCTTTACCTTATCATTAAGACCCCTGATATTCCAGGAGATCAGTTTACATATTGCCATGGGTATTTGATTAAGCGATGCCAGCATACCCAACGTCCACCAGAATCGCTGCCCCATTCACACACACATGCATACCAAATAGGGAAAAACCCATAACTCCCTTCCCCAATCCCACCCTGCCCAAACAACCCCAACTTGTCTGAGTCTATTTGTCCCTAACCTGAATAATACAGATCTATAGAAAAATAAGGCGGCTGTGCCTAGCTAAACACTTCTAACATAGAATGATGTTGAACAGACCCTCTAACAGCAAGAAAACTAGTACTAGTCTAGTGGTAGAGCTTTACCCCTGTTAATAGTATAACACAATCTAATTAGAAGTTATCCTACTTCTGACCTATAGATGTCGCAATTACATAAAACATCGGATTTGTCAGGAAGAAAACCTACTGCTCTCAAACCCCTGTTGAAGGAAAAAAGGAATAAATGATAGTGAGAGACATAAGTTCACTTGGTAGCGTTATCTGCTTCATCTGGAGTCTGGAAGAATCTGGCCCGATCGCCATCCTGGATTCACAGCTTAGCCAGGGTAGAGCATGGCATACTTGGTCCCCAAGTCACGGAGACGAGCCCGAACACTTGTGAATAGTTTGCGTTGTTTCTGTACTTCAGTCGTGAAGTCTGGATAAAAGGATATCTTTGCATTTTCATACTGAATGTCTCTCTTTTTCCTGGCTGCCGTAAGAATGGCGTCTCGGTCTCTATAATTCAGTACTTTCATAATAAAAGGCCTTGGTGCAGATCCCGGAGGAAGGGGTCTTGTAGGTATCCTATGGGCCCTTTCCACCACAAAACTTGATAGCTCTATGGGTTCTAGAAAACTACGAATCAACTGCTCCGCATATATTTCAGGGGTGGAGCACTCCACCCTTTCAGGCATACCTCCCAACCATCCCGGATCCAGCGGGACAGTCCCGGATTTCAGTGGCTGTCCCACTGTCCCGGTACGGGGGAGGTATGTCCCGGATTATGGCAGCTGTCCCTGCGTCTATAGGACACAGAGACAGTTGCCTGTATGGTGGTGATGAAGCAAAGAGCCAGCATTGGCTCGCTGCTTCATCCATTCTCCCTCCCGTCCCCCCTGCAGGCTCTAACCTGACGCTCTCCACACCTTCGGTCTGGGCGGGGCTGGCCGACAGTGAGCCTTGGCTCCGCCCTCTCCAGACTGGAGAAGACGATGTCTTGTTGGTGATGCTGCTAGGAAGACGGTAAGTATATGGTGTTTATTTTTTCAACTTTCTGTGAGTGGCACAATATGGGCACATTACTGGGGGCACAACATAAACTGGGGAGCACAATGAGGGCACATTACTGTGGGGGCGCAACATAAACTGGGGGGCACAATGTGGGCACATTACTGGGGGCACAAACATTACTGGGGGCACAATGTGGATACATTACTGGGGGCACAACATTACTGGGACACAATGTTGGCATATTACTGGGGGGGCACAATGTGGGCATATTATAGGGGGCACAGCTGGGCATATTACTGGGGACACAGCTGGGCATATTACTGGGGGGCACAGCTGGTCATATTACTGGCGGCACATAACAGGGCATATTACTGGGGGCACATAACTGGGCATATTACTGGGGGCACATAACTGGGCATATTACTGGGGGCACATAACTTCTGCGCATATTACTGGGGCACATAACTGGGCATATTACTGGGGGCACATAACTGGGCATATTACTGGGGGCACATAACTAGACATATTAATGGGGGCATATAACTGGTGGATAATTACTATGTGGGGCAGTAAGGGGACTGGGTGGGATTAGGTGTATAGTAATGTTTTGGTAAAGTTAGAGGCGTGGTCTAGTGCCATAAATATGTGTCCCTCTTTCTCCATTTCCAAAGTTGGGAGGTATGCTTTCAGGTAGTCTCAGAATTCTGACGTTATTTCTTCCATTGCGTATCCTCCACTCTGGCTTGCAGGATTTTCACCTGCTGTTGCAAGGTTCTAATAATTTCAGTAGAGGCTGATGCTGAGTCTTCCACATCACTTAGTCGACGTTCGACCTCCTTTGTACGATCAGGGGCGTAGCTATAGGGGGTGCAGAGGTAGCAGTCGCTACCGGGCCCAGGAGCCCTAAGAACCTTGCGCCACCAGTATTATAGAAAGTGCAGGCTGGGAGGGCTCTGTTATACATTTTGCACTGGGGCCCAGAATGTTCAAGTTAGTCTTCTGGATGGAGGGAGGGGGTTAGGTCAAGAATTTAGCATGGGGGTGGGGGTGGGATGATGTTTCATTTTTTGCCTCAGGCTGCAGATAGACTATGTGCTCCCCTGCCCCTGGCCACAACGCACTGAGGGAGGGGGGGCCCAAGCTGAACTCTTGCACTAGGGCCCATGAGCCTTTAGCTACGCCCCTGACTGTAGTCATCTTTTTGTCAATGGCCAAAGGCTTGGAACATGGAAATACTCTTTACTTCTATAGGAGGAAGAGACCATAGAAGTACCATGACCTCTGATTTTGCCGTATACTCGGTCTTCAATAGTTGCGGTATACTGGGAGAAGTCCAAGATTTTAGAAAAGGAAAAGGAAGCAGTTACAAAGTCTACAGCTACAGTATATTACAAGATTACAAATGGCGACCCAAGCACAGCAATGGTTCGGTAAAATCTACTATAGACTGCACAAATACCACATTATATTGATAAAACCACCACAAGGTCATACACTGCCCAGCTGACAGTCCACATGTCTTGGTTCCCAAGTATATCTGTTGATGCTTGATGACAATGATGGTGACCCTTGGGTATATACTGTATGCCCTCTCCAAACACAGAACAGGTGCAGATCTTTCCCTTATACCTTATGTCTGTGGAGGCTCCAATCCTGGTTTTGGTTCCGATCACTGATGTAAAAACACTGACCAAACACTGACATGTGAATGAGGCTTTAGACTTCATGCCTTAGTGCCAGACAATCAGAATGTCTGGACTACTGGTTGTCAGAATTATGCAATTTGACTACATATAGCAAGACTCCATTTATCTTGCACCTGTTAATCCAGAATTTTTTCTAATCTGGCATCTCCAAAAATGAGGCGTAACAGGAGCAGAGTTTATTATATGCGGTAGTGCACTCCAACATGTGGAAACTATAACTCCCAGCCTCCAGTTGCATAAAAATGATTAATTACTAATATATAAAAAGTGCATATGTTTTGTGGAAAAAAGTTGTTCTATGATCAGTGAATGCAGCTCCGCATTGTGTATAGGAGGTCCTGTCTTCATATAAACTTGGTCTGCTGTTCTCCCTCATGCTTTACACTGCAGCACTGCCTGTTCACTTTTGCTGCCGTGTGTAAGTGGAAGGTGAGTACGTGGAGAGATGATTAGGTTACAGTAAGGACAGAAGATTATAAACTACAGAGACCCAAACCCTCAGAGAGAAGAAGGCTATCAGGAAGCTGCTGCATGTAGATGGAGGGGAGGGGCATTAATAAGGGGGAGGGGCCTGGGGAGGTGCTCTCATCAGCCATTGAGTAGTAAACTCTTGACTCCTCTTCCTGAACGGTGCAGGAGTCGCTGCCGGAGGAGAGGTTTTGGGGAAGTTGCTTGGGGTGTTTCCAAATTTTGCGTCTAGTTACGCCCTTGGGTACAGTAAGGCCCCATAGACTACTTTGGGGGCTGTATTATGGCTGCGCACCACTTGCATATTACTCTGGTATCAATGGGTGGCCGAAATTAAATGGACTCTACAATTTGGACAACCCCTTCACACAAAAATACACATATACTGCAGAACTTCTTATGAGAAGGACGAAGCCTTATCCAAGCAATCAATGGTGGACAGGAATCTCTTCCTTACTTTTCAGAAAAGAGGTTCTGCAGCATCTGCATCTCAAATTCGGTCATTTTATTTAAAGGATTAGAGTGTTTCATATAATATAAAGATCTGACCTCTAAGTTTTGGAATAATTAGCAACCAAATCAAACTAAAAATGTGAAGCAGAAAATGTACTGTAAAGGTAAAAATCAATGTATTCTCGAAAACTGAAAATCTGCATCCATTAAACAAACACTATCCTTATATCTTAGTTCATTAACATATTAGATGCTCTGGCCATTAAATGGTTAAAATAATCTGGCACAGTATTGTGATGTCACCACATTTGCATACAATGTTCTAGAACAGGGCCTACAGCTGTGATGTCACTGGATGACATCACAATGATGAATTTGTGAAGGTATAACTCCATGTTGGATGCACACAGCTTCAGAAAGAAGATTGGACGCCATCATGAGGATTCATAGGCGTCGGCGCTATGTTGATCGGCGGCTGTTGGTCAACTCTCTCTCATCCTGCATGTCGATTGGCTCGTTCCTTCTGACCCGATTCAGGAAATTGAATCAAAAATGGAGAACTCTGATGAGGAACTCCAGCTTCCTGGCCAAGAAATCAACCATCATGACACAGGCCAGGAACTTCTTCAGGTCAGTTGCCTTTAGACGTAAAAACCACGTCATCCGCCATGACACAGCTGAGAAGACACCAACCAATTTTATTGCTGATCCAAAAGTTGCACATGAGGGGCCCCTAATACCACAAGGCATGTCCCTGGGAGAAACACCAGAAAGTGGGGAACCCCCACAAAAAAGACCCCGGGATGCTGATACTGTGGAGCCATTCCTTGCCCATAAAGCACCACCTGCTAAAAAAACACCAAAGAGCTGTAAGCGACGATGTAATAGAAAGACTCGTCAAAAACAAGCATTGGACAAGAAAATGGCTGAGTCTGCTGAAGACCTTTTGAAGGCATCTCGTGAAGCTTCCGAAGTCAGTCTTAAAAGAAAAGCACCAACCTCTAATGACAGTCAGCCCGGGACATTTCCACCAGCCAAAAGAGCTGCGGCAGAAAACACGTCCGCTCCATCTACCAAAGATGTAGGAAGCCCGGAGCTGGGAACACCACAAGTGGAGAAGGCCTATACCTGGAGAGCACAGAACAACTTGTCTCCAGAGCACTTATCCATCCTGAAGAGCAGCGGCCAGGACGGCATGCTAGACGATGACATCATTAACAAGGCCCAGGATCTCCTGCACAATCAGTTTGGGGACTTTGATGGGCTGCAGCCCGCCGCTGCTATTCTCTTTCCAGGGTACAATGTGCTAAAGAAGGCCATACAAATCCACTACGACGAGGACAGGGTGCACTGGCTGACCACCTGCTTCAAAAATGGCCACATCCTAGTGGCCGACAGCATCAAGACCAGCAATTTGCCTCAATCTATATGCCAGCAGATTAATAACATCTACAGTGTAGTGGTCCATGAGCCCCTGAAACATCTAAAATTTCTCAACGTGGATCAGCAGAGAAACACCTATGACTGTGGGGTGTTCGCCATAGCATTTGCCTATGAGTTTCTGGCAGATGACGGTGAACCCACAGCGATCTTCCAGCACGACGTGATGAGAGACCATCTAATATCCTGCCTACAGAATGGCAGGATCACAGGCTTTCCCAAAAAGGTCAATTAGTGACTCCATGTCTTTCACGACATGTGGAGTCTATGATGGGCCAAGAGATCGCCCTGACCAGAAGCCTATAATTACCGAAACAGACCTGGATCCTCTATGTCACCAAAGCTGCAGTCTCTACCCAACCCCAGATTACAACCGCTGAGCCATGGTACAGGTCTAGAACCCACAGACCTGTTGGCGTCGGTAAGTAACCAGTGACTTTTCTAAGTTTGATCATCTCCATGTACTGATTGTAATAATGTCTTCTCATGTGATAATATATGTATATGTAGTAAGTACTTAGACAACCACCAAAGTTTTGGGATAATTACACCCCACAAAGATTGGCCTTTTAGCCTATGGGCCCCATAACTTGTCTATAGTTATACCTATTAATGAGGAGGGTATCCTAATTTATTATTTTACCTCGGTCCTAGAGACCTGATTATCCGGCAGTTGTGTCCCGGGAACATGTGTCAGACTATCAGATGATAGGGACCGCGTCCATGAGAAGACCTTGTATCTTCATTGGTTATATTGATGAGTTGTGATTTTTCTGCTTCTTGATAATCATGGTGTTTTCTGTATAACTTGCACACAGCGGTATCCAATTGTCACCACTGGAAATTAAAACAGCCTGGGGTTAAGAAGGCAATTGCAGCAGATCGGATCACCAGAGGTCTGAGACAAAATGAGGCGCAGAAGAAACCATCTCCTGATCTTCACCAGTGACCCCTGCTAGAAGGTATTGGCCTTAAGAACCAAAAAGAGCCCTAAATAAGGTAAGATCCTTGTTACATGATGCCAAGTTCTGGAGGCGCCAGAGTGATGACACAATAATTTAGGGTTTAGATTCTCCATGAAGATGAGCAGAGCAGTGGGCATTAGTGAAAAATCATCCAAATTGCCTAATACATGCCATAAAAGTATGATAAAATTCTAACTGCCTGCAGTCACCACTAGGGGGAGCTCCCATTGACCTTGATATGTAGATCACCTTGAGCAATGGCTCCCAGATTTTTAACTATGGAAGTGTGTAAGAAAGCAGGGGTTTTGGCGATTTGTATCAGGAAAACTGAGCTCCAAACCCTATAAAGATTATATGAAAATAAATCATCCCACGATTATAATGAGTATTGTGTTTATATTGGATACAGCAGGGGGTCCCAGAACAAGGATAATAGCTATAACAGTCAATGACAATGATAAGCGTTGGTATCGCTGTTAGAAACATGGGCCCAATTTTAATACAGTTAAAGGGCTTACAATGAGCCACAGTGACAGGGAGTAAATTGTGTGTCACTTACATGTACTTTTCCGCTGCTCCATGTTCAGTCATAATTAGTTATATTTTTTACATCTGCAGATCACTGTACGAGATCGGGGGTCTCACTGTGTCCCAGCAATGAATATGGGATGCAGCTAAAGGTGATGACTCTACCACAAGTCAGCGACATGGTGGCCACCGTGTCAGGATCAGATGACCTGCGCTTCAGCAAGAGGCAGATTTCGGGCTCGGTCTCTGTACTCACCCACCGGACTTTCCGCAGACAGATGTATTCACCAAAGAAGTGAGTTTCCTGCTGCATCAAAGGCAGATTCCAGGCTTGGTCTCTGCAATAACCACTGGACTTGACACTCACCGGACTTTCCGCAGACAGAGGTATTCACCAAAGAAGTGAGTTTCCTGCTGGATTAAGAGGCAGATTCCGGGCTCGGTCTCTGCAGAAGTCAACGCACGTGATATTCACCATCCATTCAAGGAAAAATCTACCGTCCTTGTCACGTGCTGCCTAGGGGAAGGGCAGTCCTTCAGCCATGGTTCCCTAGAGGTTTCCTCCGCTGGGGGTTTTTCCTCTCCTGAGTGCTGAAGGCCCGACTCTTCATGAGTCAAAGGCCCATCATCAACAGGGCCATATTTAAGACCAGTGCCCTGACTTCTAACGAGAACATCTACTGTACATTTGATACCTTGCAGTTAATAAAGAAGTCAGTGTATATTAAGTAGTGGTGTGTCTGAGCCTCTTTATGAATCTTCATAGTAAACTGGATGGGGGTGCAGGGTGTAGGACCCTTGCTGATCAGATGATGGCCTACCTACAGGATATTGGATAAGTCTTTGATTGGTGGGGACTGCTGGGTCCTTCATGATCATGAGAATGGTGATCCTGTGTCCATAAACAAATGGAATGGTAGGTCAACCATGTTCCCTTCTGCTTCATTCAATATCTATGGGACTTCTGGAAATAGCTGAGCATTGTACTCAGCTTTATCTAGCGGTCCCATAAATAGTGAAGACGCTTGACCTGCCACTTTATTCATAAGGGGACACAGGATCCAGTTCTCGTGATCAGTGGTGGTCCCAGATATTCTGTCGATAGGTGAAAGTTTCTGTCAATACGAAACTATCTCCAGACAACATACCCATTGAAGTCAACGGGTCCACAAATATGTGGAAGTAATATGGACCACATCCATATTTTTGGCGGAACTGCGATTTGCAGACTGCAAAACAGATACGGGGCCTTATACAGATTCTACTGAAAAATAAAAATAAAAATTAAGATGTACAGTCAGCGGTGTGCCTCCAACGTAGGCAGACCACACCGCTGCTATGGGGTCCCTGGAGGAAGGGGGCCCTGTCTTAGACAAAAGGCCCCGCCTCCTAATTAAACTTAATTCTTGCTCCTGTCTTGAGTCCCTTTCCGGGGCTCAAGCTCTGCTTTCCAGCTCCCTTAGGCCCCTTTTACATGTCAGTGAGTCACAGATGTGTGATGTTTTCCCCATTAATTTTAAAGGGCATCTGTCAGCAGATTTGTACCTATGTACTGCCGCGTCCTCTCCAATTTGATTGACAGGACCAGGCAGAGAAAACCGTTCAAATGAATGGTACTAATTTTCAGTCACAGAAAATTCTGCCACATGTGAGGGCGCCCTAAAATGCATCAATGGGGCTGAGCGAACAGATTGTTACAATGGGGGGTACTCCATGGAAAGCTGACTTTTTAACAAGCCTTGGGACATAACAAGGGAATATAGCCAGACCAAACATCCATCTGTAGACATCTGTTTTGGGGCTTACTCCTCAGAATGGGAAGCCACTTCCACAAAGTGGATCTGACAAGATAGCTCTTTCCTTGGGAGATACCCCTTTGCATGTTGTTTTCCTGTAGAGCATTACCACCAAGTCTCCATACAGGACTGGTCTGTGTTAATGCATGAAATAGTAAAAATGACTGCTTTTTTTTAGAAAAGGTTTTTTTTATGAAGGTCACCAGAATGTACACCAGAATCCTGGAAATTGCTTTCTCCTGAGCTCACGGCTGCCCCCTTCCTCAATTATGGACAAAGCTGATTCAAGCCTCATTCAGACAACTGAAATGCAGACCCTGCAAGATTCATATGGCAAAAGGTGTGGAAAGGTTATTAGTATCAATTTGGTGGGGGTCCAACTCGTATCACTAAAGTGAGTGGGACGAGCAGCTGTAATTACACTGCACCGCCACCACAAAGGAGATGGCGCACAGGTAAACTTTGAAGAGGAAGCTGTACTCATATGAGTGCCACAACCCCTTCATATAGATTAGGGATGCCCAACCTGTGGCTTTACAGCTATCTGGGCATGTTGGGAGTTGTAGTTTTCGTAACAGCTGGAGGGCTTCAAGTTGGGCAACTTTGATATAGATGATTAACGGGTGTGCCAAGAGGATAGGTCATCAGTATTACACCGCTGCCGACCCCCTTATGATCCCCTTTCTCGTATCATAGCTAAAGTGGGTTGGATATCGGTTGCTAGACTGGAATAATATTTATTAAAGTAAGGCCCCATTTACATGACCGTATTTGTTTGTCCACATCATTTCTGCAATTTTGCGGATCGGATGTGGACCCATTCATTTTAACATACTAAATTATTAGGGGTACAGAGAGGGCAATCTGTCACAAAGACCGAGATTGTTGAATGGTGCATTGTCTTCCTGGCGCGCGAGTTCAACACATTACAGATCGGGTTGACAGATTACTGGGAGGGGCTGGAGAAGATCCAGCAGTCATGGTCCATATCGGAACCAATGACAAAGTTAGAGGTATGTGGAGCGTCCTTAAAATCGATTTTAGGGATTTAGGTAATCAGCTTAGAGCAAGGACCTCAAAGGTAGTGTTTTCCGAAATACTGCCTGTACCACGAGCCACACAAGAAAGGCAGCGGGAGATTAGGGAGGTAAACAAGTGGCTCAAGAACTGGTGTAGGAACGAGTGGTTTGGGTTCCTGGAGAACTGGGCCGACTTCTCTGCAGATAGAGACCTGAGGCAAGGTAATGGAACTGGGGGAGGAATGGAAGGAGAGAACTAGAACAGTTCAGAAGGAAAGGAGTTGGGTAAAAAATGTACAGTCATGGCCAAAAGTTTTGAGAATGATACAAATATTAATTTTTACAAAGTCTACTGCTTCAGTTTTTATAATGGCAATTTTCATATACTCCAGAATGTTATAAAGAGTGATCAGCTTAACAGCAATTACTTGCAAAGTCAATATTTGCCTAGAAAATGAACTTTATCCCCCAAAACACATTTCAACATCATTGCAGCCCTGCCTTAAAAGGACCAGCTAACATCGTTTCAGTGATTGCTCCATTGACACAGGTGTGGGTGTTGATGAGGACAGGGCTGGAGATCAATCTGTCATGATTAAGTAAGAATGACACCACTGGACACTTTAAAAGGAGGCTGGTGCTTGGCATCATTGTTTCTCTTCTGTTAACCATGGTTATCTCTAAAGAAAGACATGCAGTCATCATTGCACTGCACAAAAATAGCCTAACAGGGAAGAGTATCGCAGCTAGAAAGATTGCACCTCAGTCAACAATCTATTGCATCATCAAGAACTTCAAGGAGAGAGGTTCCATTGTTACCAAAAAGGCTCCAGGGCGCCCAAGAAAGACCAGCAAGCGCCAGGACCGTCTCTTAAAAGTGTTTCAGCTGCGGGATTGGGCTACCAGCAGTGCAGAGCTTGCTCAGGAATGGCAGCAGGCAGGTGTGAATGCATCTGCACGCACTGTGAGGCGGAGACTCTTGGAGCAAGGCCTGGTCTCAAGGAGGGCAGCAAAGAAGCCACTTCTCTCCAGAAAAAACATCAGGGACAGACTGATATTCTGCAAAAGGTACAGGGAGTGGACTGCTGAGGACTGGGGTAAAGTCATTTTCTCTGATGAATCCCCTTTCCGATTGTTTGGGACATCTGGAAAACAGCTTAATCGGAGAAGACGAGGTGAGCGCTACCACCAGTCTTGTCTCATGCCAACTGTAAAGCATCCTGAAACCATTCATGTGTGGGGTTGCTTCTCAGCCAAGGGAATCGGCTCTCTCACAGTCTTGCCTAAAAACACAGCCATGAATAAAGAATGGTACCAGAATGTCCTCCGAGAGCAACTTCTCCCAACCGTCCAAGAGCAGTTTGGCGATCAACAATGCCTTTTCCAGCATGATGGAGCACCTTGCCATAAAGCAAAGGTGATAACTTAATGGCTCAGGGAACAAAACATAGAGATTTTGGGTCCATGGCCTGGAAACTCCCCAGATCTTAATCCCATTGAGAACTTGTGGTCAATCATCAAGAGACGGGTGGACAAACAAAAACCTACAAATTCTGACAAAATGCAAGCATTGATTGTGCAAGAATGGACTGCTATCAGTCAGGATTTGGTCCAGAAGTTGATTGAGAGCATGCCAGGGAGAATTGCAGAGGTCCTGAAGAAGAAGGGTCAACACTGCAAATATTGACTTGCTGCATTAACTCATTCTAACTGTCAATATAAGTTTTTGTTACTCATAATATGATTGCAATTATATTTCTGTATGTGATAAAAAGATCTGACAAACACACGTAAAAACCAGAGGGCAGCAGATCATGTAAAAAATATAATATTTGTGTCATTCTCAAAACTTTTGGCCATGACTGTACATAAACATCTTAATTGTATGTTCACTAATGCCAGAAGCCTGACTAATAAAACTGGTGAACTGGAATTAGTGATGTGTGAGGAGGACTATGACATAGTGGGAATAACTGATACATGGCTGGATGATACCTATGACTGGGCGGTTAACGTACAGGGTAACAGTCTGTTTAGAATGGATCGCCAAAACCGGAGAGGGGGAGGGATCTGCTTTTATGTAAAATCCTGTCTAAAGCACACACTCCGGGAAGATATAAGTGAGGGACATGAACATGTGGAGTCAATGTGGGTAGAAATACATGGAGGCAAAAACAATAATAAAATACTAATCTTAGTTTATTATAAACCACCTAATATACCACAGAGTCCACAGAAAATCTACTTCTAAACAAAATAGACGAGGCGGCAAATCATAATGAGGTCGTTATTATGGGGGACTTCAACTGTTCAGATATAGACTGGGAAACTGAAACCTGTATATCTCATAAAGGAAACAGGTTCTTGGCAATAACTAGTGTTGAGGGAGCATGCTCGGCCGAACTCGCTGTTCGGCCGAGCATGCCTTCGCTTGGGTCCGCTCGGTGTTTGGCCGACCCCACGCCATTTTTTTTTTCAAAAATAAATAAATAATTTTTAAAAATGGCGTGGGGTCCCCCCTTTTTTCCTTCTCCAGCCAAATGCTGCTGCTGGTTGTATCTGGCTGTAAACTGTCAGATGAAATGCAGAATATAAATGTAAATTCCCCATTAAAAGTGCCCTGTCTGACCCAGGAAGAAATACAGCTGTGTCTTAAAAAGATTAAAATAGACAAATCGCCAGGACCAGATGGCATACATCCCCGTATCTTAAGAGAATTAAAGGGTTTCTGTCACCAGTTTTGGGCATATAAAACAGGATGACATTTGCAATGTGCAAATGTCACCTGATGCCCAAACTGGTGATCATTTTTTTACTGGTGCCCCCGTTTTTTAAATAAATCAACTTTTGTCGTATGCAAATGAAGCTTACTAGGTGCAAGGGGCGGTAACCCTGCACCTAGTAAGCGCCGTTTCCCTACCTTTATTCACGCCCCCTTTGTTGTGATGGACAGGGCCAGGCAGCTCGCTCTATCTGCTCCTGGCCCTGTCCGTGCTGAAAATCCCGCGCCTGCGCCGTTCGGACTCATTCGGCGCAGGCGCAGTGAGTGCCGATTGCTGCCGGGCTCCCGGCTTCCTCACTGCGCCTGCGCCGATGACGTCACAGAACACCCAGAAGAGAAGGCGGCGCAGGCGCAGTGAGGAAGCCGGGAGCCCGGCAGCAATCGGCACTTCACTGCGCCTGCGCCGAATGAAGTCCGAACGGCGCAAGGCGCGGGATTTTCAGCACGGACAGGGCCAGGAGCAGATAGAGCGAGCTGCCTGGCCCTGTCCATCACAACAAAGGGGGCGTGAATAAAGGTAGGGAAACGGCGCTTACTAGGTGCAGGGTTACCGCCCCTTGCACCTAGTAAGCTTCATTTGCATACAACAAAAGTTGATTTATTTCAAAAACGGGGGCACCAGTAAAAAAATGATCACCAGTTTGGGCATCAGGTGACATTTGCACATTGCAAATGTCATCCTGTTTTATATGCCCAAAACTGGTGACAGAAACCCTTTAAGTAATGTCATCGCCAGACCCTTATTTCTGATATTTAAGGACTCTATACTGACAGGGAGTGTTCCACACAATTGGTGCATAGCAAATGTGGTTGACAGGGTAACGCCATCCCTGGCCCTTTACTTGGTCTATATTACGTTTGGTGAGCTATCTTCCTTGTATTATTTGGGGTTATTATATCCTTTTGTATTGACCTCTTCTAGATTAGCAGTAGTGCTTGTTAGTCATATTGATAAGTTCCACATTGTTGGATCTATGCATTTTATACTCATCAAGTTTGGCTATATGTGATTTTTTGGTAACTTATACGTGTCAGCTATTGTTTCTGATGCTGTCATTTGTATGTTTGTTATAGGTATTTATATTATATATCTACTGCCTACTTGATTGTAGCTCACCTCTATATTATTGTCTAACATATTGGCATGGTCTTTTATATATAGGCTAGGGATGGTGTTTTCATGCACTGTCACCCTCCCTTTATAACATGAATTTTTTTAATTTATTTTATGTGATGTACTAAAGAATTTCATATTTTCATAGCACTTCAGTGGCTCCATTCATCTTTTTATAGACACTAAGTGTGGTTTGTTAAAGGCTGTGACAGTTCAAGGGGTAGAGAAACCTGCAGCAGAAAGGGAACACCACCTGAGTTGAGATAAGGAGAGAGCTGCAGCATAAAGGACATGCCTTCTGAACTGTGACACTGTCCTAAGCGGTGATAGAGTGAGAGCTACAGCAGAAAGGGCACACCACTGAGATGTCAGCCTGAAAAGACTCTAGCACTGGGGTCAGCAACCTTCGGCACTCCAGCTGTTGTGAAACTACAATTCCCAGCATGCTCTATTTATTTCTATGAGAGTTCTAAGAAGAGCAGAGCCAGTATGCATGCTGGGAGTTGTAGTTTGACAACACCCGGATTGCTGTAGGTTGGCTACCTCTGCTCTAGCAGAACAGTTTGAGCAATAAATTGGGAGATCTCTGGACCCATGTGAGGTCCAGGGCTGTTTCTAGATTTTTAGGTTCACATTATCATGCACTATATGATGTCCGACTTTCATTTCTTACATCAATCATGGCGGATCACAAAAAGCTCACCTTTCCATGTGGTCTCAGGAACAAGACCGAGACCAAGTTTTAACCCTCAGGTGCTATGTTGACGGTGGCGGTGGTCACCATGTGTCGCAGCGCCAAATTAGAGTAGGGACCCACTCAAAAGAGGCCACCTTGATGCGGTGAGTAGGCCTAAGCATTTTGATCAAAACATGTACTGCTGGAGATAATTCTCTACTGGAGAAGTTTGGCTTTCCTCCCTCTACCACTTCAGAACACATGCATGGTCAGCCTAGTCAGAGGGAAGAGACAGTTGTCAGGAGAGACAGTTGTCAGCCAACACCTATTTAATATGAATGGTCACCTTCACTAAAAAAAACATTGTTGAAAGTGGACAACAACTTTAATACAACTTGAAGACTGAAATTAATATGTCCACCGTCCCTGAACGGCTTATTTTTGAAATCTAAAGCTCCAAAATGATTATTTTGTAATTACACACCGTAGGGTGAGGGTACGCCCAGGGGTGAGTACAGGGGTGGATTGGCCATGGCCCTTACCGGGATATTTCCCAGTGGGGGCCGATGACCAGGGGGCCACCTGGGCCCTCCTCACAGCCGGTCAGCGGAAGTTTTTGGGGATGTATTTTGTGCTGCTGGCAGTATTTTGTGATGGACTGTGGTATTTGGCTCTGTTGCGGTGGTATAATCTGCCACTAAATGGTATTGTTGGCCCTGCCTTCCATCACTTTGGACCTGACAACAATACGGGGCCACTTTTAGTATTTTTTCCAGGGCCACTATAAGTTCCCAGTCCACCCCTAGGTGAATAGATGAGGTACTATGGACAGAGGCATTTTTGCCATAGTGCTCTGTGGAGCTGGTGCCATGTGGAGTGGCGGTCTGATGTACGCAGCTCAGTCCCCGCGGCTGGCATGCTGATTGTGAAAGATTTTCTGGCCTCTCCTGACTGATAAGCTGCGTAATAATATCAAATATTTCCTGCCCAGCCCCATACAACACACATACCTGTGGTCAAAGGAGAGAGAAACGTGTCACCTCTGCCCCCAAAGTGCAGCCGATCATGAGGAGGATGATGTGTGAAGGTCTTCAGGGTGGAGAACGAAAGTCATTTTGAGCAAATAACAGGACAATTGTCGTCGAGCAGCCATTTGTGGTTCACTGTGAAGAACCTGAGAGATGAGTCATTACCGCCCAGGTTATTGCCAGTAATGGCGGGGGCTGTACACATAGGGGCCCCATAGTGAACTTAGTATGGGCCCCTCTGAACCACCAAGTTTCCCAATATGCGTCAAACACTCCCAGACAACCTGGAATGCAAAACATACAGGGTAATACAGCACCACATACCTATTCCTTCCAGTGATGTCTACTCTGATGTAGGTGTTCACTTTCCTTATCTTTAGTTCAGCTGTTCTCTGACAGCTTTCCGTCTCAGGAATGGTGTTTTCCCGGATCAGGCTCCCTTCTGGGCCTTTTTTTAGCAGGAGTTTATACATGCATATGTTGCCTCTAGTTCTGACTACTAGACACTCCTCACTAACCAGGGGGCAAGACAAGCCCATCACTCTGGGAATTAAGGCTAAGACTGCGAGTTTTAACTATTTGTGGAGCATACACAACAATTTGGGATATAAGGTGCATAAAGGAATCAGTACTTTAACAATAAATCACAACATTTAACCTTGTAGCATAAAATTAACCCTTTCAGTGATTCACTGGGTCACTGCACTTCTGCAGGTCCAGTGGATGATCTCACCAAGCATTTTTTTTGCTGATCTCATCAAACTCTGTGATGAAACCTTAATGTAAATATTTGGGCCAAAGATATCTATAGAAAGCAGTTTGGCTTTTCAACTTTGGTCATTTTTGGTGGTCATGGATCTCCTATGAGCCTTGGCCCCCGGACAGCCAACCAAACTACCAATATTATAAACTGCCAATGACTCTGTCACTCACTAAAGCTATCTAGTGGGATCCCATCCTGGTTTGGGCACAAATTGCAAGGCCTTTACAAGGCCTGAAAATACTGCCATGTGAATACAGCCAAAGGGCTCATACACACTGTAAACCAGTATGCACAACAGTAGCCGCAGCTCCATGTGCCCTCTTACTGCTCCAATGCCACATGATATCTTCCACTAAAGTCAATGCAATCTCTAGAGTAGGGATGGTCAACCTGTGGCCCTCCAACTGTTGCAAATCTACAACTCCCAAAATGCCCTAATAGCTGTAGGCTGTCCAGGCATGCTGGGAGTTGTAGTTTTGCAACAGCTGGAGGGCCGCAGGTTGGGCATTCCTGCTCTAGAAAATAGCCATGTAATGGAACATGCCAGAAAGTGGTCCTATAGTACTGGAGGTCCAGTACAGTGCATAGAACATTGACCTATAATTCGGCTGTGTGCATGAGACCTGACCACCCTCAATACAATCCAAAATGCAGATCCAAGTTTGGGTTCTGATCCACTAGGTCATACTACAATTCTGCTCTCATGTATCTTTGTATCCTTCATTCTGTAAATGACTGACTACTATTGCCCTCCATTATCAGCACTTCCACCTTACATTTCCAAGTCTTCTCCCATGCAGCACCCAGGCATATGATGATCTGGTGTTCACTTTACTTCAATACATAGAGTCCTTAGATTCTATGTTCCAACAAGCAGGGTCTACAGGATCTTCTCTCCATTCATCTTAGAAGGTGAGAGGAAACCCCTATGACTATCTATGGTTAGTTATCATTTGCCTTTGTCCACGTATCCATCATCTCCTATCAGTCCATAATCAGGCTTTCCTATCAACTAAATGATAACACGACCAAAGGTCCTTCTTCTTCTTCATATTGCATATTAAGCAGTGAGCCAGGATCAAAGGTCGAACGAATGAATGAGACGTAGACCATGCCCATATCACGTGTGTATATAAGGAACCTGCCGTGTGTACAGAGCACTTTTGTATTTTCCTAGGTGGATAACATCAGGCATGGCGTTTGTTTCAGCACTTGGTTACCAGCCGGTTTACAACCCGGTAAGTGACGACTTGGTTCTTTCTTTATTTTTATAAATATTTAAAACTCAAATTTTCTTAATTTCAAAAAATTGTTACATTTTGAAATTACATCCAATTTAAGGAAAATCACCCCTAAATGCAAAAATTTCAGACCCTGATACTTTTCTGTGCAGTACCATGGTCAAACTTCTCATAGGGTTAGCTCTCCATGGGGGGTAATGGAGTTTTTTCCATATAGTTCTGGGTGGAGAAATAGACATTATTTCACCCCATTTGTGGTGCAGAACATGCAGTGCAAATTACCAAATGGAACTGCAGAATAGAGAGGAACATAGGACATAAAGGAACATACATTTTTGTAAAACATTTATGGGGTTATTTATCAAACTGCTGTAAAGTAGAACTGGCTTAGTTGCCCATAGCAACCAATCAGATTCCTCCTTTCATTTTTCACAGCTCCTTTGGAAAATAAAAGGAGGAATCTGATTGGTTGCTATGGGCAACTAAACCAGTTCTACTTTACACCAGTTTGATAAATTACTCCATTAGTCCTCAAGCACATGTATAAAAAAAACTTACAAGTGGTCCATTCATATGAATTGTGTTTTAGCCTGAATGTAAAGGGTATTTATACTTTTGCAACCATGTTGTTATTGCTAGAATGCATTAAAAAGTAGGGGGTGCAGAGGTAGCAGTCACTACCGGGTCCAGGAGCCTGAGGGGGCCCAAAGACCCTTGTGCCACATAAGAAAACACCGGTATTATAGAAAGTGCATGCTGGTCAAGTTACACCTCTGGCTGGAGGGAAGGGGTTAGGTCAAGAATTTGACAATGGGGGAGGAGGAGGGGGCTACTGTTTAAATTTTTGCCTCAGGCAACACGAAGGCTATGTGCTTTCTGGCCCCTGGAGCGAAGGGGGATCCAAGCTGAACTCTTGCACCAGGGTCCATGAGCCTTCAGCTAAACCCCTGGAGACAACCTTCAGCTCTGCCTGGTTGGGACGATTTATTGCCCTAGGTATTCTTTGCCGGGGCTTTCCCATCCTGGGTAAATTTCTCTTATCTTCTAGCGTTAAACTTTTATGTGTGCTTTATCAGTATGCTCCAGTACCTGGAACTGCCTGGCATCTCTACCACTAACTGGAAATCAGATCAGAAATCAGAAACAGATCCCTTCATGCTTTGACTGATTTCCATTCACAGGTTATACCTTTTGATCATCTGTGCCTACAAAAGGATCCACCAGTACATACTGTGCCGCTTCTGCATGATCTGTTGCAGGGAGGGCAGACCCCTGGCCTAGACATTACGTTGTTCTCTAAAGGCCCCTTCCCTCTCATCACTCCAAGTTTTTCCTCCTTACACACAGATCTTCAATAAGCTGTTTCACCGAAGAAAAGAACTTCAAGGTCCTCTCTAGACTGTATAGATGTCCAACCACACTACATGACATGTTCTCCTGTCCACCTCTGCCACCAGTTGGAACTGTACACAGGCCATTGGCTCATAGTCTCACATTTGGTACGGTTGTTTTGGGGTGGACATTTCGAGCTACTCATTTAGTGGTTTCACCTTCAATGGCTATTGTCCTTCTTCCTCCCGGTTAGGAATCTCCTTCTCATTTCAAGAAAGATTTGCTAAGACGATTCTAAGGGTTGGCTAGATATCTTTTCCCCAGATATTGGAAACAGACGATAACCCCTTCTTTCTTTTAATATGTTGCCGAGATCCATCATATTGTTAGTCTGAAAGACCTCCTTACCCAAGCCATGGATAAAGCTGAATCTTTTTTTATCCTGTGGACACCATACTTGCTACATGGCTTGCCTCCCCATTAGTTCTTTCGGGAGGGCTCCATGTGCTTCACAGACTCCTCTAATCTCGCACTTTTCTTCTTTCCCTCTTTTTCTCTGTTTGCTTCCATTTCTTCTCCAATCCTCTTGTCTTTTTTGTTTTTCTGACCTTTGGTTAGCCATAAAACAATACCACCAGTATTGTGCTATCTAGGCAGATAAATCATTTTGTACTGGACTGTTTGCATTGTTTATCATTTTTTACTCCCTCTTTTTGGATAGATTATTTGCAAAGTAACTTCATTTTTTATATTAAATGCACAAAAGCAATTAAAAACTGGTTACAAAAGTATACATAGCCTTTAATATTTCTTCTTATGGAGCAGTTCACTTATTATTTTTATTTGTCCATCTTTCTTTAGCCTATTCCTTTCAGGAACCCAATTTATGGCGGTGTGCGGCCTGGCATGTCGGTTTACATTCAGGGTTCGATCCCTCATCATGCTAAAGGGTAACTAACTGGTTGTCTCAGGGTAGGCTCACAGAGAGTTTTATTGAGAAGGTTTTGAGGCAGATTTTTACTGCAGGTTTTTCAGCCAAAGAAAGAAAATCTGCCTCAAAACCTCTACAAAAATCCTACCCTTAATCAATTTGGCATCAGATATTAGAGCTGGTTGTATTATACCAACAGATTATCTGACCAATATCTGTCCAATCAGACCAATAGTTGGAGGGTATACCAAAAGGTCTGTGTGTGTAATTGGCCATCTGACCATGTAAAAATATACTTGGGTGATATAAATAAGATGGACCTTATGTGGTTAGGAGTGTGGTAATATCAAGCGGCTCCTAAAAGGGGCCCGATTTTTATCTTTTCTATGGGACCTCACATACAAAGCACTGCCCCCACAGTCTGTCCATGACGGGGGAGCGGGGAGCAAAAATTATATAAAATACTGGATTTTTAGCTGTGAAATGTTTTGTTTTCCCCAAGATAAGTGCCATTAGAGATTTGCATCAGAGCTGTAGACACTAAATTGTAGATTTTCTTCCTTTTCATGGATACACTAGAACCATAGACCCAATTTATCATCATCTGATGTAATGCCACAATATAATATGAATGTGGTAATCGGTAATGATGTTAATTATTATGTGAGCTCCATGTGACTTGGCTCAGTAAATCAGGTTAAATTTTATATATGGCATTTGGTTGATTACGGCAATATCAGTACAATTCCGCTTCCAGAGTGCTCTATTTTATTGCAGGTATTAGCACACAAGCTTTATCAGGTAATGCTCCCTAGAGCAGAAGTGCACACCCTCTAGGTCAGAGGCCTATCTAGTACTGCTTTTAAAATGGATGATGCAATATATGAAATTGGCCAATGGAGTTCAAGGTCTGGTCTGGTAACCAGGTCATGTCTCTGTCACAAGGACTTTTCAGGGTGTGGTCTCCTCATGGGATGTTGGTGCTTAAGTTCCTCACTGATTCCTCACCTGCTTTCGCTTGACTCCTCCTTCTACAGCTCAGGTGGATGCATGGACAGTAGTCTAGGCAGACACTAATGGACATATGCACTCTTGCTAGACCTTGTGGCTTATTGTTTGGGGCCCCTTTCCTTTTGGATAGGGCTTGCAATAAAATGTGTTCACTTTTTGACATGTAGACAGAAAACAGGGAGGGATTCCAGGAGTAGATAATGACTACACTCTGCTCAAGGTGCACGCCTGGCATGAGCTACTTTTAATACTTTGAATACATTGACCCACATGAGCAGTGCCCTAGTACTACAGATATGCTTGTCAAGATAATATATATTTTTCTGAACTGATCTATGGCTTGTTCAGTCTTGATATTATGACTGACTCTTCTAGGATATAACACTTATGGACTATTTTAGGGAAGGTTACTGCTGATATCTGGGGATTTCGGGAGTTGGACCCACACTGATCATACATTGTTGATCGATAGGGGTCTCAGGGCATGGGCCTTCCTCAGATCACAGATTGATAGGCCATCATTCACAGAGTCCCCACCTCATTTACATTATATGATCATCGTTACACCATATATGCTCTTCTCTTAGGTAGGTGCAGAGCAGGTGAAGGCCAGGAAAGGAGAAGACCTTTTAGCAGAAAGGGTCCATCATTGTAACTTTGGTGTCCTTGTGTTCCTCTTAGGTTCTGTGTGAACTTTGCCTGTGGTCTTTACGAGGGAGCAGACATTGCTTTCCACTTTAATCCCCGCTTCGATGGGAAGGACAAGGTGGTGTTTAACACTTTTGATTCTGGATCATGGGGAGGTGAAGAGAAAAAGAAAGATGGATTCCCCTTTTACAAAGGTGGATACTTTGAATTGGTGTTTTTTATCAATCCTGGAAGCTACCAGGTAAGAAAACAAAAAATGAACAAGACCTATTTCTACTTAACCACAATCTCTAAACCAAGATGTACTACTACTCCTGCATATGGCATTGTTTACCAATGATAGGTCATCCTTCTTTAGCTCAAATAATGACCATCCATTCTCATCCTGTCCAGGTGAATGTAAATGGTTCCCACTTCTACGAGTTCAGTCATAGGATTCCACTAGAGAGGGTGGAGTCTGTTCATGTAGATGGAGATGTCGTCATCCAATCTTTTGACCCGTTGTTGGAGGAGCACCAGGTGGGGTAAGTAAAAGATTGGTTGTAAAGATTGCAAAGGTTGTAAAGAAAAGTACATGCCAATGATACCCAAAAAGGAACATACTGGTGAAGAACATGTTGATGTCGAGAGAAGGAAACTGTTAAAGTAGAGTAACTTACTACAGACTAAGGTTGGCCATACACATTAGATTGATGTTGGCAGGACCGGTGGATTATCGAATGTGTGTATGGGGACGCCTGACTCTGCCCCAATGGCAGATATCAGGGGAAGGAAAGATTGATCATGTTGAATTTGAAAAGCAATTTGGCAGTGACTCGGGGAGAAGACATCTGAAAGGGAACCATGATGGTGACTTAAGGAGGAAATGGAAGAGCAAAGTTCTCATCACTAGGCAGGAGATGGGTTGAAGAACTATAATTGTAGATGCATAAAATAGAACAATTGGTAGCCAACATACACAAGACTCTAAAATATTAGAATTAACCTTGTATTTTTTTCCCTTTTTCCTTCTTATTGTAGGGTCCAATGGTTACTCCCGAGGTAAGTGCCATTGGATAGAGCTATTAGTTGGATCACTAGGCACCCTGGACATGTGGCCATTGTAATGGTTTTTCTCTCTGTCTCCTAAGGTGATGCCATTGCATGGATATCCATCAATGACCCTGCCTGTAAGTATGTGTTCATCAGTTAGGCTCTGTCCAAACTGCCTCTGAGGTCAGAAATTGGCGTTAGTCCTGCTAAAAGCTCCCAGTGTATATGTCAAATTACTGATAGGATTGCATTCACCCAATGGAGACCAGAGTGTCCCTTTGGTCTCCTTTGGAGTGGTTTATGCCGCTTGGACGCAGCGTGTCTGTCTATATAGATATATTTTCTTAGCAATGCATTAAGGTCATGTAAACTCCGGAATAATTTTTCTTCTTCTTCTCAGGCAATGGGAGGACCCACCTATAACCCGGTCAGTATACAAGAGTTTTGGACAAATCCCCTTCTCGATGTGTATCCACAAGCTTTTCCTTCTGTCCCCTTGTCCAGTGACGTATTCTCCAACAGGTCACCCTGTAATGATTTCCCTTATACAGTGGTCCCTCAAGTTGCAATATTAATTGATTCCAGGACGACCATTGTATGTTGACACCATTGTAAGTTGAGTAAACGGTTCCAAAGCCCCAAAATGTCATCCAAGATAAGAGAAAATGAAGATTTAAAGGGAACCTGTCAGCTCTGAAACACCCTCCAAACTAGAGTAAGCGTAGTATAGTGTAAGTGATGCTGAATCCGAATATGTAAGTTTTATCTTCATACTCACTTCCATGCTGACGCTGTGCTCCCACAAACCTGCTGTAAAATGCACTCAGTGGACTCCGGTGCTCACTCACATAATGGAGAGGACTCAAAGGAGAGTCCACTGAGTGCATTTTACTGCAGGTTTGTGGGAGCACAGCGTCAGAATGGAAGCGAATATGAAGATAAAAATTACATATTCGGATTCAGCATCACTTACACTATACACCGCTTACTCTAGTTCAGGGGGTGTTTCGGAGATGACAGGTTCCCTTTAAGAGAAATAAGCAGATAACTAAGACAGATAAGACAAGTCCTTACATAAAACAGTCAGGAATATCTGATAACTAGTAACTAATACAGATATATTACCAGAGAAGTGACCTTGATTGGTTGGATCCGAGTCTGAGACATTGTATGTTGAGTCTGCTTTCAACTCACGATTATATGTTGAAAATATTGTATCCTGAGGCCATTGTATCTTGAGGGATCACTGTATATCTAGAGTAATGACTGATTGTTAATTCCTTGTGCAATCTTAAAGATATCATCACGTGACCAGTTGGAGGGTGAGGAACAATGCTCTCATCTATGATGTGGCCATGTTTCTTGCCTCTTGACATTTGTGTGCATTGCCTTCTTGCAGGCCTGTTCCTTACTATGCAAACCATACCTGGAGGGAGTAACACCAAAGAGGACCTTTGTGATCAGAGGGTTCATGCCAATGGGAGGCCAAAGGTGAGGGAGTCATGGTACTATGAAGTGACTCATTATAGTCTAATATTTGCCTCACTGAACAAATATAATAATTTGCACATTATTATAACTAATTATTTTATTTCCTGGAGGCCAATTTACTACTGATGAGGGTAACAGAGCTGGCTATTTTTATTAATTAATAATAAAGTGTTATCATAAAGGAGAGATTTTGTCTTCTTGGTGAATCTCTGCCACCATTTTCGGTTAGAAACTCTCTGATGATTAACTCCTTAAATAAATGTTTATTAGGACTAGAGCTCCACTTTACTGTTATAAAGTTCTAAATGCCCAACATAGCGTTAAAACAGAATATTCTTGTTGACTGCAATCCACCAGTAGAGGGAGCTTAAGAATTTACGGTTTATACCCTAAGCTCCTGTGCTCCCCCTAGCGGTGGCTGCAGGCAACCGGAATGTTGTTATAGATCTAGGACCTTGGGATACTTAATAATGTGTCTATTTTTTTTTTCAGTTTCCATATAAATTTTGCAACATCAAGTGGTGACATAGCTTTACACTTTAATGTTCGCCTAAATGAGTTTTACAGTGGTGCGAAACAGCAAAATTGGGGGTGATGGGTGCTGAAGAGAGGGACATGACTGACAACCCTTTGTGCCAGGGCAATATTTTGATGTAAGTATCTGCACTTCTAATGACTATGGAAAGAGTTTGGGATTGATGGGGTCACAGACAGGGGTGCAGACAGTCCCTGTTTTTTTACCTTAGGGTTTTAGGATGTTTTAGCTGATCATTGAATGAAATATGTGGTATATTCCTACAGATCTCCATCCGCCCGGCAATGGGCGATACAAGGTCTTCGTGAATGGACAACCCTTTTGCGAAGTACTTTCACCGCTTCCCGGCCCTTCAAATTGATTGACACCCTGGAAATCGGAGGAGATGTGGTGCTCTCACTTGTACAGTTTTAAGAACCGTCCAAGTGTGCCTTAAGATGGAGAGCAAGTTGAAGTCTGGTCTAAGTTTTAAATGGGCAGATACCCAGGTCAAAGATTCTAAAACTGTGCTCTTGTGAAAGTGTTAATAAAATGTAAAAAAAAAAGTTTGAAACAACTCCTTAGGGGCTGATTGTAAAATGGGCAAAAATGGCAATTGTCCTGAAGCCTCCAAAACCCTGACCCACTCCTATATGCTCACTAATGACTGATGGCTAATGTCTCTTATCTGGGTGAAGGACTGAAAGAGTTAGGTCCGTGTAGTGTCCATGAATACAGCAGAAGCCATAGCTGGGGTCCGCTGTATTCTTCTTATGGAGTTATTATACAAATGACCCCTCGTACCTGGACTTAACATGGACTGCACATTAAGTGTCATGTGTCTGCAAATGTTTAAAGGGGTTCTCCGAGTTATAAATATTGATGACCTATCCTCAGGATAGGTCATCAATATCAGATCTGCAGGGGTCCGACACTACCGATCAGCTGTTTGAAGAGGAGGTGCGCGCCGTATCAGCGCTGCCTCCTCTTCACTGTTTACATGCTGGCCGTAACGGGGTAGTGGTGAGTAGGTGTAATTACACCTCACCGCCCCATTCATTTCTATGGGAAGAGTCGCTCCCAAACAAGTCTATGGAAGCGATTCTATCCATAGAAATGAATGGGGCAGTTAGGTGTAATTACACCTACTCACCACTACCTCCGTGTCGGCCAGCATGTAAACAATGAAGAGGAGGCAGCGCTGATACGGCGCGCGCCTCCTCTTCAAACAGCTGTTCAGCGGGGGTGCCGGGTGTGGGACCCCTGCCGATCTGATATTGATGACCTATCCTGAGGATAGGTCATCAATATTTATAACTCGGAGAACCCCTTTAAGTGGTCGTCTCAGGATAGCCATTGGTGTCATATCACTAGAACAGGCCACCCATGTCAGATCAGCAGAAGTCATAAGGAAAGTATGTGCAACCGATGCACACTAGTCTAGTAGGGAAGGGGGCTCTCTGCTTCCTCTATCATAAGGAGGATATTCTGACTGGAGAGCCCACAGAACTCCACAGCTGTCTATGTCTTCCCCTAGCCATCATGTAGATGTTCCTTCTTCAAGTTAGAGCAGCTCTGGAGCACAAACTGCTGCTTTAACAAGCAACACACTGTGTAGATGAAGAAGAGGAACATTCATTATTATATCGAGCTTTAGATTTTGGAGCAAGGATCAGTTGTAATACCACTTTATTTTTCTTTTATTATGAAAATGATTACAAGAAACATCATACATCTTGGGAAGTAGAAACAAGATGGCTTCTACAAGAGCTATATACACAGCTTAGACTATCTTCATAATAGGCAGTCAATAGGGCTTTTAATAAATATACTTTACACATGTATATACAATATATTCTTCCACTCTGTTCATCACAATCATCCCCTGACGTAGTCACCATCAATCAGTCCCAAGAGTAGGACCTCACAAAAAGTGGGCGGACTTAAAGACCATAGTAATCCGGGAAAACCCCTTTTACAGACATGCTCATGTAGTTGCTTACCTCATATACATCGTCCCCATGCTTTTTTTTCAGTTTGGACTCTTCTGATCCAATTTCCCCATGTACACCAATCCCTCTGGTTTGTTTCCATCCTGTATGTAGCACTTCTTGTTCCTGTGTCCATCCAAACCCATGATGAACTTCTCCTTCCTCTGCCACAGCTCCAGCACCGTCCATAACAACTCCCAACTAGTTTATAGCTCCTCCCGCCAAGCTAGTCACCTAGATACTCCCCTATCACTGCCCCGCCCATGGACATTACATCACAGGAAATAAGAAAGAGCTGCATGGACATGGTCATGTGACCACAGCCCAGAACAGAAGATCAATAAAGGTACAATAAATACATTACAGAATTACAGCTACCTTCATACATGATTATTGTAAAGGACTTGGATGCTAAATGGAAAACCCCTTTAATAGAGTTGCCCATTTCTACAATACCTCATACATTTGATTGCTCCCCAACAATCCAGGGAATCAGCTGGCCATTTCCTTGGCCCAGGATGGACAGGTGGGCCCTAAATGAACCCAACATGAACTGAAGCTCCAAAAACTCTTAGTAAGATTTCTCAGGTCCGTGACAAAAACAGTGTCTCTGTTGTCGGGTAGTACAAGCTTCTCCTTCAGGATCTGTAAGGGTCCCGACAGTCAGTCCACATGACTTTTATGACATGTCTGATTGTTGAGCCAAAAAGGTGCATCTTGACTAATGACTATTCCATTAACAAATGTGTTAAATAACTTTTAATTAGGTGGAAAGTCCCTTTTGGTTAGAAGGGTACCCTAAAAATAAGCCGGTCCTATGGTGCTCTGCATCTGGGACCCTAAATGATTAGCTGTAACCTGCAGGAAAACTTGGCAGCAAGTGTTAAATTCTTCAGCAGTGCCCCCACAGGAGGAATGAAGCATTACAAGCTACCCAATCAAATCAATGAGCTACCTGTTTTACGTTGGGTCCTCCAGATAGAGAGACCTTCTTTGTAGCAGTGGACATCCCATTTTAGCCTGTTAGCACGTTCTTGTGAACCCGCCTGGCGAAATTTGCTCACAAGCATCTATAATACACTAATCACACTAGAATATATCTACACCTGGACGGGTAGTAGTGGCTTCCGTACCAACATTTTACCCTTCCAGGAGCATAAGAGCAGGTGTCCACTCATAGATATAATTTGCGGGATCCATAGGTTTCCTCAGGTGGCACCCTTGCCACGTAGGTCCTGTTCTATGTTGGTGGAGGTCCGTTTACATATGTGAGCATCAGAGACCAAGAGAAGCTTTTGGAAGGGCAGGTTTGATGACCCCATGGGAATTGAAAAGTGGTAACCAGGACCAGGAACAAGATTGAGGCGAAGACCAGACGCCTAATCCAGACACAAAGGGAACATGAAGGTTTGTAGGAGGTTTTGTGTAGGTCCAGATGTGATAAATCATCCCTGACAAGAAAAGAGAAGATCTGAGGGTTAGTTACTGAACATATTGTGCATGACCTTATGTTACTTATGGAAAATCGTTACAGTAAGTACTGTATATTGAAGAGTTTATTTTTTAATTTTTGGAGCTGAGGAGCCTTAAACTCCTTTAATAAACATGTTTAGTATCAGGGCATTATCAGGGGTTGGAACTACCATACCCCTGCCCATGATCATTTTTGTGGTCTAAAGCTGTGACCCATGTCCTATCTGCAATACCATACTTTGAAAATTTCGCAGCAACCAAATTGAATCTTGCAATTAAAATACCAACTTTTTGTAGAAAACAACATCCAAGATTTGATCCAGACATACAGTGTGTAACAATTTTTTTAAAGAAACAGTGTTTGACATGCATCGGACGTTTCGGTCCACCTAGGACCTTCCTCAGTGGCAATAAGTTTATGATATGCAGATCATGGCTTGCAGGTTACTGTATCTAGTACTATCTGCATATCACTGGTTTACTGCCACTGAGGAAGGTCCTAGGTGGACCGAAACGTCTGGTGCATGAAACATTGTGGTTCTCTCAAAACAATGTTACATACTGTACGTCTGGATCAAATCTTGGATGTTGTTTTCTACAATAAATTGATACTTTAATTGTAGGATTCAATTTGAGTGCTGATAAATTTTTAAAATATTGTGAGTGACTGTCAAGTCAATGCTGTATAAGTGCGGACTCGATTTGCACAAAACAATCTGCAATACCAGACACAACCTGCAGCCAGGCGTGGCACTGTTTCACCAATCCTGTAAACCCTTTCAAATACAGTTGTCCAAATCACCACATCATAAAACCAAAGAGATTTTTACCCGTTCTCCATAAGGATTGACACGTCTGGCTTTGTAGGCTTCAGAGTCCTCTTTGTGTCCTAGAACATGAAGACCAGTTATAGAATCAAGATCTAGTATGGTTATAGTGAGGTGCAGCACTCAGTGGTTTCAGCTTATTATGTCGTTAAAAATTGTGACATCACTGCTCCTTGTGACAGGCTGACAACTCATGGGAACAGCTGCCACCTAGTGGACAATTAGGAACATATTTAAAAATGATGACATCACTGCTCCGAGTGACAGGTTGACAACTCATGACAACTCATGCGAACAGCTGCCCACCTAGTGGACAATTAGGAATATTTTTAATAAATGCTCCTTTCTCCACTGTCAGAGGTGAAAATAATGCTCCACAGCCTGCAAAAGGTTAAAAAAAATATTTTAGGCTCACCTTGCTCTGATCCTCTGCTGATCCCATTCCGAAGTTTAAAATAGGGGCTGGAAGTAGAGCGCAGCTGGGACCTGGGTACCATCCCTTGGCAGGGAATTGGTGAGGTGGGTATAGGATTGGGGTTTTTTTTGTCTTTTTTTTTTAACCATTTGCAGGCCAAGGAACATTCTTTCAAATGTGCTGGAATACCCCTTTAAATACAGATTGTAACTTATTCTTTCTGTGCTGGTCTATGCCATCAGAGCAGATCTTAAAGAGGAGCTATTCGCATTTCCCATGTAATAATAATACCGACATCTATTCTTATGTGTTGTGCCATTCCTTTATTATTCCTGCTAGAAGCTGCAAATAAATTACTGGCATTTTGCAGTGAAGGTACAACTGTTGGGGGTCTGTCCCTGCACAGTCTGACACTGGCATCACTGATTGGATAATGTCAGACTGTGCAGAGACACACCACCAACTGGTAACACCCAGCTGGACCTTCATTGCAAACTGCTAGTAATTCATTTGTAACGTCTAGTAGGGATAATAGAGGAATGGCACATCATAGAGTCATAAGAATAGATGCTCCACAGTTGTTATTACATGGGGCATGCAATTAATTACTAAACCAGACATGTCAGGAGAGGGGACAGGTCCTCTTTTAGCTGCTCAGACGCCTTTGATATGTGTCAGCTGAATGCTCATTTGGCCGTACACAAGCATGTTCAGCTCGGCTTACCTCCCATGAGAACAAAGGATCAGGCATGAAATAAACACGCCTGATCCTTCTCTCCCTACTGAAGGAAAGTTTGTATATCCCTGTACACATAAGACAGCCAGCCAAAATACACCGACTTGGCTCTTACGCGTAGGGTCACCTTTAGTGCTGGGATTGATGACACATGCAACAAAATGCTGCCCTCTACAGTCACGGAAGGATATGGACTGAACTAAAGTGCAATCCTGGAGTCAATACACAACCAGATAAGTGCTGCTGGTGCTAATATGTGTTCTTGTTCTGCATAAATTTGACTTAAAAGTACATCAGATTTTCCAGAAGTTCTAAAAGTAGATAAAAATGACCAAATCAAAGAAGTGGGTGAAAAATATTAGACTTGGTCATTTAATTATTGAAGAAAATGATCCAATATCATATTTCTGTGAGTGGCGAAAGTATGTGACCAGGGGCGTAGTTATAGGGGGTGCAGAGGTAGCAGTCACTACTGGGCCCAGGAGCCTGAGGAGGCCCAAAGACCCTTGTGCCGCATAAGAAGACACTGGTGTTATAGAAAGTGCATGCTGAACAAGTTACACCTCTGGCTGGAGGGAAGGGGTCAGGTCAAGAATCTGGCATTGGGGGTGAGGTTGGGGTGCCGTTTCAATTTTTGCCTCAGGCAGTCCAGACTCTTTAGAGATGGTTTTGTAATCTTTTCCAGGTTGATGAGCATCAACAACTCTTCTTCTGAGCTCCTCAGAAATCCCCTTTTTTTGTGCCATGATACACTTCCACAAACATGTGATGTGAAGGTCAGACTTTGATAGATCCCTGTTCTGTCGCATGCTCACACTTGATTGTCACCCTATTTTTTGAAAACACCTGGCTCTAATTTCACCTTCAAATTATCTTCTAATCCTAAAGGTTCACATACTTTTTCCACTCAAAGACATGTGATACTGGATCATTTTCCTCAATAAATAAATGACCAAGTCTAGTTTTTTGGACTCATTTGTTTGATTTGGTTGTCTGTATCAACTTGTACGACTTGTGTGAACATTTGATTTAGGTCAAATTTATGCTGAAATATAGAAAATTCTGAAGGGTTCACAAACTTTCAAGCACCGATGTATGTCAATGGGCATCTCACCAGATTCTTTGCCGCCCTCTTCTTCTTTCGTGGACGTCTCCTCTGCCCAGAGCAGTTTGATTGTGACCGTCCGTCAGTTATCTCCGCGTGGGAAATTGACGGACTCTCGGCTTTCCAGGAATATTCAGGGAATGCAAAATGATTGTTAATCCTGCGTTCAGAGTCTGCCTGATCTGTGAGGAGGGAAACAAAACCAGGAAGAAAAGGGGGAATTATAAATCCACAAGATGCAGTGATGTCATTTGTACATGTGGAGGACTGTTACCTTTTCCTCCAAAAACACAGCCCAGGTTAGTACTGGTAGAAAGGCCACCGAGCTTACAAGATCCAAATCCTACTTCCTCTAGGGGCCACTAGGGGGAGTGCACTTCATTGGTACAGCTCCCATTAAAGAGCTGTATTAATGCATATGCTCCCCCTAGTGGTGATTGGGAGAATTACATTGCTGGTAAAATGTAACCTAACTAAAAAGGTCCCCCTCCGAGATTTGGAAATGGCAATAGTAATGCTGCCTGAATAAGTACCTCATTAAAAAATAAAATTAATTTATTTTTTTTTAAATACCAAAGCAAATTTTGAACCATATTGTAACTGTGATCCTCCTAGAAGGATCTCATCAATGTAAGGTTATGTAGTATTTAGAGTTGTGCTTTAAATAAGGTCTGTTCGCTCTCCATATATGTCTGATTTAGTAAATACTTGTATTCCCCATAAAATATCGATTCTGGAGCATCCTTTCTTATAACCCTGCATGGTGCTGTTCCTCTCTTATTCTTCTTAGTACTGTATCGATACACTGACAACCAGGTGTTACCATTTGGGTCTGGTCAGTGTGGCACTGGATAGTGTCAGACTGTGTAGGGACATGTCGCCCAAATGGTCATACTCAGTGGTCGATTTATTCACAAATTTTTAGGAGGAATAAGAGAGGAATTGCACAATGCAAAGGTATGGAAATGTTATGTAAGGTAGAAGGCAAGTATGCCCAGAGTGGTGATAGGGCCTGTGAAGAACTTGGAAGTCCCACATATTGGTCAGATCTTTTACGTACATTTCATGCTTGTAGGACATTCACCAGAACAGGAGTTGATGTCTTGTGCCATGTCTGTCTCCATGTGTAGCAGAGAACTGTGCAGTGCCTGTAGGGTGAGAAGGGTAGAGTACAATAAACCATAGTCACCCAGAATTTTATGTGGCAGATTTCATTATATAAAGTGTACAATAATACTGAAATACGAACTACGATTCACTAAGAAACAGACTCATTTTTCTAATCCCTTTAGAGGAACATGGGGTGGAGTCATTTACTAACGTTTTTACACTAGTTTTTGGCGTAAAAATAGTCAAAATTTTAAGGTTTTTTAAATGCCTGTGTGACAATATTTTGTCATATGGGCGTTTTACACTATCCTCGCCACTTGGGAGTGACGGGAGCATGTCTATGGCCGGGCCAGGGGCTAGGACTTCGGCTCCAACGAAAATAGCATAAAAGAGGAGTAGAAACTACTCTAGTCAGGGGCTGGAGTAGTTTATGATGAGGCGCAGGCCTAATTTCTGATGAGGCGCACGCGTAAAAAGACAGTTTTTGTAAATGACCACAATAAAGTCTCAAAGCAAACGGGTGATAATTTTGCCCTCATTCGTGTTCTAATTTTGGACTCTGTGGAGAGACTGCAGGGTAATCTCTCACTGATCTCTTCCATTTTTAGCCAGTCACGAAAGGACAGGGAGGAGGCTTCTCTTGCAGCCAGTTGTCTTCTAGCCAGACAACAGGCAGTCAGGAGGTGAAAAGGGGACATCACTGATCTCCTCGGACACAGAGGGAATATTTCTTTAGTTTTAATTGTAATATGAGGCAAAATAGGATCGAAGGAGCTGCAATATTTTTTTTATTTTCTATGTTTAGTGTTCCTTTAAATTAGAAGTGATACACTCGTCCATGGGAAGGATGAATTTAGTCAAATCATATATCTCCATATAAAGGTTCCTATATATCACTGAGGATTGCCCTCAAACGCTTGATAAGGGGTGGACTGGTTTAGTGAAATGCCCCCATTTACAGCTTGACAGTCTAGTCATCTTTCTATAGTTCTGTCAAGGTTTGGTCCGTTAGTCCACACTTGTGCGGTTCTTTGATGGAGTGTATATAGGAAATGGTTCCCGGGCCAAAATTAGTAATAAATAAAGTTCCTATACTCCTGGTTTAGGCGTACTTCTTACCTGGGAACATTCCCCCTACCTGACAAACGCCATACGAGGCTACATAGCTTCACAGGGTCCGATGACCTTCTGTGATCACGCGACCAGCAGAAAGCTCACTGATGAAGGCACAACCTGCCGAAAACGTTCTGAGCTGCTGAGCTTTATATGATGAAAATAAAATCATTGCAAGAAAAATTTGGAGTATAGGAACTTTATTTATTATCTTTCTATAGTTAACCTCTTGGCGTAGCCAGAACTTGGACTTGGAGGGCTCCACTTTTAGCTACAGCATCTCTAGAGGAGCTGGGTAAAAAGCAAACTCTGGTGTAATGTCTATTGAGGTCCCATAAAGTCCACCTGATAGAACACTAGCACTACAAGCAAATTGGCATTAAGACATAGAAAGAAACCTTTGTGCTTACTGATGTAGTTTCCATCCATCTTTGCCCATGAGTCTGCTCTTCAGTCCACTCTAAATGACAACTGTCCAATGGTGGAGTATGGTTGGCATGAATATCGTCCAAATGTTCCTTGACTTGTCTTCTCATATTGGAATAAGTAATACCAGAGTATGAGCTGAGACTGCTCCGAGATCCTTCACTCGTCTGGGGAAGCTTCCACGGTGCTAGGGAAGGAATGGTATATGTTGCCATTCTGAACTGTGTCTAGATGGTTTTTGGAGTAGAAGACAAACAAAAGTTGCATACCAGAGGTGGCTGTGTAGAAAGACTCTTGTCCATCATGAGAACTAGATCTTCCAACATCACCTAATGGGTCCCACTCCAGGTCCACCGGCAAGGCTTCACTGGTAGACGGATCATTAACTGGGCTTGAAGCTTCTCCATCTTCAAGGTCCAGATCTAAAAACACATCTGAAGAGCCTGATGACAGATGTTCTATGGCACCATCTAGGAAGTCATCCTCAAATACCTTCAAGAGAAAATTAAGAAATATTTTATTATTATATTATTGTTAACTAATACTAAGTAGGACATTGTTTTCTATCACTTTTATTGAGTTTGAGAAGGGATAGCTAGGCCCAGTGCATTGTCATCTCCTCCCTTTCCAAAAAGCAGGGATGGCAGGAGCTAGGAAAAGCCTGGAGAAACTTTTTTTTAAAGCACATCAATGATACCTGCACCTTACAATACGCATAAGTGGATGTATACTGTACATACCAGTTTGGTGCTCACAAGTCTCTTCTGTAAGCGAGAGAGACGAATATAGATCTGTTGGCAGTACGACCCTAGCTCTGTCATCTCCACCTCTAGGTCTGCGGCGTCCTGAGGATCACTGTTATCCATCAGCTGGTCCCCTCGCTCTAGAAGACCCTCCACCCTCTTCATGTTGCTCCAAACATCTTCTTGGAAGGCCTAGAATGAATGATCAACTCAAGCTGTAACTACCGACAAATGCACGATTTAAGACACTGCAAACATCATTGTGCAAGGGCGGATTGGGAACTTAAAGTGGCCCTGGAAAAAAAAAAATCTAAAAGTGGTCCCAAGTTGTCGAATCTGAACTGACAGAAGGCTGGGCAACACAAGTAGGCAGGGCAAACACAAGCCACAAGCAGGCAGGACAACAGAAGTATGCTGGGCAAGCAATACCACAGTACAGCACAAAATATTACCCCAGCAGAACCAAATATCACTGTGCAGCATGAAATACTGCCCTATGACCATCAGGATGGTGATGCAGTTGAATTTATAAGGGACCTGCGTCTGCTGGCCAAGTGCACATGTACCTGGTGCTCCTAGCATTAATTATTGCTGTGAGCATCAGATCGTTATGTACCCGGCCAGCATCTGTGAGGAGGGCACAGGTGGCCCCCTGGGCATAAGCTACAACCCATATATGATTTTAAACAAACTGTTTTAGTTCGATTTTTTTTTAACAACTTGCGAACAAAAGTGTGCTGCTCTTTACACCCTTGTACTTGGTAGCACAGTCTCTTCCTGTCTCTCAGCTGCTGTCACAATGAGTCTTGTGGTGGAGCAGGCAAGGATGGAGCACGTGTACACAGCATGTCCAACTGACTAATCAAAGTAAGAGGCAGACTGTGTAAATCTGCCCTATACAGGCCTCAGTGCCAGTTATCATGCTGTCTAGCCTTCTTTGATATTTTAACTGTTGTGACACGACTTCCCCAACTATGCTTTATGATTCTCTACTGTACCCCATTCTCATCATGTTTGACCTCCATTAGCTTAGAGATAAGGAGCCCATCAGCTGAGCTGCCTGATGGAACAGAGTAAAAATACAGAGCCTAGTACTAGAGAATTTCGATTCTGTACAGAGAAAAGTGCTGAAAAGTTGTAATATAGACCAACTGAAAAACATGATTTTTTTGCTCAAAATCAGCACAATGCAATAATAAAAAAATGCCCCCAAAACTGTCACCAGTTTTTTCGGTATGAATCAGGCTGACATTAGAGATGTGCTAATGTCACCTCATTCCAAATATATATCTGTTTTATTTACTGGTGCCCCCATTTTTATATAAAATGAACTTTTATTTTATGCTAATAAGGCCTCTAGGTGCAAGGGGCGTTACCCCTGCTCCTAGAGGCTCTGTTGATTGACAGGACCAAGCAGAGAAGAAACACTCCATTCACCATAGCTTGCAAGGACCTTCAATGATGTCATGACCATGTGATCAGTCACATAGTTTAGGAGGAGACAGGCTGTTTGTGTGATCCTAACCATGTGACTGATCACATGGTCATGACATCATTGAAGGTCCTTGCAAGCTATGGTGAATGGAGTGTTTCTTCTCTGCCTGGGCCTGTCAATCAACAGAGCCTCTAGGAGCAGGGGTAACGCCCCTTGCACCTAGAGGCCTTATTAGCATAAAATAAAAGTTCATTTTATATAAAAATGGGGGCACCAGTAAATAAAACAGATATATATTTGGAATCAGGTGACATTAGCACATCTCTAATGTCAGCCTGATTCATACCGAAAAAACTGGTGACAGAAACCCTTTAAGAAGAAAAAAAAATCAGACAAGACATTAACTGAAATCTTGTTCCAGCTCCCTTACCTTCAGTTGTTGTATTTTCTCTGTGGAGTTGCCTCTATAGATATACTCTACATTGGATAACTCTAGGTCCATCTCCGTCAGGCACAGTTTCATGTCATCCTGGTCAGTTTCAAATTCTTCCCTCTGCTGGACCCGAGACTATGGGAAGAAGAATCATCAGCTGCATCTTAACGTATTCTTCTGTTGACTTAGTTAAGTGTAAAGATTTCTATGTACCTTCAATGTCCTGTGTAATGTCTCTGCCTCCCCCTGTAGACTGTCCCATAACGTGTTGACCTCCTGCATCCTACTCCGGAGGACACTTGGAAGCAGCATGGGCTGAGCAGTCTGTGTAATTCTCCAGTATTGTCTATTTAGAGACTCCAGGTCTAATAATTTCTCCCGTATGTCTGTCAGTAGGACCTAGGATGGTGGGAATATAGGTTAGAAAAGGATTATTTGTAGAACTACACCTAACCAAATTTTTGTAATTGTTACCTCATACTTCCTCAATGCCAGCTTAGCTTCTTGGTGAAGTGTCCTGTACGGGTTTCCTTGAGATGTGGTTATCTGAGCAATCTGTAGCCAATCCTCGAAACGAGAGAGCGAGTCTAGGAAGTTTTCACAGAGTTGTCTGTCCTGATCCATGCTAGTTGTAAAACGGGATAACATAAGGATATATTAAAAAAGCCAATGAGACAAGAGATATTAAAATGGGTGCCCCACTATGGTGCCCAGTTTTGCCACCAACCACAGAACAGCCTGGTGTTTGTTTTCCCATCCTTCCCCTTTTTATGACTCATGTTTGATAACAATGCAGTACATTTGGAGGAGAACATCATGGATAGGTTCTTGCTAGCCAATAGCAAATGTGGTGGAACAGCCCCTTTCTCTAAGGGCCACCTAACAGCCTCATGGTCTTCCTCTGTGGTACATACATCTTTTGTTACAGTATTACTCACCGAACCTTATTTTCCAGTGATGCCTTGCATACTTCACATTCTTGGACTTGGTTCTCTTCTTCTGGAAATGGAAGATACTTGGGTGTCTCTTCAGAAGGGAAGATATGAGGACAGCTAGAGAGCATTTTTGGATGTCTTTCATGAGTACTGGTTGACACAGTTTGGGTTGTAGAGTTGGGACAAATAAAGTTTGGGGTTGGAGGAGTGTTAGTAGAAAGAGAAGGAGAATTTAGAACTTTAATTTTGGTTAAAGGGTCAACAGAGTTGGGAAGAGAGCACCTACAGGGATGAGCATACTGTCCATTGACAGGTAGATGGTCATTGGATAGCGGATCATTGGTGGAAACCACATCAATCTCAGGAGATGTTGAAGACTGAAAGCTCTGGGTAGACCATGGAGTGAGAGGGTCCGTGTTTGTGCTGTTACATTTAGTGGAGGTAAATGTACCCCTTAGATCGGTTGTAGCATTCATGTGAGGGGTAAAGATACCATTAATGGGAGTGATGTTGTTTGATAGATCTGAATAGTCCTCTGACTGCAAAATGTATGGGGTTTCATGTGGACTAAGAGAAGAGGCTCCAAAATTATTAAGAGATGAATAGTCAACACTAGTAGACACATGATTGTCATTGACCAGAGAACATGGACGATGAGTGAGGTGAGATGATGAGATACCAGGTGGAAATTCAGTGGGAAACTCACAAGTGCAGACACAGGGGATATCAACAGGGGAATAGTCATCACATAGGGATTTGACATACTGGTTGACTGTCTGGCAGTTGAGTACTGATGTGGAGAACCCAACATGTACAGATAATTTGGAACTATCAGATATGGATATAGGGGAGAAGTCACTGGGGTCTTCTGCTTGAGGTGTAAAGTGGCAAGAGGACGAATCCAGAGGTGATACAGACTGGCCATTGGTTCTGGACGTGGAGGCTCCATTCATTTGTGGCATAGAAGAACACTCAGATTGGGTTTGTTCAGATATGGCCATGCAACTCTGAGTTGATAGAGATGAATACACCATTTGGGATATGGCCATAGGGTTCTGACATGATGTAGTTGAGCTTTCAGGTTGACAAGAGCACTTCGGAGGTGACGTAGAGGAAGAAGAGAGCGGGTCTGTTGTAGAAGAGCAATTCACTGGTGATAAAGATTGGCTTAAAGGATGAAAGGTGGAGGTGCCATTTAAGGATAATGAAGAGGAATACCCAGTTTGGGATATAGTACTGTAAGTAGGAAGCAATGTAAAGTCAGCATAATCAGGAATGGTTGAGTGGTTCTCAAGTGACTGATGTGAGCATGAATCTTGGGATCTCGAAGAACAAGGTTTAGAGGAGGAACAGTCAGTCTGGGATGGGAAGTTCAGTGGTGACATAGAAGAGGGAAGTTCTGATGAAGAAGGGCAGTCCTGAGGAGCTACAGTGGAAGATTTTAGGGGTGACATAGAGGAGGGGTCAGGTTTGGTTACAATGGATGCGTTTTCATGAGAAGGAACAGAAGTAATATTTATTACAGGAAAAGAAGAGAAATCTGAAGATGAAGGGCAGCTAGGATGGGGGAAAGAGGGACAACTCATGAAGATATTGTCGTCTTCTCTCATGACTCCATAATGCGGGATCCTGTGTAGGCAACAGAAAAGACATAGTTTAGGCCTCTAGGCACATAAGATATCTACAACATTTGTAACAGTTCCCCCAATTATTATGTTTTCTAAGCAGAGGCATAGATAAAGGCTCATGGGCCCTGGTGCAAGAGTTCAGCTTGGGCCTCCTTCCCTCAGTGCTTTGTGGCCAGGGAAGCACATATCCTTCGTGCTGCCTGAGGAAAAAATTGAAACAGCACCCCCACTCCATGCCAAATTCTTCCCCTTGCCTCCAGCCTGAGGTGTAACTTGACCAGCATGCACTTTCTATACCGGTGTCTTCTTATGCGGCACAAGGGTCTGTGGGCCCCCTCAGGCTCCAGGGCATGGTAGCGACTGCTACCTCTGCATCCCCTATAGCTACACCCATGTTCCTAAGACTGGAATACCTCTTTAAATAGCAATTACATGGCATAGTATTATAAAGATCCCTCACGAGGCCTAATATTTTAAATATTTCACATTTAAAGATACTAGTAAATCGCTAGAAGATATTTTCACACCTTAAGAAAATATGTAGAATTGCATATTCTGTCTCATCTGCCACTGTGGAACTTACACCTTAAAGGGACACTATCGCGAAGAAAAAAATTTTGATATGTTTTACAACATAACAAAAGCAGGTTTTAACATAATGTATTTTTCAAATTGTGTAAATGGTTTTTTTTTATTCAGTTTTCTTGCCTTACATGGGGGCTGCCATGTTGGAAGTAAAGTGTGACAGTCTGGGTTTACAACACAATGGCACCTCACTTACGGCAGGCATGTACATAGGTTTCCACAGTCGCTGCCGACCCTATAAAGAATGAATGGAAGACGTGAGCCCGCCCCTGTGATGACACCAGTAACACACAGCCAGGTCCTCCCTCCTTGCTGCTGGGGGAATCCCACTGTGCCTGCTCCTCACTCCTGCAGCAGCGTCCTTGTCTTCATTAGGCTGCCTGTTCTAAATTCTATGGCAGCTCACCCCAGCAGTGCAGACAATTTTTGCTGAGTGTACTGCTGGGGTGAGCGGCCCGGGACTCAGAAATAGAGTAGAAGGAGGTTCTTGGGGCTGTAGGACCTGATGTAATCGGCCATGTGACCAGTGGGGGAGGAGCCTGAGGAGCAGAGATCTGTGTTTTTGTAACGAAGCCATTGTCTCATCTTATCTTGCTGAAGCAGTGATGTCACCGCTGAAGGTGTGAATTGGTGATGTCATTGGTACCACCCACTTTTTTGCAGCATGCCTACTTACAGGTTGCTCAAAGCCTCATTTGGCCAGCAGAGCTCCCCCTGGTGACCAAAGATGGTAAATATGGTAAAATCTAATATTTATTTATAATATTTCACACTTTGGAATTTTTATTTATTTATTTATTATTTCTTACAAATATATAATAGATTTTTTTAGCATAAATAAAATATAGAACAGGTTTTTGTGATAGATTCCCTTTAATCACACCTGTAATCTAAGATCACCAAACACAATGCAAGTGTCGCTTGTACTGGTGTGAAGAACCTCACCAATGGTGCAGCGGAAACATATCCTCTGGAGCGATGAATTATGCCTAACGGAGGATACCTATAGGACGTTATCCAGCTGGAACACGTGCCAAAATTTGTAGAGGAGGGAAAATGTTATGAGGTAGTTTTCCAGGATTTGACCCATATTTCTCCGCTAACATTAAGGGCTACTTCAAGAGGACCTCTCCCCCCTCCTGACATGCCTGTTTTACTGTTTTAATAGCTACATGCATCCTCGTGTAATAACAATTCTGGAGCATCTATTTTTATGGCTCTATGTAGACCAGCAGTCTGCAGTAAGGGTATAGAGGGGTGGTAACCAGTTGGTTGTGTGTACCTGCACAGACTCACTCTATCCAATCAGTGCTGCCATTTTCAGACTGTGTAGGTAAACACCCCCAACTGGTTACCTCCCCTCTGTACCTTTACTGAAGACTGCTAGCAATTCATTCATAACTTCTAGTAGAAATAATAAAGGAATGCCACAACATACAGACATAAGAATAGATGTTCCAGAGTTGTTATTACATGGGAAAGCACAACGCTATTAAAACAGGTATGTTAGAAGAGGTAAGAGGTCCTCTTTAATTAGAGGCAGTAACACTGATTTTAGCGGTCTATCACTTATATGCTTTAGTTCAGTCGTTTTGAGAACTCACATTCTATTCCTTTCAGTGCGTGGCCAGTGAAAATTCAGGCCCCTCTACCCTCTGATGGACAACTTTCTCCGTAATATTGTGCATAGGGAGAAAACTGTCAATTCGCGGCTGGCAGGTGTCAGCTGAAGACATCTGTGTTGGTCCCATGTTCATATGTGCCCACATTGCTGAGGAAAATGATGTTTTAATATATGCAAGTCTCTAGGAGCAACGGGGGCGTTGATGTTAAACCTTGAGGCTCTGCTCCCTCTGCTACTGCTGCGCCCTATGCTCTTTGACAGGACCAGGCAGTGAAAACATCATCACACCTGGTCCTGTCAGTCAAAATGGAGAGGGTGTGGCAGTTGCAGAATAGCAGAACCTCTAGGTGTGATGGTAACACCCCCGTCGCTCCTAGAGGCTCATTTACATATGTTAAAACATACTTTTTCTTAGCAATGCGGGCACATATGAACATGGGACCAACACAGATGTCTTCAGCTGCCAAGTGCACATGTAACAGGTCAGCCAGTTTCCTAGGTACAAATCTGCTGACAGATGCCCCTTAAGGGATTAAACTTGAAAAAGGAGTCTTGGAACTCTGAAATCACAGTAAAGAAGCAAATCTAGCTTTTGAGTCCAACCATAGTTTGCCTAAGGGATGACGCATTATGCAGATGTACTTTAACTCTATGGGGGAGATTCATCAAAACTGGTGTAAAGGAAAACTGGCTTAGTTGTCCATAGCGACCAATCAGATTCCACCTTTCATTTTTCAGAGATCCTTTGGAAAATGAAAGCTGGAATCTGATCCAGTTTTCCTTTACACCAGTCTATGTCTATGCAGTGGATTTGAAGCATCGTATATAGAGTGATCTGATCAGTAAAAAAAGATATATTAAGACATTAATCAGGGCAAACATTTGTCCCTGAAGAAGCATTATCCCCAGTGTCCACACCATGTAATCAACTCTAAGAACCACGCACAAGCAACACCAGGCTTATTTTAGGCTATAGTAATTATTATATTATTACAATGGGCAGGATTTCACTTTTACATAACATCATGATAATTAATATGGAGATAATTAGATAGTGCTGAGGTCACCTGTTCAAATATTATTATTCTGACTATATTTATGATGTCACGTTATCCAATGATCAATCAGATAAATCCTGTCCAAGCAAAGGTCTCAATTCACACATGGCGATGATCTCAATTTAAAGGCACAGGTTCACCAATACGTCAGGTGTGGTGTTATCTGCAACCCCAATCATATATACAGTAGTCCCTCAAGTTACAATATTAATTGGTTCCAGGATGACCATTGTACGTTAAATCCATTGTAAGTTGAGTGATCAGTTCCATAACCTCAAAATGTCATCCGAGATAAGAGAAAATCAAGATTTAAGAAAAATAAGCAGATAACTAACACAGATAAAACAAGTCCTTACATATAACAGTCAGGAATAGCTGATAACTAGCAAGCAATCCAGTTATTTTACCAGAGAAGTGGCCTTGATTGGTTGGACCTGGTTTCAATTTACGATGGGTCAGAAAAGACCATTGTATGTTGAAAATATTGTATCCTGAGGCCATTGTATCTTGAGGGATCACTGTATATAGAAATGCTCCCTCTGTTGGTAGGCCTCCTAATACCACAACATCTAAAAAGCAACTAAACATCAAGTCAACAACAAAGACTAATAAACATATAAGAACATGTATTATAATCAGATGTTCACTACATCTACAGTTTCCATGTCCAGTGCCTGTCCTACGTACCAGATGTCATCATAGTGGGCCCACCTTATGCATACCCGGAGCATAAATTACTGCGTGGGGGTGAAATTGCCCAAGGTAGTCCTTATCGTCCAGGCAGCAGATCATCCATGCAGCAGACTATGGATTTCCACGTGGACACGGCTGGGATGTGTTGTGAGGTTTCAGTTAGATTCCGTCCAAAGTCCAGAGTAACGTCTCCCTGACACCGCGCCAAAACAAACAACATTACAACCGCACATTGCACTACTCTGCCTGGAGGTACAGTGCTGATTGATCTATAAATAGTGGACACCGTACTGCTCCCAGGACCAGAAGTGCTCACTCTGCAGATGCTGACACAGCGCAGAAAACATTACTAAGCCACCAGATAATGGGGCTTCATGTGGCTTCCTTTTAGATCTTGGGTGCACCTAGTGTTGGCCACATGTGTCTCCACACTACTGTATGCATAATGGTAGTAGGTGCTCTCCAGCTCCCTACCAACTCGGGCGTGGCCACCTTTGGTACCAAGGCAGAACCTGCATTCATCACTGAACACTTTTGGTTGTCACTGATGGTGACACCAGTGCTGGAGGACTGGAGACAGCTAGTGTCAAGGTGTGGGGCGCCATTAGTTACCATCTCGTATTTGTGAAGGGAACATTGACCAGCCATCGGTATGTCCAGGACATTGTGGAACCAGTCTTACTGCCGTTGTTGACTTGGTTCAGAGATGTGGTGTTCCACCAAGATAATGGGCGCCCAAACACTGCCCATACTACACAACATGGTCTTCAGGGTCTCCAGCAGCCCCATCTCCAGATCTTTCCCCCATTAAGAATGTCTGGGACTCCATAAGGGGCCAGATCTCTATACACAGACACCAACAACCACTTTGCTTTGTTATGGAGCTGTGTAGCCACAGATCGATCAGAGTGTCCATGGTGACCTCTGTCCACTACCTAAAGTGTCGACAATGGGCATCTGAGCTTTAGAATTGGACCAGAACATGGAGCAATAGAAGAAGGTGGCCTGGTCCGATAAATCCCATTTTAGATCACGTGGATGGCCAGGTGAGTTTATGTCGCTTAACTGAGTAAAGATATGTCTCCAGGTGCATTTTGGGATGAAGACAAGTTGGGTGAGGCAGCTAGATGTTCTGGCCCACGTTCTGCTTGGAAACCTTGGGTCCTGGCATACATGTAGATATTGGCACATAACATATGTCTAAAATTTGTGCATCGCCCTTCAAGGCAGAGGTATTCCCTAAAGGGATGGAAAATGCTCTGGCCAACTGGAAAAAATGTTCAAGAATGGTTTGAGGAACATGACAAAGAGGTAAGGTGTTCATAGGACACCTTCAGAGGTCTTGTGCAGTCCCCGCCTCCATAGGATAGAGTGGTCTTGGCAGCACAATTAGGACCTACATAATGTTAGGCAGGTCTACAATTTATTGAGTGTAGGGGCCCTACTTTACTTGTTTTCCAGGGCTCAGTCCTCTTTATCTATAGAACTCTTCCTGGATGCTAGCACCTCCTGCAGTTCTTCTGGGCTGAGCTGAACTAGACAAAGTTTATGGAGAAAACACTGTTATATGGTTCTGCAATAATAGCCTGAAAGTTTCATCATCTAGACATCTGATGTGTCCCCATGATATGTCAGGACATGAGTAAAATGACAGTGACCTTATAGATGACAGCATGTGGATCCATATCACCATTGTAGTTCGGTAAATCTGGGGCATGTAATTCCCACTTTGGGAGTGACCCAGGACCGCCCACTTTTTCAGCCTGGGACAGAACAAATTTGCCAGGACTGTTCTCTTAAAATTAGGGCAAATCGCTGCAAATTTGGGACTGTTGTTTACTATGGGCCTCCATGACAAACACTGCTCCAGCCAGGAATCAGAACAGGAAATGTCATCAGAACCTGGCAGTAGTGCAGCCTCAGGCTTTGGGCCCGTAACATCAAGCGATCATCTCTCGACTTAGAAAAACATAAACATAAAGAGGACCTGTACCCTCTCCTGACATGTCTGCTTTAGTTACTACTTGCATCCCCCTTGTAGTAATTCTGGAGCATCTATTCGTATAACTCTATGTTGTGCCCCTTCTAGCAGGAATAATAAAGGAATAGCACAACACAGAGTCATAAGAATAGATGCTCCAGGAATGTTATTACATAGGGCAGTGATAGCTAACCTCTGGCACTCCAGCTCTGGTGAAGCTACAACTCCCAGCATGCTCCATTCATTTCTGTGGAGTTCTGAGAACAGCCAAGCTAGTGTGCATCTTGGGAGTTGTAGTATTACCACAGCTGGAGGTCAGCGATCACAGAAATAGGGGATGCACTAAGACAGGAGACGTGACAGCTCCTTTTTAAGTGACATTTTACTACTTTTAGGTAGGTCTATTCTGCAATTGTTGAGAAGAAAAGGCATTTTCTATGACAGTGGCGGCCATGTGCGGTCTGCAAATTGCGGATCCGTGAATGTAGCCTAAACTGTAGTGACAATAACTTAACAAGGACATCATTAGGGACTTCTTTCTAAAGACGAGCTGTTGCGATCACGCGTGTCCGAAGGTGTGTTCCGGTGTGGTTTGCACAATCCATTCGTTATATCCTGCAATCATACGATGTGAACATGGGCAGCCATCATTGTACGTTGCGTTATGCTTTATGTTTAGCACAAACTCTCCCCCCGCGAGTCCCCTCTGTGAATGGAGTGGTAGTGTGCACGCGGGACCCCTGTTCCATTCACTTCTATAGGAATGGTGTACTGGGCAGTCCAGTAGGGCAGTGGTCACACATGGGGGATAAATGTTTGTGGTCCAACCCCTTTAAAGCAGATATATCTTTCAGTGTTGGCCACAGGGTCATCATCTCTAGGTGGCACTAGAGGCAGAGCTATTTTGTATATTTTTTCTTCCCAGGGTGCAGAGCTATAGCTAGGATTTTCTTCACCAGGGGCCAGGGTTCAGTTCAGTGCCCCAGTCCTGAAGCTATTCCGGTGCATTGGCCTTAGGACTCCAAGGGTCAAAACATCTCCACCGTACAATGACGCCATCTAGTAAAGGGGCAACTTGGTTGTTTTTGCTTGCAACGTCTCCACCGTACAATGACACCTCCCTAGTAAAAGGGCAATCTGGTTGTTGTTTTTGCTTTTTTTTTTTTTTAATGCTGAAAAAGATCAAAGATCTATGAAAATGAATTGCAGATAACGCCCCATTCTTCTTGGACCCTCTTCTCAGCTCAGCAGCCGCCCAGGGGAAGTGTCAGGACAGACCTCAGACTGAAGCGTGTTATTTCAAGGGACCTATGGGAATCGCAGCTCCGTGCCAACGATCCCAAGTAACACAGACGTACAACTGCGCCCCTGGGGCTGGCAGGAGAATACTGGATTATGTTATGTAAGAACCTGCATGACTCCAACTGTCTGCAAAACCACAAATAATTACCTGCCGTTCTCATTCCAAGTAATGAGTGTAATCACATAGACAATAAAGGGGGGGGTGGCGATCCTTCAAATCACCCCACCACTCCCATACACATCGTGAAGACATGGCACGAGGTGGAGGAAACTGGTGCAGCTCCATAACATATCAGGAATACCAGTAATATCAATGGAAGGAATAAAGCTGGCCGTACACATTACAGTGGTTTTCCAGGAGTAGAAGTCCTATCCTCAGTAGAAGAGTAGTACCCTCAGGATAGGTCATCAATATCTGTTCAGTGAGGGTCCAACACCCAGCACCCCCACCGATTAGTTGCTTGAAGAGGTTCCTCCTAGGCCATTGACGTCACGTTGGTCAGTTACATAGACTATTTACAGCTTGGTCCTGTTCAAGTGAAAAGGCCTGGGCTGCAATACCAAGCATGGCCACAATACAATGTAGGGCGCTGTGCTTGGTAAGCTGTGGGGCCTTTCAAACAGGTAATTAACGGGGGTCCCTGATTTTGGTGAGCCAACTATGTAATTTGTAGTGGGGGCATCCAAACTTTCCCTGGATGGCAGATATTGGGGGAAAGTAGAATTTGGCTGTAGCATTTCAACATTCAGTTCTTTTGTTCATAGTGAAGATAAGCCGCCACCAGATTAGTCTGGCAGCTGAGTACTTCCTTCTCCCTATTTTGGGCATTTGCAGCTTTGCAACAGACAAACTGCAGCAGAAAGGACATACCCCCTCAGAAAGGTCATGGACCTCTTGAAAAAGGACATGCCCCTTGAGAAAGGACAGGCCCCCTGGACAAAGGACGCATCCCTTTGAGAAAGGACAACCCTCCAGAAAGGACATGTCCCTGAGTTGCCAACAAGTTTCCTAGGGACGCTGTGTGACCTGTGCGGAGGTCATTGTACAAGGGATGAAGAGATAAGCTCTGACAATCTCCTATTGTGAATCGTGAATCCTGTCTTATCTGTCATTCTAATCCTGTGTATAGATAGGCAGATAACTGCAGTGAAGTGATGTGTACTGACCATTTATTATTAGGCTCAGACTACTTTCACACCTGTGGCACGGGGCTCCGGCAGACCGTTCTGGTGGGTGAACAGCCCGCCGGATCCGTGCTGCCGCAGGTGCACGTGTGGGGCCGGAACTGCGCTCTGGCACCATTCACTGTAATGGGGGCGGGCCGTGGATCCGGCCACAGGCACGGCAACCCCTGCTGAGAGGCGGCCGGAACGAAAGTACATGTTATATTTTCGCTTCGGCCGCCTCTCAGCAGGGGTTGCCGTGCTGCGGCCGGATCCGCGGCCTGTCCCCATTACAGTGAATGGTGCCAGAGCGCAGTTCCGGCCCCACACGTGCACCTGCGGCAGCACGGATCCGGCGGGCTGTTCACCCACCGGAACGGCCTGCTGAAGCCCCTGCGCCGCAGGTGTGAAAGGGGCCTATGTGCAAAAACTGCAGGATTGTTATTGTTGAAGTATAGACATTGAGATGGAAAAATAAAATCATCGAAAATTCTTTAAAAATATGTTAAACATAAAAACGTGATTTCAACAACAGGTCATTTTCTGATGACAGATTCCCTTTAAATAAATCTAGCGGAGCAACTGGAGCAATGAATGGGGAGATCTCTGGATCCAGGAGAGGTACAGGGCTTGTTCTAGTTTTGTTAGAAAGAGACATGAGTCATGTACTATATGAGGTCTGATTTTATTTTTTACAGTAATCATGGGATTGCCCCTTTAATCAAGGTTAAAGAAAAAACTGTGTTATGCCTGGTGCAGCGCCTGAGGGGACTGGCATTCATATTGGTATCACTGTGTCACACCCCCTGGGCATGCATTGTGCACAACACGGGGTATACTTTTACCTGCAGCATTCCTTTAATTTTAATAGTTCATCATGTGACCCAAGTGGCAGTAGTCACTAACACTAAAGAGATAGACATACACTATGGGGGTTTGGTTGTTTTATCTATTTTGATTCTTATACAGTATATATATATATATATATACAGTACAGACCAAAAGTTTGGACACACCTTCTCATTCAAAGAGTTTTCTGTATTTTCATAACTATGAAAATTGTAGATTCACACTGAAGGCATCAAAACTATGAATTAACACATGTGGAATTATATACTTAACAAAAAAGTGTGAAACAACTTTAAATATGTCTTATATTCTAGGTTCTTCAAAGTAGCCACCTTTTGCTTTGATTACTGCTTTGCACACTCTTGGCATTCTCTTGATGAGCTTCAAGAGGTAGTCACCTGAAATGGTTTTCACTTCACAGGTGTGCCCTGTCAGGTTTAATAAGTGGGATTTCTTGCCTTATAAATGGGGTGGGGACCATGAGTTGTGTTGGGCAGAAGTCAGGTGGATACACAGCTGATAGTCCTACTGAATAGAATGTTAGAATTTGTATTATGGCAAGAAAAAAGCAGCTAAGAAAAACGAGTGGCCGTCATTACTTTAAGAAATGAAGGTCAGTCAGTCCGAAAAATTGGGAAAACTTTGAAAGTGTCCCCAAGTGCAGTCGCAAAAACCATCAAGCGCTACAAAGAAACGGTCTCACATGAGGACCGCCCCAGGAAAAGAAGACCAAGAGTCACCTCTACTGCGGAGGATAAGTTCATCCGAGTCCCCAGCCTCAGAAATCGCAGGTTAACAGCAGCTCAGATTAGAGACCAGGTCAATGCCACACAGAGTTCTAGCAGCAGACACATCTCTACAACAACTGTTAAGAGGAGACTCATTTATTTATCAACAGGACAATGACCCCAAACACACCTCCAGGCTGTGTTAGGCTACTTTCACACTAGCGTTTTAAAATTCCGGTATTGAGTTCCGTCATAGGGGCTCAATACCGGAATAAAACGCTTCAGTTTTGTCCCCATTCATTGTCAATGGGGACAAAACTGAACTGAAGACAACGGAATGCTCCTGAAAGCATTCCGTTCCGTCTTCAGACCGGAGAACAAACCGCAGCATGCTGCGGTTTGCTCTCCGGTCCAGGCATCCGCACCAAGACGGATCCGGAATGACCCCCAATGCAAGTCAATGGGGGTGGATCCGTCTGGTGTGACCATAATGGTAACCGGATCCGCCCTCCATTGACTTTCAATGGAGTCCATTACGGATCCGGCTACACATAGACACATACAGACACAGACATACACATAAACATACACACACATATAGACATACAAACACACATACATACTTACATGCTCCCGGCAGGTCTTCAGAGCGTCAGAGGGACAGGACGGCGCGCACAGATGACGATTCCACCAGGCGTCCAGCAGAGGGCGCTGTGGGGGAATCGTGACCTGTGTGAGCCGTCCTGTCCCTCTGACGCTCCGAAGACCTGCCGGGGAGCATGTAAGTATGTATGTGTGTTTGTATGTCTATATGTGTGTGTATGTTTATGTGTATGTATGTACTGTGTGACATGTGTGGGGCCGGAGCGCGGTTCTGGCTCCACACATGTCACTGCGGCAGGCCTGATCCGGCAGCACCCTTCACCTGCCGGATCAGGCCTGCCGCCAGTGTGAAAGTAGCCTAAGGGCTATTTGACCAAGAAGGAGAGTGATGGGGTGCTACGCCAGATGACCTGGCCTCCACAGTCACCAGACCTGAACCCAATCGAGATGGTTTGGGGTGAGCTGGACCGCAGAGTGAAGGCAAAAGGGCCAACAAGTGCTAAGCATCTCTGGGAACTCCTTCAAGACTGTTGGAATACCATTTCAGGTGACTACCTCTTTAAGCTCATCAAGAGAATGCCAAGAGTGTGCAAAGCAGTAATCAAAGCAAAAGGTGGCTACTTTGAAGAACCTAGAATATAAGACATATTTTCAGTTGTTTCACACTTTTTTGTTAAGTATATAATTCCACATGTGTTAATTCATAGTTTTGATGCCTTCAGTGTGAATCTACAATTTTCATAGTCATGAAAATACAGAAAACTCTTTGAATGAGAAGGTGTGTCCAAACTTTTGGTCTGTACTGTATATATGCTCATTTATCAACCAGTTGTAAAGTAGATAAGTAGATATGGCGTAGTTGCCCATAGCAACCAATCAGATTCCTCCTTTCATTTTGGACAGCTTCTTTGGAAAATGAAAGGAGGAATCTGATTGGTTGCTATGGGCAACTCAGCCAGTTGTACTTAGTAGTAGTAGTTTGTTAAATGACTATATATATATATATATATATATATATATATATAAGCAAAATGGATAAAACAACAAAACTTTATTAACTCTAAGCAAACAAATTACATTTCACAACAGTTCACGTCACTGGAAACAGAGCGTGGCATGCTGGGAGATGTAGTTTCTAAAAACCTGGAAGACTCTGTACTAACTAAGAATGGTCAGGACTGAAATGAGAGCTCCTTCTTCCCATAAATATAGGATTTAATGGCTGGCTGTAGGAGTGGTGGTTAATATGTGAAGCGGCCATGTTTGAGCGCTCCTCTCTTTATAGGAGGTGACACTTTTGCCTCCTTTCATCTGGTCAAGTTTATGAGGCTTTGGCAAACACCAATTATGTTTACACAGTGAAAATTGCAGATATTCCAGAATTTACGATGTGATCACTCTAGCCGTCCAGATCAGTGATAATGATTAACCCCTTAAGGACCCAGCCAAGTTTTGTTTTTTACATTTTTTTTATACAACCCTTTTACATTTTCAATTCACAAAGCCGTAGGGGGGCTTAGTATTTTTTAATGGCACCATTTAATTTACCATATCTTATAAAACAGGAAAAATGTTATTTTGGGGGGTTAAAATGAATGACATTTTTTTTTACATGTAACTATCTATATTTAAAAAAAAAATCCTAAAATAAGCAATATACTGACACGTTCTGTTCTGTAGAAATTCCTTCTTAACAATCACCTCATTACCATCACAGGCAGGATAACAATGACAGATAACACCTTTGTATACATAACTCAAGATCACAGCTTTCACAATAGATGATAGCTTATCTACTCCCCCTCCCTGCATAATGACCTCTCCCATAGAAGTCAATGAACATTTCCCGTCTGTTGTGTCTACGGTCCATGTGGCTGCCGTAAAACATATCTGGAAATGCTGCTAACAGCTGCTCGGGCAAGATGGCCGCCCCAGTGATAATGTATAGAAAATAAAATAAAAATCAGGTTATAAAAAAGGAATATGTACAAAATATAAGCAATAAAATCACTCAAGACAGGTGCAGTGGTTTAAAGTACACCCGACCTCGCATCCAGGATGTGCTCTTATACGTCCACTGCTGCTCCCTAAAAATGCCTTCATGGGGAAGCAGAATTGGAAAAGGGCGTTCCCCTTCCCTACTGCTGCGTCTGGGGCACCGTCTATGACAGCACCAAACTCCTCTAAGGCCTCTTTCACACGAGCGTGATGGATTGGCTTCGGAATTTTTCAGTGAAACTTACACCATTTCGCAAGCAAGTTCAATCAGTTTTGTCTGCGATTGCATTCAGTTGTTCAGTTTTTTCAGCGCGGCTGCAGTGTGTTTTGATGCGATTTTCATGCACGTGATAAAAAACTGAAGGTTTACAAACAACATCTCTTAGTAACCATCAGTGAAAAACGCAATGCATGCGGACTTGCTTCAGGATACAATGTGTTTTTCACTGAAGCCCCATTCACTTCTATGGGGCTAGGACTGCGTGAAAAACGCAGAATATAGAACACGCTGCGATTTTCACGCAACGCAGAACTGATGTGTGAAAAAAACACTCATGTACACAGAGACATTGAAATGAATGGGTGAGGATTCAGTGCGGGTGCTATGCGTTCACATCCCGCATTGCACACGCACGGAAAACTTGTGTGAAAGGGGCCTAACACAAAAGTACAGCACCGAACTCAAGGGGAAGGGTCTAAAGTTCTTACAGCCCCAAGTACTAGGATCGTCCCAGGTATCCACAAACTGTAACAAAAACAGCGCCCCCTGCTGACCAATTTATAATAAATAAAAAAAAAACTGAAAAAACACCTTTCTACATAACTAAGGGTACTTTCACATTAGCGGCAGCACGGATCCGGCGGGTGAAGGGTCCCGCCGGATCCGTGCTGCCGCAGGTGCACATATATTCACTGTAATGGGGGCGGGCCGCGGATCCGGATCCGGCCGCAGCACATTAACCCCCATTTTGTATTTCCATTCCGGCTGCCTCTCAGCAGGGGCTAACGTGCTGTGGCCGGAACGAAAATACAACATGTTGTATTTTCCGGCCCCACATGTGCACCTGCGGCAGCACTGATCCGGCGGGACCCTTCACCCGCTGGATCCGTGCTGCCGCTAGTGTGAAACCACAAAAACATACAAAACAACTTCCCCAACACAATACAGCATTATCACGGATGAAGTATGATAAGACAAGCTGGTGCCAAGATGGGCGTTACATGGAGCTTTCTAGTAAAGACGTTTTCTGGAAATGACTGATAGCTTATAATCTCCACACTACCTGATAAGGGATAAGCCTCTTTTTGCATAGTCATAGAACAAACAGAAGGGTCAATTGTTCCAACCCCGCCCCATTATCTGTCATGTAAATCTTCAGCCCAAGCGCTCGGACCCGGCCCCATACACATCCAACCACCAGAACTAATGAGAGAAGAACTGCCAGCTGTCACGTTATGAATTGTATGTACATGCCCCTTGGGCTTACTCCAGCAATACGAAGAGCGGGGAGAAGCAGATTTCACAAATTGCAATGTATAGGGTAAGATCTGGCCAAAACCAAAAGGTTACACATGCACATTTGGCATGGAAAAGCAGCAAAATCCATACATAAAATGTGCAAAAACACGACACTGATGTGTGCATGTTTCCTTACAGCATGACATTATTCTGCTGGCCTTTGAAGCAGCTAATTGACATTGTGCTGTTATGACAGTAAAGGGACTGTTCATGAAGCTTGTTTGGGCCCCTCCCTTCAAAGGCAACCAAGATACACTTTTTTATACACAGTACGCATGTCAGACATGTATACTGACACATCAGACAGTTACTGCATACACAGGACATGTATGCGCACAATTCACATGTTAGACACATGACTCGAGTCTCAATGCGCGTCACTCCTCACACATTCTACAGCTGCCAAACATATGTCTCTCATAAGAAGTTAGATACTTACTGCACAAACATCTTTCACACATTAGATACTTGCCGCACACAGACCTATCACACATTAGATACTCGCCGCACACACACCTATCGCACATTATATACTCACCGCACACAGACCTATCAAACATTAGTTACTTGCCGCACACACACCTATCACACATTAGATACTTGCCGCACACACACCTATCACACATTAGCTACTTGTCGCACACACACCTATCACACATTAGCTACTTGCCGCACAAACACCTATAACATATCAGATACTCACCACACGCTCATTAGATACTTGCCACAGACACGCCTATCTCATATTAGATATTTACCACACACACCTATCACATATTAAATACTTGCCGTACACACACGCCTATCACACATTAATTTAAATTAGAAACGTGTAGCACTAAATCACTCCCTACCTGGAAAAACATCCTGGCAGCACCGCCGGGGATTACTGTGACCAATTACTGCTCTTTGGTTGGGAAGGGCCCCTCTTCTTTCTGGGCCACTGTGTAGATGAACCAGTCATTATGTCCACCCCTGATTTAGTCTAAAATCTACTGGTAAATATCCTACTGATGTAAGCAGAGGCTGCTGAAGGAGCTGTGGTCACATGACTGGGTTGAGCAGGTCCTTAAGTCATATTAGGAGAGTAACAAGTGTGTGCAGAGCTGAAGGAGAGGAACCCAGAGTCGTCATGGTGTGGTGGTGTGATTTATTCTGAAATCTATTGGTCAATATCCTATTGATGTAAGCAGAGGCTGCTGAAGGACCTGAGGTCACATGGCCGGGTTAAGCAGGTCCTTAAGTCACTTTAGGAAAGAGACAGTGGTGTGCAGACCAGCCTCAGACCGGAGGTCTTTGGAGAGGTGAGAGTCAGTGTGTGTACAGCACCTGCGTGGGAGGGCACCTGGTACAGTAACTGCCTGTAGAATTCTATTCATTACCAGCGCCATAGTTATACAGTATATACCTAAGGACACGCTTCTCATACAGTAAAATCTCAGTGTCGCCATCCGTTTGCACCTTACACCCAGATCCTTCTCTACAAGTGACTCTCCCAGTTTTACTCCCCCCAGGACATATGATGCATGCAGAATATTACTACCTGGATGCATAACTTTACATTTATCCACACTGAACCTCATGGATGCCCTAACACTCAATGGCTCCAAGTCAGTGAGCTGAATGATTTCCTAATGGGTGGTCATAGCTGAGCGCACATTACCGGGGGCACTGCGGGTGTCATCCTTCTTCTTTTTGCTTGGATGACGGGTACTTAATGGGCACAGCTGCCTGAAGATAATAGATAATCTGCTTTTATGTAGATGGGGCACACCCATGTCATGACTGTGTGCTTACAGCTTCAATGTTATATGCACAAGTCCCGTGTGTCATGGATAAACAGTTCCTCTGGGGCCAAGTCTCCTGCAGAGCATTACACACCACGCCGCGCCGGATCGGACCTGGGCTGAAGGAACAGGCTGCAGTCCTGGCCCAGACATCTAACCCTGTCTGACACCCAGCCAAAGACGCCGGGTAAATATTTGCTCTCAACATCAGCTGCTGCAGGCAGACACCGAGAAACAATGGGAAAGCAGGGGACTGGGCCGGATCAAGCGTCAGTTCTTGGAACAAGGACTTGCTGTATGCAGTGATGTCATGACATGCAAGGCTTGCACCTAAACAATTAGAGCGGCAGGCCGTCATCACCTATATCCTATCTGCTTACAAAGGATTAGTCGCTGCAGGTCGCTCGCTGGCAAACAGGGTGAAAAGTGCATCATAGATCAGCGATCCTGGGGCGCGTGCACTGGAAATAGAAGCACTACTGGGAGCCTGCGGCCACCTCCATTGCCGCTTACAGCCATCACATTACCAATAGCACCTGCCTGGAATGCACTGGCCATTTGGACATGTCATATTCAAAAAGATTAAAAGTGCTTGTTACAGTTAGAAAAACATGGCTGCTTTCTTAAAAACAAAACAGCGCCACCCCTGTCCCCGGGTTGTGTGCGGTATTGCAGCTCATCCACTTTAGTGTAGCTGAGCTGCAGTACCAGACGCAGACAGTGAACAGGTGTGGAGCTGTTTCAGGGACAAAGCAGACATGTTTTTTTTTAACCATAACAACCCCTTTAAGTGCAGGTTCTGCACAAAAGCGATAAATGGTGCTCAGACTACTAGGTGGTTGTAAGGAACCCATGGACAATGCTGTGGGGAAGGGGGGAGGGGGCACTTTTGTCACCTCCACACATTTTTGCTCACAAGTTGTATCTGCAATCAGTTATCCCCTAAATATACAGGATATGGCTGTAAAATGAGGAGATAAGGGGCCGTCAGACCCTCAGCACTGCTCATTTACAGACAATCAGCCGAAAACATGAGATGTGGCCCTTTCAATGCAGATACTGCACAGTAAATACATCGACTCACAGTCCTCCCCCAGCAGGTGCACAACTTTTCACCCTCCAGTTATCTCATCTGTCCCACTAATCCGGGATCTTCCATCAACACCAGGAGGATTTCTGATAACCATCTTGACCAAACGCACTACTATACCCGCCTGCTCTGATTCCTGCTTGCTCTGTGATACCCACCTGCTCTGATTCCTGCTTGCTCCCTAATACCCACCTGCTCTGATTCCTGCCTGCTCCCTAATACCCACCTGCTCTGATTCCTGCCTGCTCCCGTATACCCACCTGCTCAGATTCCTGCTTGCTCTGCGATACCTGCTCTGATTCCTGCTTGCTCCCTAATACCCACCTCCTCTGATTCCTGCCTGCTCCCTAATACCTACCTCCTCTGATTCCTGCCTGCTCCGTAATACCCACCTCCTCTTCCTGCCTGCTCCCTAATACCCACCTGCTCAGATTCCTGCTTGCTCTGCGATACCTGCTCTGATTCCTGCCTGCTCCCTAATACCCACCTGCTCTGATTCCTGCCTGCACCCTAATACCCACCTCCTCTGATTCCTGCCTGCTCCCGTATACCCACCTGTTCTGATTCCTGCTTGCTCTGCGATACCTACTCTGATTCCTGCCTGCTCCCTAATACCCACCTGCTCTGATTCCTGCTTGCTCCCTAATACCCACCTCCTCTGATTCCTGCCTGCTCCCTAATACCCACCTGTTCTGATTCCTGCTTGCTCTGCGATACCTGCTCTGATTCCTGCCTGCTCCCTAATACCCACCTCCTCTGATTCCTGCCTGCTCCCGTATACCCACCTGTTCTGATTCCTGCCTGCTCCCTAATACCCACCTGTTCTGATTCCTGCCTGCTCCCTAATACCCATCGTGCATCCTGGAGATGTTATGTATACAGGCATGATCTCAATATATAAGGTATTAGCAGGGACGACTACAGATGTAGCAGAGCTGAGTTTGCCATTTAACTTTTTAGACCTTTTTCATGGCTATGCAGTAAATGTACTTGCAGTCCTATGTAAAAATATCAGATAATACATGTTTCTTTTTGTGAGCTGTGCCAACCTCAGCTCAGCTACACCCCTGATGCACAGACCTAGCATGACCGCGCTTTGTCATATGGCACACTTCATGGTGTAGGACTGCAGGTAAACCTACCAAGTTATCTTCATTCAGAGTTATACAGTAGATATAAACAAAAGAAGCAGCCGCAAGCTTAGCTCTGCTACATCTGCTGTCTTTTTGTAGAGACGTACCCAGCGAAGCAATAAACGGAGCTGAGCTGTCTTTTTTAACACTTGCATTGCCAGTGCACGCAGTCTTACGTAAACCCAGCCAATACACTGCTACACAACACTGAATGGTGCCAAAGGACAAACTCAGCTTTACAATGTCTGTAATTACTTCTTCAGATCTCTGGAAATCGCTATACTCTACAGGTGCTCAATTCGTACATATGGCGATCAGACCCCTTTCCCTTACCTTAAACCCCCAGCGTCAGGTGGGATCCTTAGCCGGGGATGCTTCCCGAGGATGGGCTTGCTGACATTTCTGGTGCTGTCTCTCTCCTGGGGAGGGACGGCCATAGACACTCCCAGAGAGGACGTACAGAATGAGGTTACCTGATCCAGGTAGAGAGGAGGCTCCGTCTCTCACACGCTACCCAGCAGACCGCAGCTCGTGCAAACAGACTGCTTAACCCCTCGTGTGCCAGAAACCTCCCCTGACTATGATAGTTGGATGGGAATTCTCATAATATCTACTTACGGCATACACAGGGGACTGGTGCAAAGGTCTTACAGCATCCACAGGGGACTGGTGCAGGGGGTCTTACAGCATCCACAGGGGACTGGTGCAAGGGGTCTTACAGCATCCACAGGGGACTCGTGCAGTGTTCCCGCATCCTCTCTCGTCTTCTAACTATAATTTGGCGCTTTGTGCTGCTTTCGATTCACACAATGCCAGGAGGCTGCTGATAAAGAGACTGTCACACAGATGATGAGTCACGTACAAATAACCGGGAAAACAAGGGGCAGATAAAGAACAAGTAAACAGGTCTGTAAGCCGATCCTGCACGAGAAAGAGAAGCGTATTGTGTGATACATAACGAAAACACAATACCTGCTCTGATGGCGAGACCGGTTCTTTTTTCTCTTTTAGGACATGTTTGTTTCAGCCATTGTCATGGAGTGTGATGATAACACGGAGGACCATACACGGAAGATATGTGATGGTGAATTCCAAAGAACTCAAATGGTCATACAGGATGTTGTGGGCTCCCCCTTGTGGTGGCTGCAGGAAGCCAGAATTTTTACTATTTGACTGTCTATGCAGGGGATTTGGAGCTTGGTATCAGAAAAACAGAAAATCAGAGGTCCACCTAAAAAGGCATGATGTTAAAAAGGTGGACACTCACTCGTCAGCTCTCCTGATATTTTAGTAAATAATTGGAGAATCTTTTATTATAATTTTGCGCTGTACTGTTCCTCTGTTATTCCAAATAGAAGATAAAGGGGTTGTCCCATGATTAATGTAAAAAAATGAAAATCAGACATCATACAGTACATGACAACCTCTTTCTAACAAAGCTAGAACCAGCCCTGTACCTCACATGGATCCAGAGATCTCCCCATCCATTGCTCCAATTTTCATTGTCAGTTTCCCTGCAGACTGGCATCTCTGGGGTTGCGTCCTTTCTGCTGCAGCTCTCTTCCTATCACAGCTCAGGTGGATGTCCTTTCTGCGTCAGCTCTCTCCCTATCACAGCTCAGGAGGTGTGTCCTTTTTTGAGGCAGCTCTCTCCCTATCACAGCTCAGGTGGATGTCCTTTCTGCGTCAGCTCTCTCCCTATCACAGCTCAGGAGGTGTGTCCTTTTTGAGGCAGCTCTTTCCCTATCACAGCTCAGGTGGATGTCCTTTCTGCGTCAGCTCTCTCCCTATCACAGCACAGGAGGTGTGTCCTTTTTGAGGCAGCTCTCTCCCTATCACAGCTCAGGGGGCATGTCCTTTTGCAGCAGCTCTCTCCCTGTAATTGTCCCAGCTTCTAACAGTAGAAAAGTCTGTTGACAGTGAAGGATGGAAATGAGCATGTGCGACCACCTCATTAGGTGGACATGCACTATACTATACAGATTAAACACCAGGAGGCGCCATTCTAATAAAGTAAAGAGAATATCTCACAACTGGAGCATTTTTGTAACATAACTTACATTGGTTGACTAGTTTTTTATGCTGACTTATCTCTTAATATTATAAAAATGAGTTTCTGTCTGTCTGTCTGTCTGTTCTCTATGCGCGACCAAACTACTGGACCGATTTTCACCAAATTCGGCACACAGGTACATCAGGTGCCCGGGAAGGTTTTAGACCAGGTCTCATCTCTCTAGGACATAATGTTCTCGAGATATTCCCAAAATATGACCTGCATTAGCCAATATTCTCTGCACAGACACACACAGGGAGAGCAGGTTTCCATAACAACACAGCTGGGTAATTAGCAGCCAGCTGAGGATCTCAGGTAACAATCCAGTCATTTCTATTCAATGCTTTAAAGGGGCAGAGCGCTGTGGATGATACTGTTAAAGGGGTATTCCAGTTGCATAAATATAACTTATGTTTTAGACTAATTTTAGACTATGACCGTTCAGTAGTAAATCTTCCACTGCTTACCCATTGCGTGTCCTCATAAATTACCATGGCACCAACCTGTGATTCACACCACTCTCAAAAGAAGGACTTACAACACCTGCTCCAGGTTTCACTAAGCCACACCCCGACTGTCAGGCCACGCCCCCTTCGCAGCCAATGGGGATTGAAAAAATGAAGGTAAAAATAAACTTCTGTCAGCTGCAGGGGTGGGAGGGTGAGTTTCTCTCTGCAACAACACACAGAACCATTAGATGAAATAGACTAATATTAGACTACTACCGTTCAGTAGTAATAAAAGATGTTTTCTTCCACTAAAAGGACTTAAAAGCAACCCCCCCCCCCAAGGTCTCGCTGAACCACGCCCCCAGTCAGGCCACGCCCTCTCCCACTCCGCAGCCAATGGGGATTGAAAAAATGAAGGTAAAAATCAACTTCTGTCAGCTACAGGAATGGGTGGGAAGGAGACTTTCTCTCTGCAATGACACACACACAAACATTAAATGAAATAGATTAAATATACCTGTGCTAAGCAATGTTTTCTTCCACTGCTACCCACTGTGTTTCCTCAAATTACCATGGCATTGACCTATAATTCAGGCCACCCTGAAAAGAAGGACCTAAAAGCACCCCCTCCAAGGTCCCGGTAAACCACGCCCCCGACCCGGTCAGGTCATGCCCCCTCCTACTCCGCAGCCAATGGGGATTGAAAAAAATGAAGGTAAAAAATCAACTTCTGTCAGCTGCATTGACTTTCTCTCTGCAACGACACACAGAAACATTAAATGAAATAGATGAAATATACCCAGGTGAAGCCGGGTCTTTCTGCTAGTAATACAATAAAATCTAATGGTGGCATAATCACCTGTGTGTTACCAGTTGGGGGTGTGTCTCTGAACAGTCTAGTTTTGTCCAATCAGTGCTGCCAGTGTCAGACTGTGTAGGGACACACCCCTTTGACAAAGGGAATGTTCACACCCTGTTTTCAATTTATTCATAAATTTCAAGGAGGAATTACAGAGGAACATCACAATGGCGATTTAGGAGAATAGACGCTTCAGAATTGTTATTGCATAGGGAATAATAAAATTTACTCAAACAGACATGTCTGGAGATGTGACAGGTCCTTTTTAACCTGTTCACGACTTGTGCCGTACAAGTACATAAATATAATAAAGTTATGGGGGTCAGAATATGGCGATGTAAAGAAAACAAATTTTTTCCAAAGTTTTTATTTTTTTTAAAGTATTACAACACAAGAAAAACTATATAAATGCGGTATCTTTGTAATCGTACTGACCCAGAGAATGCGTACGGAAACTATCAAACTATGGCGGAATTGTGTTTTTTCTCAATTTCACCCGCTACATTGTAGGTAATAGTAAATGGTGCCATAAGAAAGTACAACTTGCCCCGCCAAAAATATGTAAACGGAAATCTAAAAAAGTTCAGGCTCCGGGAAGGCAGGGAGTGAAAAATGAAAACGGAAAATCACTGCGTCCTTAAAGGGATTGGTCTTTAGTAAGTTGCATTTATCATGTAGAGAAAGTTAATACAAGGCACTTACTAATGTATTGTTATTATCCATATTGCTTCCTTTCGTGGCTGGATTCATTTTCCCATCACATTATACACTGCTCGTTTCCATGGTTACGACCACCCTGCAATCCATCAGTGGTGGCCGTGCTTGCACACTATAGGAAAAAGCATCAGCCTCTCTGGTGGCCGGGACCATGGGAGTGCACAAAGGCTGGCGTTTTTTCCTACATTGTGCAAGCACGACCACCACTGCTGGATTGCAGAGTGGTCGTAACCATGGAAACCAGTAGTGTATAATGTGATTGAAAAATGAATCCAGCCAGCAAAGGAAGCAATATGGACGATCACAATGCATTAGTAAGTGCCTCGTATTAACTTTCTCTACATGATAAATGCCACTTACCAAAGTGATTCAACCCCTTTAAGGGGTATTAAGGGTTGTACGGCAATAGAAAAACATGACTACTATCTTCCAAAAACAGTGCCACATGCCTGTCTATGGTCGTGTCTTGTACTGCAGATAAGCAGCCGTATAGTAAATGGGGCTGAGCTGAAATATCACACAGAAACTGCAGACCAATGTGGTGCTGTTTTTGAAAGAAGGCAGCCATGTTTTTCTAATCCTGAACAACCCCTTTAAATTAACACTTTCAAAGCTAAACCTGATTAAAAAGATTTGCTTTTATGACTAACGCTTGCAGCCAGGCCAAAGGGGAATTATTTGGGACGTCTCATCTGACCAGGTTTTTTTTTCTTCATTTTGAACTTTAAGGGAACAGTTTCCCCCAGAATGGTGTGAACGTATATAAGCATAATTTCCTCTGAAGAGAAGTGGTGCCAGGGCGCCTAACAGCTGCTAATCTCACTTCTCTATGGCTTGTTCACATGAACTATTGTTATTCACCTTGCCAGGTCCCTGTAAGTCCCACCGCTCCCTCCTTATGGGGGAACCCCGACACCTGTTCTTGAGATCAGTAGGGGTTCCATCAGATCACTTATCCCATGAACAAGATAAACACCTGGCACAATCCCTTTAAGATATCTCCTTTCCTTGGCTTCTCTCCTGACGCTCCATTCCTGGATTCGGCTCCTGGCTCGCCCTTTGGATTTGTCCCCCGGTTCTTGTAGTCCCGCTCCAAGTCTGTCAGCTGACCACGGTTCTGTCTCATCCTCCGGCTTACCTCTTGATGACTGTTTCCCTTCTGACAACCCTTGGGTACGTTCCTGTCTTCGCAACAGCGTCCTTGCCGCCAATCAGTGTCCATTCTGGGGACTCCATCCGGAAAAGTCCACACAGCCTTGTTGTGAAGAACAGAGACTCCTTGGACTCCATACCAGTCTAACCAGTGCCAAACCAATGGTGGCTTAAAGGGGTTTCCCAGTAATGATTTTATTTATCAAGTGCCCCCAGCCTGCCCCCAGAAACCTACCTGCTCCCCACCACTCCGGTCCTCCACGTTGCCTCTATCTTCCGGTTTCTGCACTCTTTACATCTGGCTGGTGCATGGTCACATCCACCACTCCAGCCAATGACTGGCTTCAGCGGTCATGTGCCCACAAGCCACTGGCTGGAGCGGTAAATGTCACCACACCCATGGCCAGTGCAGGGAAGATGGAGGTAGCGTGGAGGACTAGGGAGTATGTAAGTATGAGTCTTCTCTTTCAGGGGACAGGCTGCAGGCACTTGATAAAAAATAAATCATTATTACCAGAAAACCCCTTTAGGCCTCATGCACATGACCGTATGTATTTTGCAGCCCACAAAAACGGATCCGCAAAAAATACGGATGACGTCAGTGTGCATTCCGTATTTTGCGGAACAGAACAGCCGGCCCCTAATAGAACAGTCCTATCCTTGTCCATATTGCGGCCAATAATAGGACATGTTCTATTTTTTTGCGGAAATGAAATACGGACATATGGAAACGGAATGCACACAGAGTGATTCCGTTTTTTTTTTTTTGCGGACCCATTGAAATGAATGGTTCCGTATATAGTCCGCAAAACTATAAAAATATAAAAACGGAACGGACAAGGAAAGAAATACATTTGTGTGCATGAGGCCTTAAAGGGACAGTACCAAACCACAAAATCATACAGTCGTGTGCATGAGCCCCTATATTGCAATAAGTGGAAATACAGGGGTGATCCCATGAATGGTTTTCACACCGAATGTCATGACAAGCCGGTAATAGTTATTCTAAAGAAACAAAAAGTAGCATAAACATAGCTTTTTGATCACTTTTTGCTTCGAAATGTCCTTCTTGGTGCTGCTGGGAGGCAGCTCTGAGCTGAATCAGTCTCCTTCCCCCTCTGGAGACTGACAACATAGTCCTTCCCTTGCAGAAGTAGTCTCCATGGCCGTCCTGCCTCGCTACTGCTGAGGTTCTGTTCCTCTCCCAAAAAGCAGGGCAAGAAGATAATTCTATTGACTGCCCTGCTGATGGGAGGCTGACTGAGCATGTGCGTCCACCAGCGCTCAGCTGATGGACACACAGACTGCCATATCTGTAAGTCACTATAACGCTTCACAGGATCATTTTTAACAGCAGGTGTCTAATATTCTTCATTATTTATCATCTATACAATAAGGCCCCATTCACACGACCGTATTTTTGCGGGTCCGCATTATTGCAGACCCGCAATAATACAGGGGCCGCCCTGCGTGTGTTCCGCCATGCTCGGAACACACGCCGGGCAGCCCAATTCAAAATGCCTATACTTGTCCGTGCGTGCGGACAAGTATAGGACATGCTTTATCGGAGCCGCCGCACGGACCTAGCTCAGTGCGGTGCCTCCCCGCTCCATAGAGGTGAATGGGGCCGCATCTATTCCGCAATATTGCGGAATAGATACGGCCCCATTCACATGGCCTAAATCTGATATTTAACCCTTTCATGACCGGGTCCAAAAAGGGCCTGAATGTCCAGGCAACTTTTTGTGATTTTGTGCACGTGGTGGTTTAGTGACTGTAGCTTTTTTTTATTTGTTTGACAACCAAAATAATTTTTGTTATTTGTTTTTTTACTTGACACTTTTTGTTGTTTTTTGTTTTTTCGAGAGATTTTTTTTCCTTTTTTTTTAGGTTTAATTTGGAGGAAAACAGCTAATTATTATTTAAAAAAGTATTTTTTTTTTATTATAGCTTGTTATCTTGTTATTTCACAAATATTAAAACTGACACAAAAATTAATTATGGCAATGGGTTCCCTATGTTGTGACAATCGTTTTCATATGTAACATGGATAGGTTTACAGCGAACAGGGCGACTATGGTGACGGTTTCTGTTAGCGACTGCATTTTGTTATGTTTTTTATTTGTATTTTTCATTATTATTATTTTTTTTACTTATATTTTAATTTATTTTAGGCACATAAAATGTCCCCCAGGGGGTCATTAAAAGAACTCTGGAGGACACTGACTTTTTTTTCGCTGGGGCATCCACAGGAGCTGGGATGAAAGCGCTGCCTGAACCTGTATATACGTGCTATTTGCACGGGGCATGTGCAGATAGGACGTTGGAAGGGGTTAATGGGGGCACGACCCCTCTTCTGCCAGTTCTATCCTTTCAGTGGAGCATGAGCTCTTGGCGAGGGGTTAATTTCAGACTACGTGTAAGGAGACTGATGGTGACGCCCGTATATACGTGTCGTATATTCAAACTGGAAAACACAGGATGGAAACTGGAGAGACGCCCATGTAATCACCTGTCCTTGTACTCTGGCTCCAGCCAATAAGTCTGCTCTATTGATCTGACAGCGTCTCCGTCTTATCTTTCGTTTCCTGTAATCTGGTAAAGTACAACCTGCAGCACTCCGATCAGAACCGTGGTGCTACATGGCAATACTACTAAAGGCTGTCTTGTACCCTGAGTGTGGTGCCGCTTCCCCTTTATTGTTTACCCAGCGCCTCGGCCTAGTTGTGGCTGTGCCTGGTACTGCAGCTTAGTCTCACTCACTTGAATGAACCGTAGTACCAGGCACAGACAGAGTCCTCCGTACACATAGCTGCATGGACCCAAAGTCAGAGTGACGACCCATCCTAAGAGATAAAATCCAGTAATTTCTCCTTAAAGTAAGTCTACTACCTCCAAAATCTGTTTCATATTCATCATACCGCCATGTAGGGTAGGCACCCTGAAACATAACCGTACCTTTCTTCTGGAAATCCACTCCTTTAAGCCTGAGAAATGCTTCTTTTTAATCATATGCAAATAAGTAGCGTTGAGCGAATCGAAGCATCCGAAGTGGAATTCGGTCCGAAGTTTAGGAAAACTTCGATTCACAACGACACCAAATTTCCTTGCGCTTCGTAGTAACGAATCAGCTTTTCCTAAAATGGTGGCTGCACGTGTTACAAAGTGAAAGTAAGAAGCCTGGGAACCCGAGATCACCCATGATGCCTTGCAGCCAGCAAATCTGCAGGTAGCCATCCCTGTGATGTCACAGCCGTATAAAAGCCTCATCCCACGTGGTCTCCACCATTGACCTGTGAGCTGAGCATAGGGAGAGAGTTGCTGCAAACAGTTAACGGGACAATATTGGAGAGGGATAGTGCAGGGACAGTGTAGGGAGAGTGCAGGGAGAGTGTATCACCATCTGCATCACTGGGCAGCGCACCGACATTCATAGTTAATCCGTTTTGTTAGGGATACAGTTACTGTGCCTCACTATTAAAGGCAGGTGTAATACATCGCTGTGTGCATCTCTGCTGCTGACACCCTCCCTACTGTGCCATGGGGTCACTATTGTCACTATTACTGCCACTCTGTCATGGGGCCACTACTGTCACTCTCCCCACTCTGTCATGGGGCCACTACTGTCACTCCCCCCACTCTGTCACGGGGCCACTACTGTCACTATCGCGCATAGGGGAGGCTCACTGCAGCAGCCTGCTCTATACATTCCGCCAGCCACCGTGACCTACGGGTATACCTTATTTATAACGATTTGCAATCAATTCATTCACAACTAATCACATTTCTTGGAAAACTTTGGCAAATCTAATTTTTCAAAACTTCACTCATCTCTACAAATAAGGTTTTCAGTGCACCATGGGGGCAGGGTGTCTCCGTTTGGTGCACCTGGTGTCCCCAGTCTCATCACTCTAAAATCTCAAGGACTGCCAATCAAACAAGAGGGGAAGGTGTATTCATGGTGGAGTGATGGTGCACCAAAAGGAGTAGCCCCGCCCACAGGGCACTAAGAATCTTATTGGCATAAGAATAAAAAGAAGTATTTCTCAGGATTAGAGGTCCAGATTTTCACAAGAAAGGGTTAAAGGGGTATTCCCATCTCACAAATGTAGTTTGTATAGTTAGATATAGTCATACCAGTATTATTACTAATAGAATGTATTTATATAAAATGTACAGTTTAGAAGATTTTCCTATTTGTATATCCATTGTCCCACACACATCAGTCAGGCCGTTGCCCCTGGTTACGACCACCGCGGCCATGTAGTAGTGGTGGCCGGCTTGCTCCTTTTCTAACCCGCTCTGAGGTAACTGCTGTATTGTGAACGCACATTACATGAGCATGCGGAGACACATCTTAGGGTACTTTCACATCTGCGTTTTGGACGCTACCAGTCCAAAACACAATGGTCAGGATCCGTCCAAAACGTAGACTTTATAAACGGATCCTGCTCCATAGAGATGAATTGATCTTGGAACAGGATCCGTTTCTCTGTATTTTGGAAGCGCAGACAAAAATGCTACAACCCTAAGATGTGTCTCCGCATGTTCATGTAATGTGCGTTCACAATACAGCAGTTACCTCAGAGCGGGTCTGAACAGGAGCAAGCCGGCCACCACTACTACATGGCCGCAGAGGTCGTAACTAGGGGCAACGGCCTGACTGATGTGTGTGGGACAATGGATATAGAAATAGGAAAATCTTCTAAACGGTACATTTTATATAAATACATTCTATTAGTAATAACATTGGTATGGCTATATCTAACTATACAAACTACATGTGTGAGATGGGAATACCCCTTTAAGATTCAGGTATCTACCCTACATGGTGGTATGCTTACTCTGAACGCGTTTTTGGAGGCAACAGACTCCCTTTAACTTCTTTATCTATCATTTTTCGCACTTATATAGCGCTACTATATTCTACAGCGCTTTACAGACTTTATTATCACTCTGTCCCCTGATGAGGCTCACAATCTGAGTTCCCTATCAGTATGTCTTTGGAGTGTAGGAAGAAACCGGAGAACCCAGAGGTAAAGTGAACTTTGCGAGTTCGGGTACCCGGAACCGAACCCGGACTTTTTCACTAAAGTTCGGGTGATTTTATTATTTTCCATTATAACATGACAGAATGCTAAATAAAATGGCCATTCAGGGGTTAAAAATAATAATAAAAAAAAAAAACCTCAACTTCTTTCTGCAGGACGTGGTAAGTGCGGTGACATCGCAGGTCCTGCTGAATGAGGATAGAAGATCCTTCTGCAGAAAGAAGTGGATGAGGTGAGTTTTTTTAAATTATTTTTAACCCCTGAATAGCCATTTTATTTAGCATTCTGTCTTAAGAAGTGAAGTTTGGGTCCCCATTGATTTTAATGGGGTCCGGGTTTGGGGTGAAGTTCGGGTCCCGAACCTGAACTTTGACCTGAAGTTTGGCTGAACCCAAACTTCCTTGGGTTCGCTCATCCCTACCCGGAGGAAACCCACGTAAACACGGGGAGAACATACAAACTCCATGCAGATGTTGTCCTTGATCGGATCTGAACCAGTGCGCTTTCTACACAGGTAGGCCCAGTGCCTTTCTACACAGATTCTATTGTCTGAAAACCGAGTGAAATATATAATGAATTCTACAAAATCCTTGCCCCAGCAGACATCATAGACCCCAATGTAATAACGACTATTTTTCTTTTTTAGGGTCGTATTAACCACATATATTCACTATATATATATAGAAAAACATATATATTCGATTATTCACACGATCAATAATTTTTTTTAGCACTAGTCGTTACGTTGCTTCCCTTATTTGCACTGAATGATTTTTGTGCATGCTCCTCAGACCGAAGGCTCGTATGAATGGGCCTTAAAGGGTTACTCTCATCACAGACAATGGGGGGCATATTGCTAGGATATGCCCCCATTGTCTGATAGGTGCGGGTCCCACCTCTGAGACCCGCACCTATATAGAGAACGGAGGCCCAAAAGTGAAGGAGGATGCACTGCGCATGTGCAGCCGCCCTCCATTCATTTTCTATGGGGCTGGTGAAAATAGGCGCCTATTTCTGTCGGCCCCATAGAAATGAATGGGAGCGGTGGCCGCACAAGCGCGGTGCACTCCAATTCACTTCTATGTGGAGCCGGCTTGGTGGTGGTCGGACTGGAGTCCTCCAGCCACCACCTTGTGGGGCTCCATTGCCGATATAGGTGCGGGTCCCATACTTAAAAGACAATGGGGGAATATCCTAGCTCAGGGGTCAGCAACCTTCGGCACTCCAGTTGTTGTGAAACTACAATTCCCAGCATGCTCCATTCATTTCTAAGGGAGTTCAGAGAATGGCAGAGTAAGTATGCATGCTGGGAGTTGTAGTTTCACAACAGCTGGAGTGCCGGAGGTTGCCGATCCCTGTCCTAGCGATGTGCCCCCATCGTCTATGATGAGACAACCCCTTTAACACAGACACAGTCCATTAACACAGACCCTTGATTCATCTTCATTAAAAATTATGTTCATCCGTTTTTAGTTATATCTGTTTCTAGGAAAGCCGGAAAAAAAGAACGTCATTCAAGCTCCCATAGGGGCTTTCCCGGACTCCTGAGTCAGCTCCCCCCAGCTCGGTGAAGGTGCTGAACGTCTCTCTTACTTTCTCTTCCCTAGAAAAAGGGCAGTTTTCAGCACTTTAGGGACAAATCTGATGGTCAGTGAGACTCGTGTCCTCCTGGTCAGTGTCTCCTCCGCTCGTACCGTGCACTGGTCCAGATTGGCCACTTTGTGGTCGAGTGTGTCCTCAGTCAGCGGGCGAATCCCATGGAGGTAATTTTTATAAAGGTCCTCGCGTAAAATAAAAAGACTCCGTGGCTCCAGTAAGAGGGAGAGAACATGTCGCTGCTCTTCTGTCAAAGGGACCTGGAATATAGACGGCAAGTGCTGAGGACACCTCCAAATACACCGACATGTGTAAATACACCGACATGTGTAAATACATCGGCGTGTGTAAATACATCGGCGTGTGCAAATACACCGACGTGTGCAAATACACCGACGTGTGCAAATACACCGACGTGTGCAAATACACCGACGTGTGCAAATACACCGACGTGTGCAAATACACCGACGTGTGCAGATACACCGACGTGTGCAGATACACTGACGTGTGCAAATACACCGACACGTGCAAATACACCGGCATGTGCAAAGTGCAATGTAAGGCTACTTTCACACTGGCGGCAGGCTTGATCCGGCAGGTGAAGGGTGCTGCCGGATCAGGCCTGCCGCAGTGACATGTGTGGAGCCGGAACCGCGCTCCGGCCCCACACATGTCACACAGTACATACATACACATAAACATACACACACATATAGACAAACAAATACACATACATACTTACATGCTCCCGGCAGGCCTTCGGAGCGTCGGAGGGACAGGACAGCTCGCACAGGTGACGATTCCCACAGCGCCCCCCTCTGCTGGGCGCCTGGTGGAATTGTCATCTGTGCGCGCCGTCCTGTCCCTCCGACGCTCTGAAGACCTGCCGGGAGCATGTAAGTATGTATGTGTATTTGTATGTGTATATGTCTGTGTATGTTTATGTGTATGTCTATGTCTGTATGTGTGTATTGTGTGTATGTGGTGACGGATCCGTCATGAACTCCATTGAAAGTCAATGGAGGGCGGTCCGGTTACCATTGTGGTCACACCAGACGGATCCACCCCCATTGACTTGCATTGGGGGTCATTCCGGATCCGTCTTGGTGCGGATGCCTGGACCGGAGAGCAAACCGCAGCATGCTGTCTTCAGTTCAGTTTTGTCCCCATTGACAATGAACTGAAGCGTTTTATTCCGGTATTGAGCCCCTATGACGGAACTCAAAACCGGAATTTTAAAACGCTAGTGTGAAAGTAGCCTAATAGGGACATGATCAATATGAAAGGCCATTTCACCTCCTGTTAGCTCCTCACTGAGAAATACTCTGTGTCATGGGGATGGGTCTCGTGGACGCCCAGGATACAAGGGGCTGTGGGTGTTGGTAAAGCTACAATCTCCTTAGCACTTGGTTCTGACAAACCAGAGTCTTCTTTGGATGCGCCATTAATTTCAGGGGTTACGTACTGTCCAGTGAAATCAATACCAACTATAAAATGTCATTATCACAATGGCGGGGGTCCGAGTACTGAGAGCGCCGCTGATCAGCTGTTACGGGGAGCTGCCACACTCGCCAAACCAATGGTGAGCGCTGTGGCCTATCGGGTGCTCACCAAGCACAGCGCCGTACATTGTATAGTGGCTGTGCTTGGTATTGCAGCTCAGCTCTATTGACTTGAATGGGGATGAGATGCAACTGGGGCATGTGACCAATGTATAATAACCTTGAGGTCTATGAAGAACAGGGAGCGCCAGCCTCCTCTAATACCTGATGGGCAGGGGTCCCAGGAGTCGGACCACCGTTGATCCGATATAGATCTCTGGCAGGGGTGCCCCACCAATGAGGCGATCGCCTCAGGCAGCATCAGGTAGAGGCAAGAAAGGGGCAGCCAAAGGGCCATGGGCTAAAGGGAAGGGGTTAGGTTAAGAGATTGGCATTGGGGGGTTGGGGCGCCATTTCGGTTTTCGCCTCAGGCAGCAAAAAGGCTAGGTGCACCCCTGATCTCCAGATAAGTCCTTTAAGTATATCTGGCTATGTTGGACTACCTATTAACATGCATTGGCCCATTGTACAGGAAATATCTAACAATGGGTATTAGTTAAGGGGCTGACAAGCCCTATAGATAATAGATTGATAGCAATAAAATGCTGTGGCCGACTTCATGTGATTGGTGGGGACCTGGGACCTCCACTGATCTTGAAAACCCCTGCACAGCCGCACCCTGGCTAAAGACAGCTCAAGGATCTGCAGGAGAGCCCCATTAAGCTTGAATGCGACTGTGCCGCAGATTCCTGTACATACAGCGGTCGAGAACGCTGCTCTAGAGGGAAAGAGCCAAAGGGGCTTCTGCCCTTTATGTTCTTACAGAGGAGCTGTCCCCTCTCCTGACATGTCTGTTTTAGGAACTACTTGCATCCCCCATGTAATAACGATTCTGGAGCTTCTATTGTTATAACTCTGTGTTGTGCTGTTCCTTTATTATTCCTACTAGAAGTTATGAATTAATTGCTAGCAGTCTGCAGTGAAGGTACAGATGGATGTTACCAGTTAGGGGTGTGTCCTCGCAGACGGCTACTGACAGCACTGACTGGATAATATCAGACGGTGCAGGGAAGCACCCTGCTTGACCTTCACTGCAAACTGTTAGCAATTCATGCATATCAGTGTCTAGCAGGAATAATAGAGGAATGACACATCATAGGGTAATAAGAACAGAACTGTTGAATGAATAACAGAATTGTTATTGCATGGGGGATGCAATTAGTTACTAAAACTGACAAGTCAAGAGAGGGGACACCAATTCTTTATAGGGGTTTTCTGGGATTTTACTACTGATGACCTATCCTCAGGATCGGTGGGGGTCCGACACCCGGGACCCCCGCCGATCAGCTGTTTGAGAAGGCACCTGTGAGAGCCACGACCTTCTCTTAGCTTTTCCTAGGCCAGTGACGTCACGTTCATCGGTCACGTGGGCTAGGAGCGGCTCAGCCCCATTCAAGTGAATAGGGCTGAGTGCGATACCAAGCACAGCCACTGTACACTGTACGGCGCTGTGCTTGGTGAGCACAGAGCAGGCGTTGACGCTCACGGGAGCGCCGGTACCTTCTCAAACAGCTGATCGGCGGGGGTCCCGGGTGTCGGACCCCCACCAATCAGATACTGATGACTTATACAGAGGATAGGTCATCAGTAGTAAAATCCTGGAAAACCCCTTTAAGATCGACAGCTGAACCTCCACTGATACTGATACTAGTTGCCTCACATCCTACCCAATTTAAAGGGGTATTTATTGTATATAGATAGGATATGCTACAAATGTCCAATAGATGCAGGCCAAACTGTCTCAAGAACGGGGCCCTGCTGTGAAGGAAGAGCACACCGTGCCTCCTCTCGCTGCTTTGCTCCAGGACAGTGAGCGCTCGGCTTTTTTCAGAAGTCCCATAGCAATAAATGGAGAAAGTTCTGTATTCACAGTGTGCTCTTCATTGATGGCAGGGCCCCGTTCTTGAGACAGGAGTCGTTCCCAGACCTACTGGACATTTACAGGATAACCCCTATGAGACTGACAGGATCCTGTAAAATGTAAAGACCTTTACCTGCTCTTCCTCCTCAGATTTTTGCCTGTTGATAGGAAGATAGAAGTCCAGAAGCGTGTGTGACCCCAGGCTGATGGTGGTGACCGTCGGGTAGTACAGGGGCCCGTCCTCGTGTGGCTGGAAGATAACACAGGGCGGTGAGCTAACACTAGAGGTACGATACCAGCCGTAGGCTCAGTATTACGTACCATTATCCCCTCTCCGGGATTGTATTCATTCACCAGCACGTGGTTTGCACAGTTCCCTCCAAACACTTCCAGGGAGGAAATCTTCTCCGAATATGTCTGGAGCCAGGTGGGAAGCTTCTCCGGCACCATGCCCCGAGGATGCGGGAGTCCTCCTGTAACAAGAATGCATGGACGGTTTCCCATGAGCTACGGTTCTTCTACACCGTCCCGTCGTACATCAGAACAGCCGTTCAGCTAGGTGTATTGTTTATAAACTGTAAAGACTTAAAGGCTATAGTTTTTGTGCGTTTTTTGTTGTTGATTTTCTGTCTTTTTTTAACAATCTCATTTAAAGGGGTATTCTGGTTAGATTAAGTTATCCCCTATCCACACCTAACGATAGGTGGCGGCCCTACTGCTGGGACCCCCACAGATCACGTGAATGGGGGCCCATACCACTGCAGCCTCCCTGAAATCAGCAGAGCCGTTGGTCGCACGTTCCTGAAGAACCTCCTTAAAAGGGGTTATCCAACCCTTGAAATGCTTTCCCATATGCGGGGGGCCCTCACACAGATTATACTTACCTGGCTCCCCTGCACCCGCCCCGCTTCTGGTCCCTGCACAGCCACCGCTGCTTCTCCCTGTGCGCTCAGCCAATCGCAAGTGACGCTAGGGGGGCTCGCCATGTCGCCGCCTGCCATTTGTTTTCATCCGCGCACGGGAAGAAGCAGCAGTTGCTGTGCGGGGACCAGGAGCGAGGCGGGTGCAGGGGAGCCAGGTTAGTATAATCTGTGTGAGGAGCCAAGGCATATGGGGGGCATTTGAGGGGTCGGATAACCCCTTTAAGAAATCTCATCACAAACCTATGGGGGGAAAAAACAAGGTGGAAATTGATCTGTCAAGGTATTTGTCAATATATTTATTATAAAATAATATTTAAGTATTTTCATTTTTTTTAATTCATGGAGAACCCCTTTAACTACTGATGACCTACCCTCAGGATAGGTCATCAGCATCTGATCGGTGGGGGTCCGACACTCAGACCCCCGTCGATCAGCTGTTTGAGAAGGCACCGGCAGTCCCGTGAGCGCGGCGGCCTTCTCTTAACTTTTCCTAGGCCAGTGACGTCACGTTAATCAGTCATGTGACCTAGGAGCGGCTCTGCCCCATAGAAGTGAATGGGGCCGAGCACGATACCAAGCACAGCCGCTGTAGAATGTACGGCGCTGTGCTTGGTGAGCGGGGAGAAGGTAGTGGTGCTCACTGGAGAGCCAGTACCTTCTCAAACAGCTGATCGGTGGGCGTCCCAAGTGTCGGACCCCCACTGATCAGATACTGAGGATAGGTCATCAGTAGTTAACTCCCGGAAAACTCCTTTAAAGCCTCGGAGAGAACTGACATGTTCCTTCTCGGAGCAGCCGCAGTTATAAGCCTCCACTCCGCGATCCTTAGTGCCAGCTTTTCAGTGGCACATTGGCAGGGGCTGTTCGCGCCAAAATTACTCTATGCAACCCATTGTGTGAATGTGCCCTAAGGCCTGTCACTGCAAATACATTAATTATTGCTTCTATTACATACTGGGATGCTCAGTGAATCAGAGAGACCCGCGCACACCGACAGCATCCATACAGACCCCACGACTGCTGCCGTCTGGAGATATTACGGCGATTACATAATTTCACGAGTTTAACAATTAAATGGGTATAAACGTGCCCCCTGCCAAACCAATCGCTACTCACAGCTTCTTCTATCTCCCACAAATTCTTGGCCTGTGCCAGGCCCTTGAGGGTACGGTTGGACAAGCCGGGGCACGACGCATCCTAGGCAATAATACATCAACCCCAAGCCAATTCAATTAAAATCATCTTTTTTTTTTTAAACTGTTACCTTCTAACGCTGGTCTCGAGCTCCGACATGTCAGCGAGTTCTGAGATTCTGTGTATTCCCACAAACACTAATAAATCAAACTCTGGGAACCCATTAGAGTCCCTCAAACTTAAAGAACTCCCGACAAAAAATTTTCCCATGTCCTGCTAGAAATGTACATGATGTAATCTGTAGTGAATGTCATTTTCTTACCAGTGTCTGAATGTTTGACTTCTATCATCCTGAAGTTTCTTATCTGTGTCATGTGACCAGCAATTAGACCCACCAACTCACACAGAGACTTATGTGTGGACAGGAAGTCTAATTCTCTATGTATTCCTATGAGACTGAAAGTGAGGCTCCCATAGGAATGAATAGAGCAGTTACTGGCTTCCTGTCCTGGGTCAGCTGGAGGTCAGGGAGTTGGTCACATGACCCAGCTACAATAAGAAGAGAGCCTCAATTTCAGCCTCTAATAAGAAAATGACAATCACTCCAGATTATATAATGCACCTTTCTAACAGGTCAGAGAATAAAAATGTTTGAGGGAGTTCTTCTATAGGGATTGTTCAAGGGATTGTACAAAAACACGTCTGCTTTCTTCCACAAACCTGCTTACTGGCTCTTTGTGGTATAGCAGCTCAGCCCCATTCACTTCAATGAGCTGCAATACCATGCACACGTTGCCGGCAGGTGTGGCGCTGTTTCTTTAAGAAGGCGGCCATGTTTTTTCAACCTATAGAAGCCCTTCAACAGAATGTCCACACAAGTCTTCTGTATTCATGTCCAGAGCTGCTTTCAAATTTCTGCTCATTGCCCACTGGGTGATAAAAGCAGATGGACTATGTGTGGCATAAGTGTGATTACCCCAATTAGGGTGATGGGTGTAGGGGGACCTCTATTCTATTGGGAGTCCTACAGGTGGGACATTTATGTCACATCCTGCAAACATGCCATAAGTCCCCAAGATGGGAATACCCCTTTCACATCCAGTAGCCCAATATAATATTAGGCGAAGCTTCTTAGGTACAACTGGATTCTGCCACAGTAAGGTAATTAGGAGCAATGCCGACTAACCCCAGTTCTGCAACTTCCTCCCGGACAGCTGAGTCCATTTTGGTTTTGGCGCATTGTAGACCTGAAGAAGAGATGGACATGGTAAGATATCACGGCAGCGCTCAACCGACAGCTGATCAGCAGGGGTGTCTGGACCCCCCACTCATGCTGAGAATTAATGCATAGCCCATGATTGGAAAGCCCTTTAAAAAGGGTTTTCAGATTTTTAAGAATGTGCCCGCATCCCGCCTCGAACAGACGATTCATACTTACCTGCTCCACGCTTCTCCGGTCCTCTGCCTCCATCTTTCAGTCCCTGCACTGTTCACATGTGGTGGGGCACAAGCAGCACGTCAACGCTGAAGCCAGTCATTGGCTGGACCATGTCCATGCCCCAGTGTAAGTAAACAGGTAGGGACCGGAAAATGGAGGCAACGCAGAGCAGGTTAGTATGACTCTTTTGTTTCAGCAGGTAGGCTGCAGACACTTGCTTAAAAAAGTCATTCTAACTGGAAAACCCCTTTAACCACCTAACTGTTCTGCTCGAGTCCAGCTCGAACAGTGTGAAAAGTAGCTAACTGGAGAGGGGAGGGCTGCTTTAGATGGTGATATCTCCTCAATGGTATCAGCTAGAAACATGCAACTGGTCTTGTCTGAAAGCTGACAGTCCAGGCTTCCATACAAAATGACAGCTAAAGTCCAAGCCACAGATGAGAAATCACTGCTAGAAATCAAGTCAGGAATAATCGTGAGTAAAACCTGTTTTTACTTTAATTTTCAGCTGCATTCACCACATTCCGATTTCTATCAGTGATATCTTTCTGTGTCCTGAACATATTGTTGTCATTCTGGTATTGTCTGAAAGCTTGGAATGTCTGCTTTCAAACAAGACCAGTTGCTTTGTTTAGTTGTTTCTAGCTGCTACCATTCAGGAGGTAGCAGCATCTAAAGCAGCCCTCCCCCCCTCCAGTTAGCTACTTTTGCCACTGCTGGAGCTCCACTCTGGCAAAACAGTTAGGGGGTTAAAGCAGATTGAATGCAATGCCGGGGAGTCACCACTGGGGGCAGTACACTGGATAATACATGTAATGCAGGCTGTACTGGAGCACTGCTGTAATTATTTCGACAGATGTGAATATGAGGGCACCGTACCTGACGCAGCAAGTACTCCTCCTCTGCCGCAGTGATGTACTCAGGGATGTAATAGGCAGCCCGAGGAGCCTAGAAGAGAAAGAGCACACTCTGTGTTACGTCTGGCTCTCTACTATAAAGACTTGCCAAATATCACCTAAAGCAGAAGATTACCTAATCCCATCTTCCCTCCGCCGAACTATGAATGTTTACCAAATGCTCCCTCGGGTGTGACTTCTGCTGCCGACACTGGGGAACATTTACTAATTTTGTCCAAAATGACAGTGTAAACTAAGACGGCGCCACTTTTATCACAGCCAGGATCATACATTTGGTGCATGGCAAGACACTTCTGTCTAACTTCACCACCTACCAATTGGCTTATTTTGTGGCAAATTTTTGGTTGCAAGTTGTCGCATCTTAAGCCACACCCCTTTCTGCTTAACTATATCCCTTTGTCGAGCTGAAAAACCGAAACAGGCAAGCCCGGTGCATTGGATTATTCTTTTTGGTGCACTTGCTTCATAATCTGGTCTAAAATATGATGCTAGAAATGCAGAAAAATTATGGTGCATTTTACTACATAGGCTAGTAAATATGCCTCAGTGTTCTTTAGCACAATCATATTAACTACTTAACTGCCCTAGACCACCAAGGATACTGACAATAACCGGTTCACTGCCCTAGACCACCAAGGATACTGACAATAACCGCTTCACTGCCCTAGACCGCCAAGGATACGGGCAATAACCGCTTCACCGCCCTAGACCGCCAAGGATACTGACATTAACCGCTTCACTGCCCTAGACCGCCAAGGATACGGGCAATAACTGCTTCACCGCCCTAGACCGCCAAGGATACTGACAATAACCGCTTCACTGCCCTAGACCACCAAGGATACTGACATTAACCGCTTCACTGCCCTAGACCACCAAGGATACGGACAATAACTGCTTCACCGCCCTAGACCGCCAAGGATACTGACAATAACCGCTTCACTGCCCTAGTCCACCAAGGATACGGACAATAACTGCTTCACCGCCCTAGACCACCAAGGATACTGACAATAACCGCTTCACTGCCCTAGACCACCAAGGATACAGACATTAACCGCTTCACTGCCCTAGACCACCAAGGATACTGACATTAACAGCTTCACTGCCCTAGACCACCAAGGATACAGACATTAACCGCTTCACTGCCCTAGACCACCAAGGATACTGCCATAAACCCCTTCACTGTCCTTGATCACCAGAGATGCAAGCAATAACCTGCACTGCCCTGGATCACCATGGATTCTGAAATTAACACCTTCACTGCCCTAGACAATGTACAGATATTAACCCGTTCACTGCCCTAGACCACCAAGGATACTGCCATGAACCCCATCACTGTCCTTGATCACCAGGGATACAGACAATAAGCCTCAGTACCCAAATGCTCTGTGACTCAGTTCCTCTGGCTGCTACCTAACTAGGGCACGGTATGGTAATAGTTACTGGATGCGGTTTCCGCTGGAGAAATCTGCTGCGGTATCTGAGGCAGAAACTCGAGGCTGGCGCTTGGATTTCTGCCGCGGGTCTGCATGTGGATTACCTCCATTTAACAAAAAGTGTATGAACAGCAACAGGGATTTCTACTGGCAATTTTCATGTAGATTTCGTAACGTATACCATGCAAACCTCTGTGTAAAATTTCCACTGTGTACACCCAGGTCAAAGGCTTAGACCGTGCTGTAAGCATATGGGGTCCATCAGGCACTGTTGGTGTCTGTCTCTGGATAGAGCCTAAGAGCGGCTCCTGCACTGGCTGGCCTTGTCCATCATGTCTGACCAGGATGTAGTGCTACATTTGTAGTCTGCAGCTTCCCTGGGGATATTGGCATGCTGGGGATTACAGGAGCCGGACCCGTTGTCACCACAGGATCGCCGAGCCCACCAGTACAGGCTACACAAGAAACCCTTTAATCCAGCAGCAAAAATACAGATTTAGACTTCATTCACACATCCGTATTTTGTTTTCTAGTCCGTTCCGTTTATTTTGTGGAACCGTATGCAGAACCATTCATTTCAATGGGTACGCAAAAAAAAAAAAAAAACGGAAGGTACTCCGTATGCATTCCATTTCTGTATGTTCATATTTCCGTTCGCAAAAAAGATAGAACATGTCCTATTCTTGTCCGTTTTGCTGACAAGGACAGGCATTGTTACAATGGATCCGCAAAAAAAAAAAAAACGGAATCACGGTTGACATACGGAACGTCATCCGTATATTGCGGATCCGCAAAAACGGAACGGAAAACACATACGGACGTGTGAATGAAGCCGTAGAGGCTGAGAAACACAACTTTCTTCTCCCAGGGGTGGACTGGTTCATGCACTGGTACCTTGTCTATAAGGAAGTTCTCCAGGTCAGCGGCAGAGATATCGCCTCGCATTTCCGCAGCCTGTGCAGAGAACAAGACAGAATGTCAGGTTCCATATCTGGCATACAAAGCAGAAAATAAGCGCACAGCAGAGCTGAATTTGTCATGTAACTACTATTTTTTGCGTGCAATAGTGTGAAACTATGAGTTGTGCCAAAGAATACTCAGCTCTGCTACATCTGTTTACTCTGTGATACAACATGTGCTCCACTGCGGTAATCATAACCCTGTCACTCGCCCTGATTACTTGGTCCATTCTCATCATTGAACTCAATAAGGAACGCCTCCAGTAACAGATTACTTTACAAAATTTATATTCTTTACACTGATCAGCCTAAGGGCTTATGCACACGACCGTATGTATTTTGTGGTCCGCAAAAAATACAGATGACGTCCGTGTGCATTCCGTATTTTGCAGAAAGGAACAGCCGGCCCCTAATAGAACAGTACGATCTGTGTCCGTAATGCGGACAATAATAGGACATGTTCTATTTTTTCGCGGAATGGAAATGGAATGCACATGGAGTAACTTCCATTTTTTGCGGACCCATTGAAATGAATGGTTCCGCAAAAAAAACGGAACGGATACGGAAAGAAAATACCTTACACCAAGTGGTTTTCTTGTGACACTTGGGTTGGTCAGGGGGTGGGACATATTAGGCAGCAAGTGATTGGTTACTTCTTGAGTTGCACTGGAAGCAGGAAAACGGGCAAGCGAAAGGATCTGAGCCCTTTTTGGGGCCAAATAGTGATGGGTAGACGACTGGGTCAGAGCATCTCCAAAACGTTCCTGGTATGGCAGGGTGAGTATCTCTCAATACCGGTCCAAGGAAGAACAACCGGACACAGGGTTATGGGCGACCATGGACACTGAGGCACATAGGAAAGAGACTATGATGGGAGGGTGTCTGAGCTGATAACTGAGTAGATTGGAAAGTGCTCTCAATGTTATGGCTGATAGATGCATGTCAAAAGTGTTAGAGGGGTTGTCCCACAAAAAACAGCCCCTGGATCTGATTACTTTTGTAATTGCATGTAATTAAAAATTTAGTATAACCTTTAGTAATCCTCATCACATATCAAACCTTGGCGTCTTGTGGTTATTATGGGGTTAAGCTTACAGGGTTTTGCACCAAGAAAAGACGGACGTCCTAACTCATGGCGCTCACGTCTAAGGCACTGAAACGAGCTCCATTATACAGGAGTAGACCCCTGCACCCCTAATACTGCCTACATGGGCAGACCCGCCTGTCAGGATCCTGAGAAAGCAGGGTGCTGGACTAAATACGCCAAAGCACCCATTATTAGATGACAATCAGTCCAGCAGCAGCCATATTGGTTGTCACCCAGCTTTCCCAGATGCTGATACAGAAGACAAGAACTTGTATTTACTGGAGGAAAGCTGTAGAGCAGAGGTTTCCAATCTGTGGCTGCTGCAAAACTACAACTCCCAGCATGCCGCAGGCTGTCAGGGCATGCTAGGAGTTGTGGTTTTGCAACATCTGAAGAAGCTGTTGCAAAAGGAAGATGAGAAAAATGAACGCCATTCCACCTGGAACATGAATGCATTACCTTTCCCAGAGTCCTTTTCGTGCATTCACTTCCGGGAGGAGGGAGAGCAAGAGTCATTGAGTGACGGTGGATTCAGCCAATCAGGGATGGAACTAGGGCACCCGGGCTGAACCAATGAAATTACAGGTAACGGAAGGGGGCGGGACTAAGCGCTCTGGCCGGGATTCTTGCAGCGTTCTTAGTACTTTCCTCCATGATGGATTGTAGTTACCATAGAAACGCAATGTGGAGGGGCACAGTCACATTTTAGGGTTATTTTAAAGAGATATTAAACTTGCAGTTCGTATCCCCTCAAGCTGAATGCTATTGAGGACAGGCAGATTGTAGTGTTCCTTAATGGGATTAGTGGGAACTCCAGAAAAATCCTGCTCCCCCCCCCCCCCTCTTTAGTTTAATTTTTTTTCTATAAAAAATATCCACTTAAGGTGCACGATGTTGCAGAGTTTTTTGCAACTTTCCATTCATTTGAATGGGGCGGCCAGACGCAGCGTTTGAAGGCTCCCTAATCGGCAGGCCCTCACAGGTGAAGCACTCTTTTTGATGAAGGGATTGATTTGCTAATTTCTAGTCTTCCGTAATTAATTTCACTAGAAGACCGTTCAAACCATGGCCGGACTCAAAAGGCGGATTTGCATCTTTATTGAGATTTTTATAAAACAACGCATTTCAGACTTCCAAGGCTCCTTTTTCAAGTTTAACCCCTAGGAGGACCACAGTACATGTACGGCGGACGTCCTGGATTTAAACATGGCGGCTACCTCTGTTTTATGTATAAGACACCCAGAGGCAATGTCTGTGATCGGTGATATGAGACATGTTCTTCACTAGAGAGACTTGGAACATCTTCAGTTCTTTTCTTCTGCCTTTACCCCCAAAACACGGTGACCAGGTTACCCTTTCGTCAAGCGGGTGGAGGAGAAGGACGGAAAAAAAATTATAAAGGGGGTTGCAATCACAGACTTCTCCTCTGACAATGGGGTTCAAAGTCCAAATGGTGCTTTATTTTGGCACTTCAGCACCAACACAAACAAAAACATCAAAATAAACACCTGCCTGTCTAGGCACTACCTAATACATAGGTCGTCTCTACCTTACCTATAGAGCGTTCACACACGGGATTAGATCCAGCTTTCCTCAGCCATATGGTCCAGCAGCCTCCAGGTGTGACCACATCAGTACCTTTGGGGGGATATGGTCCAGAAGTCCTCCCCCCCAAACTTCAGGCTTTTACACAGCCTTGTGCCCCTCAGCCCTCCTGGCTGAGACCACACAGAGCCTCTGCAGGCTTCCCTCCAAGTCCTCTCTCTCACTCATGCACAGGTTGTTTTATCCCATTGTGATTACAACAGCAGGCCTTACCTACGATCCCCTCAGCTAAAGGCAATACATGTACTGGAAGGGTGTGGACTGGCAGATCCCACTACCAAACCTATCTACCAGTCCAAATAAAATCCAACCCAGAATAAAATCTAGGCAAACCTGTGCCAGCAAACTACACTTTGCTGAAACCACTGCAGCTCTCTAGATTTCAGTTATCTCACCCAGCTGAGGTATCTGGGTGGGATATACACACCTTCCAGAGCTTATACTGTACACATTACCACTATATACGGTGTATATATATAGAGAGAGAGAGACATGAAAAGTTAAAGGGGTTCTGCAGTTCTGTAAAACTGAGGATCTATCCTCTGAATAGATCATCAGCCTCTGATCGGCGGCGGTCCGACACCCGGGACCCCCGCCGATCAGCTGTTTGAGAAGGCAGCAGCGCTGCAGGACCGCCGCGGCCTTCTCTGTGTTTACCGCAGGCCAGTGACGTCACGACTAGTATCACTGGCCTGGGCGGGGCTAAGCTCCATTCAAGTGAACAGAGCTTAGCCCCGCCCAGACCAGTGATACTAGTCGTGACGTCACTAGGCCTGAAGAAAATCTTAGACAATGGGGGCATATCGCTAGGATATGCCCCCATTGTCTGATAAGTGCAGGTCCCACCTATATCAAGATCGGAGGGGGGAGCGCTGGGCCTGGAGGACCCCGGGTTTCCCGGAGTCCGGCCACCACAGGCGCAGCTACCCGCTGCTCCCATAGAAATGAATGGGAGCACACTGCGTATGCGCAGTCACCGCTCCCATTCATTTCCATGTAGCCAACGGAAATAGCTGAGCCAGCGCTTGGCTATTTTCAGCGGGCCCCATAGAAATGAATGCAGCTGCCCTCCATTCATTTAATTTTCATTTTTAACTTCATTTTCGCAGGTTTACTGGCATAAAAAAAGTCACAAGTTTCAGCACATGGCATTTCTCTGCAAAAAATGGCAACTTTTTGTATTTTACACTGCTCTCTCCAGTTTTGGAAGGATAGGTCATCAATATCAGATCGGTGGGGGTCCGACTTCTGGCATCACCGCCAATTAGCTGTTTGAGGAGGCTGCAGCGTTTCGGTGAGCGATGCCTAAGCAAAGAGCTGCACATTGGATAGCGGCTGTGCTCGGTTTCGCAGCTCAGGCCCATTCCTTCCCATTGAATGGGACTGAGCTGCGTCTAGACCATGTGACAGATGGATGTGACATCACTATCCTAGGAAGAGGACTCAGCACTACACAAAGAGCCAAGGACTGCAAGACATGGGCGTACATAGAAATCATTGGGCCTTATATCATATCAAGAATCTGAATTGGGCCCCCATGCCTCATCCACAGCTCCTCCCACTACCTATTGCTAGCCCCTCCCCCTTTTCAATGAACCGTGCTTGCTGCTGCGTGTTATATAGTGTGCCATCAGGGCCGGACAGGGATTACAAAAGAGCACTGGCGCACAAACCCCACCAGCCTACATATGAACTCCAGCAGTGGAGTTCATTCTGATTTTCTGCATGGATTTTCGCTGCATTTCTGCTCCAAAATCTGCTTGTGTTACTTGTGTATTTACACTCGGATTGCATTGCAAAGGCTGAAATCTGCACAAAAAATTCACATAAAAAATTGGCATGCTGCAGATTTCGAAATCCGCACCGCAGGGCAATTTCCACGCAGAAAATTTCGGCACTGTAGAGATGAGATTTTGAAAATTGCTTCTACTTAGCTGGTACTGTGTTAGGCTGCGGACTTTCCGCACAAAGATTTGCGCGTAATATGCAACATATGAATTACGTTTTAGAGGTGAACTTAAAAGTAACAACCACATTTCTGGGACAGAAATATACCATGAGCAGTTGTCACTTCCCTTCCCCCACTCTTCTTGACTGCTCATACCAAGTGTATTATTCAGCACGGGGGATCCGGAGTCTCAGAGGTTAGCACTGGTTCCTTGCAGTGCTGGGGTCCTAGGTTCAAATCTGACCAAGGACAACATCTGAATGGAGTTTGTATGTTCTCCCAGTGTTTGCCTGGGTTTCCTCCAAGTACTCAGGTTTCCTCCCACACTCCAAAGACATAGTTGTTAAGGTTGGAATAAGACAAAAGTCCAACCTGTAATCCTGCTATATTGATCCACGGAAGAAATCCCTGGATCAATGTCCATCTTCCTTTTAAAAAGGGGTTGGGCCGAAGGGACAGGGTGTGTAGAACAAGATTTCTATACATTGTCATAAGCTTCAATGTTATTCCGAATTAAAAAGTCATCTAAACCTTTTTTTTGAAGTTGTGACCAGCTCCTGCGGCTATTCCAGAGATTCACAGATCTTACTGTAAAGAAGGCTTGTCGCCTCTTATGACTGAATCTTTTCTTCTCCAGGTATAGGGAGTGGCCCCTTGTTTAGCTTCCCTTGATATTTTTTGTATGGTCCGTTTATATATTTGTACATGTTACTCATGTCCCCCCTTAAACGTTGCTCATAGCTAAGATCTTCGGGGCCCTTTATCAGTTTAGTTGCTCTCCTTTGCACTTTTTCTAGCTCCAGGGCATACTTTTTATGGACTGAACATCGCATTCCAGTTGAGGCTGCACCAAAGCTTTGTATAGTGGCAGTATTACATCTCTGTCCCACGAGTCCATACCTCTTTTTATACAAGACAAAATTCTGTTGGCCTTAGAGGCAGCTGACTGGCATTGCATGCTGTTATTTAATCTATGATCTGCTAATACACCCAGATCCTTCTCAATCAGTGACTCTCCCAGTTTTACTCCCCCTAGAGAGTGCTGATAGGGAACTTAGATTGTGAGCTCCATTGAGGACAGCGTGTAAAGCGCTGCAGAATATAGTAGCGCTATATAAGTGCGTATAATAATATTATTGAGGATAGGGGGGAAATAATGATACCGGGAAACCAACCGTCATCATCCTCGCAAACATTCACCCATTTACTAAGTAACATGAAGACTCGTGACAACGGATCAGTAGTTCAATCAGTTTATTATCTGACATACATCCACGTGTCCCGTAATACAGGGTTATTAGGACCACAAGTTACAGGCAGATCACAAGATTTTACGCAGGGTAACAAGAAGGGGCCCCAGAACACGTTTCAAGGGAAATATGCCGGGTCCGCTATACGAGAAAATTAGTGATGTCCCCCCCGGGGGTCATAGAATAAAACACATCCTCACAAACGTGTCCTAGATACCTCCACATATATATGTAACAGTATATCTGTATACAGGTAGTCACGCCAACTGTATGAATATATATAGCTATACAGACCACTGCTACTGTGCATGTATTGTGTACTGTATGTCAGTCAGTATATGGTGTGTCTGTATATGCTGCCATTTGTATATACGCTCTATAGAACCTCTCTGATTCGCCCAGTGAGCCCCGGGTGGGGTTGTGCCGGTCACTATATAGCACAATGTACAGAGATACTTACCACTCACAGCACACAGAATACCCCATGCTACTATGTACAGAGGAGGGGGCTGCATGCAGTGACCTGTTATACATGGGGTAATAGGGTGGGGTAGACAAATCCAATGGGCAACGTCAATTGGACGCATGCCTCATGGGATTTTAGAACATTGACCCAGTTCACCCAAAAGAGTGAAAGTTATTGCAAGAAGACACTGGAGGATGATAGGAAGAAACTGGCTCGGGATGAAAAAAAAAACAACTAGAACATAAGAAACCATCGTAGCCAAAAACGTGGAAGGCACCACCAGTAGAAAATAAGACACATCATCAAGACAAGGGGTTAGGAAGCAATCAAGATGTCAAAGGTGATTGGTGATTGGAAGCAAGTTATGGACTTGGAAAGAAGATGTAGACCTCAATACTCAACTTGAACGTGATGGACTATGGACAAGCTATAGTAGACAAGAAAATAGTAAACCAGAATATAGTAGAAAAGCAACTAAAGGATACTAAGACATTCATGGCTGAACCAAGGAGGATAGGAACACACCAAACCATCATGGGGTCAGTAAATCTCACCTAACGAAGAAGACCAGAATCTGAAGATGTAAGAAGAGCTTCAGGACATCACATGGGGAGTCAACATTAAGGCATAGTACAAGTATACAATAGGTACATCAAAGGACTACAGGACTGGAGCCAACGGAGCAAGAGTAAGACACTGGTGACTGTGGTCCATCTTCGACTATTACAAATTTCAATTCGCGAGAAACATTGAGCAACGGAAGACTATGTAAGTGATGGTGACCAATGAGTTTCAATGTGATCCAGTTTCTCCCATCATCTATGGACAATCCCATTGGTGTCTTCGTAATAGGACACACAAACATGGTTTGTGGTGTCTCAAGGTCAATGTCCTAGAAGGTACCCTACAGATATAGAGTTGTCTATAGAAGAGATTATAGGAAATGGATACCGTAGATCTTGAGCATGCTATATACATACATCAAATCTCTTTTTTGAGGTCTAGCTTTACATTACATTCACTTTTTTCCCCACAAATTACTCAGCAATATCATACAGTAGAGACTTGCTCAAGTACTATGTGATGACCACATGGAATACATTTCCAACCATGACTATGGTAGACATGGACTTTAATTATGAAGGTAGGATAAGATGTGTTGGACCGTTGTTGGCCTAGGAGACATTACCAATTACTAGTCATGGGCTGCAACTAGTACTTGAGATTAGGCCAAGCCTCGTATGATCTTGATGGGTGATTGAACCAGTTAGTTGATGTCGGTTGACTATTAGTAGTATTGTGGACATTATCGTGGAGTTTTTAGACATGGCCCATGACGTGTTATAATATTTCCTCTAGAAAATGAATGGCAGCTAGAGAAAGCTTGGATAGCGTTGTAGGTTCCTACATTTGGTGTCCAGTTGAAGGTTCTGTTAAGGAAGGAAGCAAGTAAAACCTTCACCGGTATGAAGCAGGAACTTTCTTACCCCCTCCTCCGGAAATTTATTTTTGCACTGAATGAGACAGTGACACACAGAGGGGCCCCTGTTTCAGAGGAACATTAGACAAGGCACTGGGGAGTCAAGGGATGCAGACACAGACAGAAGGAGGCGGAAGTCTGTGGCTCCAAATGACAGGGCTTTAGAAGATGCAGGGCTGATTGGGAGAAAGGGTTAAGATTGCATCTCAGCCCGAAGCAGCCAGGGAAACCAACAGCAAAACAGCAACCTGAAGGAGAACAGAAAGGACAGTGAGTGCAGTGCAGAGAGAGAGAGCGCCACTGCAAGGAGACAATGAACAAGGCGCGCAGAGCAGATAAATGCATAGAACTGAAAATGGAAAGAAAGAGGTTCTCTTATTTCAGCACCTTCTGACAGGTCTTAAAGGGGTTGTCACAGAATGACATCTTATCACCTCTCCTGTGGCTTTTGGTGGCTGGGATCTCCACTGAATACAAGAATGGGGGTCCCATGTCTCCCGTTTAAATGGAGGGGCGGTCAAGCATGGACACAGCCACTCCATCCAAACTCAATGGGACTTCTGGAGATTGCCAAGCACTATACTAGGTTCTCATGATTGTGTGAGTCCCAGTGGCCAGACCCCCAACACTCAGATACATATCACCTATCCTGTGGATATGTAATAAGATGTCATTCCGGGACAACCCTTTAAGGCAGGGATGCTCAACCTGCAGCCCTCCAGCTGTTGTAAAACTACAACTCCCACCATGTCCTGCTGTAGGCTGATAGCTGTAGGCTGTCTGGGCATGCTGGGGGTTGTAGTTTTGCAACAGCTGGAGGGCCGCAGGTTGGGCATCTCTGCTTTAAGGCATTTTAGAAGACTAGACTGGTAATGACCAAGACCTGAAATATAATATTTGGAATTGGATCCATTAATTGCAAAACCATAGGATGATGGTCGAGCACAAATAAGATTCCATCCAAGTGACTTGATTTGATCAGAATATTTTCTGGCTTTTATAGGATGCCCTTAACCAAGAAGTCCCAACATCTACTCTCAAGGGACAATCCTGTATTGCTAGAATAATCTCATTACAATTGCCTGAAAACTTCAGCGATCAAACTATTGAAGAATCAGCCAGTATGTGTTTAATATCCCTGCAGCACCCCCGCAGGTGAGTTGAATTATTACACATTTCTATTAAAACAAACTGGCTGTCTCTTTAATGGACAGACATGCGGGGTCCTCCAGAGCGAGAGATGCTCTTCTTTGGTTAATAGCTAAGCTTTGAACAGGAGATTCCACCCTAACAGAGCTTGAAAATGGGTTTTTCTAAACTAGACACCCCCTTTAAATATGTAATATTATTGCACCAATGAAATTAATGGACTTTGTGCTTGGCTTAGAGGATTACAGGGGCGGATTGTCTATAGACCTTACAGGGAAATCTCCCGGTGGGCCGATGCCCAGGGGGCCACTTGAGCCCTCCTCACGGCCGGCCAGTGGAAGTTTTTCGGAATGTACTTTGTGCTGCTGGCTGTATTTTGTGATGGACTGTGGCATTTGGCTCTGTGGGCAGGGGGCATAATGTGCCGAAATATAGTATGGCTGGCCCTGCCTTCCAACAATTTGGACCTGACTACAAAACGGGGCCACTTTTAGTATTTTTTCCAGGGCCATTTTAAGTTCCCAGTCCGCCACTGGAGAATTATATAATTACAGCCAAAGTCATCTGGACCTTTACTGTCAGATAGAACTGGAGAACCCCTTTAACCAGAGAGTACAATGACAGCAGTTGACCAGGAAGTGAATGCAAAGCAAAAATGCACAAATAAAAAAAAAATAATTAACGGAACACAGAACACAAAAATGGATGAAAATCATGAGAGCAGAGCAGACGAATGCACACAGACCATGGAGGGGGCGAATTCTGAAGAATCATGGCAGGTCACATGGACTGCAAAAGTAATGGAAACAAGAACAATGGTGTTGTTAATGGCAACCAATCAGATGCCAGCCATTATTTCAACAGCTGATTGGTTGTCATGGGCAACGCCAGTGTTTTGTTTGCACTGCTATTCATATAGCACACCGTACATAGAATGCAGTATATACAATGAGACAATACAATAATGGAAAAAGTCAGCGACCACAATGCATAGTGACTGAATACAATATACAGAGCGGGCTGTGAACCTAATTCAAACACAAGTCAATGCAGTAAAATGAAGGAGGCCTCTATATCTTATATATAGGTATAATCTGGAAGTGATATTGACAGGTACGGCTCTGATCTCCACTACTTCCGTGGTTATAAGGAGGCCTACATGTAGCAAACAATGCTAGCTCTGCTGACCATGACACTGTCAGAATTTCTCCCTGATAGTTATATACAGTTCCCATTGAGTGTAATACTAGATGTAAAAATCTTGGCTGCATGTCATTAATGGGGTTTTCTGGGAGTACAATATTGATAAGAAATCAAAAGGGATTGTAGTGAAGTTCCCTATATAACACCCATAAAATGAAGTAATTAAGCTCCCAGATTAGTAATTCTAGGTAGGTGCCCTACTTTATTATTCAAGTAAAATATAATTTTTAATCAATTCATTAAAACAGTTGCATCCACAAATCTAGTGGCAAATAGCTGCAAAGAAGTACTCAAACAAGTAACATACAATGACACCAAGAAGTAGTTCAATCCTGTGTCAGCAGGTACCACTGCAGACGATATCCTCAAAACATAGCATACAACTAATATGATGAAAACTAGTATGTAACGATCTTACCCAACCAGGCGATGACGTGTAGTAGTAATCCTCAATGGTACCAGAAGAGAGACTGTAGGGACCAAGGGGAGGTAAGGTAAAGATGACATGAAAAGTAGTAGCTCAGTTATTAATACGATAGGGCAGTGAGCACAAACCTAATCTCACCCTGTGATGAATAGGTGAAGGGGCTATAAATGCCCTACCTGTCTATACGGGGCAACCCATGATGGTTGGGGGTCCCGTCTGGATACCTCTCCCTGTCCCGGGCCTAACCCTCAAAATAGAAATTAACACAAAAGGTGCCCACTCCCGACGTGGCACGTTTCTGTCAGGATGACTCATCAGGGGAGTAAAACAATAAGATTACCAAGAAAATATATTGAAAACATCAGGGGTTACTATTGGGGCTTGGTTCAGGTCCCAATAGAGTACAAGCAGCCAGTGGGCTATCATGTAAGAAGTCTCCAGCTAGATACCGGTGTCAGTATGCTGCATCAGGTAACCCGTAATAGGGGCAGCAGACGCCGATTTCCTGGATACAAAAAGCAAATCCCTCTTGCTGGGTATGGTAGCCAGGAATACCTGGTATCTAGCTGGAGACTTCTTACATGATAGCCCACTGGCTGCTTGTACTCTATTGGGACCTGAACCAAGCCCCAATAGTAACCCCTGATGTTTTCAATATATTTTCTTGGTAATCTTATTGTTTTACTCCCCTGATGAGTCATCCTGACAGAAACGTGCCACGTCGGGAGTGGGCACCTTTTGTGTTAATTTCTATTTTGAGGGTTAGGCCCGGGACAGGGAGAGGTATCCAGACGGGACCCCCAACCATCATGGGTTGCCCCGTATAGACAGGTAGGGCATTTATAGCCCCTTCACCTATTCATCACAGGGTGAGATTAGGTTTGTGCTCACTGCCCTATCGTATTAATAACTGAGCTACTACTTTTCATGTCATCTTTACCTTACCTCCCCTTGGTCCCTACAGTCTCTCTTCTGGTACCATTGAGGACTACTACTACACGTCATCGCCTGGTTGGGTAAGATCGTTACATACTAGTTTTCATCATATTAGTTGTATGCTATGTTTTGAGGATATCGTCTACAGTGGTACCTGCTGACACAGGATTGAACTACTTCTTGGTGTCATTGTATGTTACTTGTTTGAGTACTTCTTTGCAGCTATTTGCCACTAGATTTGTGGATGCAACTGTTTTAATGAATTGATTAAAAGTTATATTTTACTTGAATAGTAAAGTAGGGCACCTACCTAGAATTACTAATCTGGGAGCTTAAGTACAATATTGATAACCTATCCTCTTGATAGGTCATCAATCTCAGATCGTGGGGGTCCGATTCCCGGCACCCCAAATGATTAGATGTTTGAAGAGGCAATGGAGCTCTGTTGATTTCTCTGTTAATTGTTATAGCAGCTGCACTTGGTATGTTGTACTTGAATGGGACTGAGCTGTGCATAGGAAAAGGTTGCAGCGCTCACCAGAGTACCATGGCCTGTTCAAACTGCTGATCGGTGGGCGTGCCCAGAGTCAGACACCCACCGATCTGATACTTATGACCTATCCTCAGGGTAGACCATCAATATCCTACTCCAGGAAAATTCCTTTAAGACAGAAACACAAAGCTACCTACCCCTATACATACATACTATGAAATGGAAGGAGTTGTCTAGGATTACAAAAACACAGGGCCCATTCTTTTGTGATGGTGTCATACTATTTCTGTGTATGCCACTTATACACTACTAACTAGTAATGGTATCATGGTCGGGACCCCTTAGACCAGTGTTCCTCAACTCCAGTTCCCAAGGCCCACCTGCTGGTCATGATTTGATAATATCTCACAGAATATAGCCCTGATGCATTGACTATGTATAATTATATTACCTGTTTAATACTAAGGAAATCCTGAAAACATGACCGGAAGATGGGCTCTGAGGACTGGATTTGAGGAACACTGGCTTAGACCATTGATGGCCAGCGGTGGTACTGGAATGTTGGGGGAGTGGGGGAGGCCTGCTTTTAGTCAAAATGTGTAAATCTAGGAAAACCCCTTTAAGTTTCTTCTAGCTGCCACTATTCTCTGTAAGAGATGTGTCAATCATTGCATCTGGTTCATCAGTCCATAGCATACGATGAGAGGATCATTTCAGCTCAAGTTCTCCAAAAGCAGTTCTCAAAACGGGAAAATCGATTCAGCTAATTAATTCCAACGTTTGAAGAATCGGCAAAAATCAAATTCTACTTGCTCATCTCTAATCCTGTGTTTTTGTCAGGAGAATGAATTAAATTCTGCTCTTGTATATCTTATTTTCTAGTGGAAAAACATCACTGAACTATGACAATTCAATCTGTCTCATGTTAGAGTGCTGCTTTTACAAGAGGTGGTCAAGTATGCCGGCATCTAACTGAAAAGGACATGAGGGAGGAGCAAGTCTGTGGCTAACATTGCTCCTCCCTCATGCCATTCCAGTTAGATGCCATGAAACTATATAACTTTATTCTTGCCTTAAATATCTCATAAATTAATCATGAGAAATAATCATGAGCGATGAGACGGGGACTGCATTTATTATATCAGTCACCTTCGCATTTATAAAAATGTATACATCAGCGCACAGACACGTTTTACAATTATTGGCAAATACAGTGACTGAAAAAACTCTAAAACTGCCTGCAATAAGATCCTGCATCATAATGTGCTGTGATGATATAGAGATGATGGAGTCACAGATACATAGCTGGCTGTATGTAAAGTCCTATGGGCAGCAGTGGTACCTGGAGATAGAATTTTCCGATGCGAGTTCTTTCGGTGTCCGCACTGTGTTGAAGTTACGCTTTGGTTGTGACACTGGATAGAGGAAAACGGGATTCTGAGGTGAAATTCAATACATCAAATATTCTTCTACACATTTACATTCAGGACAGCAATTGTCCAAATTGTCTAAATCATATCTGCCCCCCCACATTTCATTTCATCCTCCCAACCTGTCCCAATCCATTGATGCCATTTTATTGCATCCCTATGTTAAAGGAGATGTTACATGCAGGGGTGCACCACCAATGAGGCCAGGTGAGGCGATCGCCTCAGGCAGCACCAGGTAGGGGCAGGAGGGGGCAGTCGAAGGGCCATGGGCTGAAGAGAAAGGGTTAGGTTAAGGAATTGGCATTGGGAAGGTGGGGCGCCGTTTCAGTTTTCGCCTCAGGCAGCAGAAAGGCTAGGAGCACCCCTGGTTACATGTAGACATATAGACATCATAGAGGGGGTGCACTGCTTTAGAAAATTGTTTTAGACAGCAAAACACTGGGTAAAATCACCACTCAGCATCTGACTGTGCCACCAGAATACCGGAGGATTCTCTGGTAGGCCAGGCTTTGATAATATGGTAGGCCTCAAAGGTGTAGGAGATAAAACCCATTTTGGGCTGCCTTTGGAACCAGTCACTTGCTACTAGAATCTGTTTTATTGTTTAAACCTATTAAACCTTATTGATGATATGTGGGTTGGGACCCAAGAGTAATTCCTCCTGGTGGTATTAAAGAACCCCAGTCTCACGCTGCTACCACTGAAAAAGACTTGGGATATTGGTGAACAGTAAACTTTATTGACCAATGCCAGGCAGCTGCAGCCAAGCCAAAAAAAAATAAAAAATGACGGCATGAATCAGAAGAGGCATAGATGCGCATGACAAGAACATGCTTTTCCTCTATACAAATGACTATTGAGACCACACGTGGAATATTGTGTACATTTGGGACACATGTCCATAGGAAGGACCTAGCTGAACTATAGCAGATGCAGAAGGGTGACCAAGCTAATTAAGGGAAAGGGTGGTATGTAGTAAGACAGGTTATCAAACTTGGGGTTTAAAAATACAACTTAGGGAAGATCTAATCACAATGTACAAATACATGAATGGATAGTACAGAGATGATGATCTTTTTATACCCAGATCTGCACCCATGACAGGAGAACACCCTCTATGCCTAGAGGAAAGCAGGTTTCATCATCAGCATAGACCTGGATGCCTTACTGTAAGAGCAGTGTTGCTATGGAGCTCTCTTTCAAGGGAAGTTGTGATGGTTGACTCATTGTACAAACCCAAGAGGTTCTGGATGCCTTTCTTGAATGTAAAAATATTTTTGTTTACGGGTATTAGATTTCTGGAGGTAGGACATTGATCTAGGGATTTATTCTAATTACCAGATATGCGGTCAAGGAGGAATTTTTCTCCTCTAGTATGGGGCATTTGGTGACCACCTCAATGAGGTTTTTGCCTTTCTCCGGATCAACATGGTAGGATGACAGGTTGGACTTGATGGACCTTAACCTTATCAACTATGTAACTGCAGCTTGTCCCACTGATTCTGTTAGCACCACCTATTGCTCTATCCTTCTACCCTTTTACCACTACTCTCATTCCTCTATTGTCCTCTGAACGGCCCAAAAAATCACACCCATTGTCCCACATCCTGCCCCTTTCTTGGTGCAACCTGTCCAGTCTATGTAAGACCTTTTGACTCCATAGGCATCCACTACTTTTGTCAACTAGCTTGACTTTCCAGTCACATCCACTTTCTCCACCAGCACCACGAGGATTTATACGCCGTATACCTACTAGTAACTTGATGAACCTTTTTCACACCATTGCTCTCCACTTGAGGATCTTTCGGGCCACCAGTCCTGCAATAGATATCCAACTATTTAGAATGATGCTCTTATTACACGAAAGCCCTTAGACCTTAACACTAAGTATATGTGGATCCTTGCACCAAACTTACCTCTGAACCCTGGAGGGTGGAGCAAATACTCCATGTTTTGGGGAGCAGGTGAAATACCGGACCCCGAAGACTGACCCATCGTGCTTTCCTGTAGGCTTTTCTAACTCAACTCCAAACCAGTATCCTGATGGAGAAGGACAGATCTTATTTTACATCATACAATCTAAATGATCGTTACCAAGCTCACATCTTGCGCCCCATAATGTCTTCCTGCTCATTTTTACAATATAGCGTGGAACTTACCTGGCGCAAAGTCTGTCTTGCCATAGTAGCGCACCACTCCCTGTTTCTGCCCAGCTACGAGCACCTGGTCCCCCAGGTCAATGTTCAGCCCCTCTTTGTCTAAGCTGCCAACGCTGACGGACTTCTTCTGTGTTGCTAGGAGAGAGACCATACGATAGAAGGATTAATGTATTGCATGCCAGTCTTTATTTATGCCCCGCTGGCCCCAGCTACTCCACCTAAATGCCTCATTCACACGTCAGTGTTTGGTCAGTGATTTCTACAGTATCAGTTTTTGTAAGTCAAAACCAGGTGCGGCTCTAAACACAGAACAGGAGCAGATCTTTCCCTTATACATTATCTCTTTGTAGCCTCCACTCCTGGCTTTGACTCACAATCACTGATGGAAATGACTGACCGAAATGCTGACGTGTGAATGAGGCATAAGAGGTGCACATCCCTTACTAATCGTGGTGCAGATCCTTGCACCAAATGGAACTCTACACCAGAAGGTGGTTTAGATTTCCAGTATAGTCTCCTGACGAAGCATATAATACATTTTCCGAGCCGGTACTGCCCCTGCTTTGGACCAAGTGACAAAATTTTGAATAAGCACGGCTTGCGCCAAACTTTGCAACTTTTTGATGCCAGTTTTCTTGCGTACAGTGGCATAACTACAAATGACTATGCCCACAGCAAATTTTTCAACGGACTCCCCCTCCCAACAATTTCTTCACATCCCCCCTCTTCCCGTGCAACCCCCACTCTTGTGGCTAGTCAAGATAGCTCTCTCAGACCAGGCCCGACACCCACTCAATCCATTTCCTAAACATATACACTGTGTGTCATGTCACTATTGAGGTGACCATGACTATAGAATTTTTTAGACCTCCTCCTAGACGTGCCCCTTCAGAGTTCAGGCTCCTTAGTAGCTACTTCCTCTGCTTTCATTAAAGCTATGCCCCTGCGTACAGGGGTTAATAAATGTCCTCCATTGAGTTTTTGTAGGACCATCTGACCATCCGATGTGTATGGCGGTCTTCCAACTCTTCCCTGATGGCAGAGGTCAGGGAAGAGAAGGATCGGACTGCTGAATTTCAACATGATAAGCCTGGCTGCAGTTCACTCCTCTCTCCGTATTGAGATCCAGCTAAGGCGAGAGGCGAGTGTTTTATATAAGAAGGGGGGGGGGGGCGGTCGAGAGAGATAGCTGTCAGCCAGCCTTAATGTGGCCTATGGTGCAGCATTACTACCGCACCACTGCTCCACTGCTCACCATGCCATCCCATGCCAAACTGTAAAATAACCCATTCATTTCACCTGTATAATACACAACCCCTACTCCACTGTGTATCTGCAATACCGCTAGGCCCGCCAATCAATGTATGTGGTGTCTTGCATGCACACCTTTTTTCTCTTTCTTCCCTTTGCCGGTGACTCTGGAGAAATCCATTCGTGGGGTCTTTGGTGTTGAGGTGACGGAGGAGGGCGTCTGATCTGGAGCCTTACTGATTTTGGACACTGAAGCAAAAATTCCTAGAAAGTAAAGTAATAGAGAGTATAGGACATGGTAAGGAATTACGGTATATGTCAGACCTGGATTCCAATGTCAGCTTGAAGATGCCTCAGGCATGATGAAGGAGTCCTGTATGTCCCTTGCAATTCATTTAAATCCATGCATGGATATCACATGTAGCCATTATATAGCTATACATACACATGAGTAGAACTAATATGCTGTACCCAACGTAGATGTGATATATGAAAATGTGTAGTATACAAGAAAGGCCTCCTCATCTAGGACTAGGTTTATTACTCACCATGTTTGGGGGGACAGATAAAGTAGTGGATGCCTCCCACACTGCCGTCGTTCTTTCCATCTGGCTCGTCCAGCTCCACTCCCACCCACTGACCGCTGGCAAATTCGGTTGTACCACAGAACCGTAGCGTGCCAGCCTATCAAAAAGCACACACAAGGTTGAAGCGAGGAGATTACTATCAAGTGATTATTCCAGTAATATTCCACTAGATATTTTATCGCTGCATATGCAGTACATCAGAGCAAGGGGGTATCTGCAATTTATTAATTTCTTTATATTTTGTCATGTAATGTTATGTTATGTATTGCACCCAGCATAACCGTGTTTGGATGGCACAGCTGGGTTTAATAATCCTGGCTTAGCCCTTGTAGGTTGTTAGGTGTGGACTGGCTCTACCACCAGCTGTAGTTGGTCATAGGGAGAGTTTGGAAGAGAAAAAAAGCTGTGACTTGTACGCCGTCTTCTTAGGACCAATAAGCTACAGACACTCATTGATCTCTGCATGATCTACAGAAGGAGAGAAGAAGTAAGACGAGGGAGAGAACTAGAGAACCTAGGGTCTGCATGGCCGAGCACTGGAGTCAGTAAGGTAACCTGCTACCAAAGCTGTTAAGACTTTACTGCAGTGAGGGGAAGAAAGGGTTCCCCCTCCTTTCAGTGCACGGCCCCATGAAGCAACAATATGTGGATATCCACTGTGATTGTAATAGCCAGAGCCACTACCACTCCCACCGTCCGCTCCCACTCCTCCCAGGCCACTGCACAGTCTATATACTGTATATCATCACTAACTCTGACATGGCGCCACATATAAAAGGATGCAGGTATGCTCAGCTTTGTCTGTAACTACCATAAACTGTAATGGATAGAGAACCACAAGTGTGAGGCTTCCACCGTTCTCCCATAGACATAAGATAGTTGGCGAGTAACTGAGATATCTTGTGTGGAGGGAGATAAGCGTCAGTCAGACATCTGCAGCGCCACTTATCTCAGTATGTTTAAGCATAAAATTGTAAAATCTTGTACCTTTTCCGCATCCAGCAGTACCCGGTCACCTAGCCGCAGCCCAAGAGACGTCAGCATCAGGTTACCAGGGATGTTGTCGTAGTTTGGCAGTGTGACCTTGGGCAGGTTGCAAGTCAAGGGCACGGCGTCTTGAAGAAGCTGCTTCAGTTCCTTTGCGATCATGGCTGACTCAGCCTTGTCTAGTCCCATGTCCATTGGGTCAGGAACCACTTCAGCTGGAACCTGGCCTTTACTGTTCTGTGATAGAAGAGTGACAATTACGTTTAAAGCATTCTGAGCCAAAAATGAGGCAAAAAGGGACCGCCCATGTGGCCACCATGACAGCTCCACCAGAGGTTACCACCCAGCGTCCGGAACAGCAGACGTGCATAGTTATGCAGCAGTATGGTGCAGGGGATGTAGATGAGGACTCCACATCCAGGGGTCCAGGAAAGCTGGGTGGCAATCTTGGAGTAGTCGTGATGGTGTCCATATTGTGAATGGGGTTGTGTTGCGACCTGCAGGGAAACCATGGACATCCATGTGGACGTACCCGATGAGAGGAGGCTGATATGCCAAATAAGCCCTGCGTCTAACCAACAAGGACATTCTCAAGACCGGCTAAGCAGAGGAGGCAGTACTTACCCTCACTGAAGGATTGGCTCCATGTTCCAGGAGACATTTCACAGCCCCCAGACACAGATTAGAGGCCGCAATGTGCAGAGCGGTTCCATGGTTGAAGTCGCTGCAGGTGGAATTGAGCACTAAGAGAAGAGAGGTGTAAGATATTCAGCAATGATCACCTGCGTATATGTGAATTTTTTTAATGTAATTTTTCTTCTCACCTTTAGGCTTTGATGCCTTTAGTAAGATGCGTAGCAGTTCGGGGACGTCAAAATAAGCAGCGTAGTGCAAGGCGTTCATGTTCGTCCAGCGGCTGCGCAGGGTCACGTCTGCTCCCAGCAGGAGAAGCTGATTGGTCAGTCGTACAGCGGCCGTGGGGTCTCCTGAATGAATGAACACGCCACGTATGAAAGGTGATGCCTTCTGCCTCTCCAGTCAACCCACAGCCATAGGTCACCTTTACAACCTAGGTTGGTGGCACCATTTCACCGTAACATCCTATGGCTTAGATCAATTGGACAATGTGGTCACATGACTAAGTGAGGTGACGTCACAACGGGCATGTCATTGCGGAGGATTTGCAGGGGCAACCGGCAAGAGCCCCTTTGACACACTGAACTGTAGCAGTTCCCCATAGCAATCGATCAGCTCCAAAGCAAATTCATATATCCGCCATTTTTTAGTATATGCTTTTGGTGGCACCAACCCATTCACCCATGGGCTTACCCCAACTACCATGTGTGCAGTAGTCCATCTTGAAATACCATCTCAGACTCACAGCAATGCAGAATCCGGGACTTCGGGAGGAGTTTACAGCCGGTGCCACCTCCTGAAGAACTGTAGCTTGACGCCTTGGGTGTCCTACCAACCATGCGCCAATGAATCCCATCGAGCAAGATGGTCTGGGTACCTTTGCTTCCCCATAGCTGTGCCCCCTACAGCTGGATTCTGACTCGCCTTTATGTGCCCATTGTCCAATGTGTTGTACAACGCTGATGACCAATACGTACCTACACCATGTGCCCCGGCTTTACACGCATAGTGTAATAACGTCATGTCTGTGAGCCCATCCCTGTCATTCACATGGCAGCCCCTTTTCAAGATCTGTCAGAGAACAAAAAACAATATACATGTTCAAAAAACAAAACAAAACATTTGATGAAATATCTACCCCCCCCAACATAACCTCATGTCAGTATAACACCTTTGATGTCACATTTTTTCATATCTTCAAGGTCTGTGTGCGACATTCTTAAACTCTACCTCATAATGGAGCTTAAAAACTCAATGAATGTCATCAGTTTTAATGACCTGTAAAAATGGAGACAAAAAGGCCACAAAATAGATGCACAAATGGTTGAAAAGTGGCAATGAAAAACTGATAGTCTGTCAGTTTTTAATCGTTTAAAGAGGCTCTGTCACCAGATCAATCCTATTAAACTAGGCACATAGCCTGGTAGGGGTGATCCTGCCGTTTAAAATGATACCTTCCTCCTCAATGGAATTTTAATTTTATTCCTTTGCTGGCAGGCAATTTCGAGCATCAGGAGTAGACTTCAACTTAGTCTAGAGTACGACTTCAACTTAGTCTAGAGTACGACTTCAACTTAGTCTATCGCTGTCAATCAAGGGTAGGGGGTTGTTGAGATGTTGGTAGGCATCGCCTAGTGGTGCTCGTACTGAAAAAGTCTGCCTATTGGTGCTCGAAATTGCCTGCCGCAAAAGGAATAAAAGTACGATTTTATCAGCAACCATGGCGCCAACAATGAGGAGGATCACCCCTAACAGGCTAAGTCCCTGGTTTAATAGGGGTGATCTGGTGACAAAGCTATTTTAAAGGGTTGTCCCACAAAAAATATTCTACAGTTTTCAAAGCAGCACCTGGATCTGAACACTTTTGTAATTGCATGTAATTAAATATTTTGTATAGCCACTGAGCTATTCACTGAAACCTATCTGTATAGCGCCACCTGCTGTTTGTTCTTTTTCTTATTTCTTTGTCCCGCTCACTGAGAAGGCCGCACATGCTCAGTTTCATCCTTCAGCTGCCTCGCTGTGACATCTCATGAGTTTCTATCAGGTAAGAGGCTATGACATAGGCATGTGTAATAGGCTTCAGTCAGGTAAACTACTGTGACATCACAAATTGGTTTCAGTCAGGTAGGCCGCTATGATATCACAAGTAAGTTTCTGTCCGGTAGGCCACTATCACATCACAAGTGAGTTTCTGTGGGTTTTAGTCAGGTAAACTACTGTGACATTGCAAGTGGGTTTTACACAGATAAGCTACTGTGACATCACAAATAGGTTTCTGTCAGGTAAGCTACTATGATATCACAAGTTGGTTTTAGTCAGGTATACTACTGTGACATCACAAGTGGGTTTTACACAGGTAAGCGACTATGACATCACAAATGGGTTTCAGTCAGGTGAGCTACTGTGACATCACAAGTGAGTTTCAGTCAAGAAATCTACTATGACATCACAAGTGGGTTTCAGTCAGATAAGATACTCTAACATCATAAGTGGGTTTCAGTCAGGTAAGCCGCTATGACATCACAAGTGAGTTTCTGTCAGGTAAGCTACTGTGACATCACAAGTGGGTTTGAGTCAGGTAAGCCACTATGACATCAAGGGAGTTTCTGTCAGGTAAGACTTTCACACTTTCGTTGTAAGGATCCATCACAGGCTCTCACAAACGGTCCTGAACTGATCAGTTTTGTCCTAATGCATTCTGAATGGTCTCCATTCCGTTTTGGAGGCGGACACTAAAACTCTGCTTGCTGCGTTTTGGTATCCGCATGAAGAAACTGATGCATGCAATGACGGATTTTTGTCTGACACAATAGAAAATGGATCCGTCCTCCTCATTGACTTTCAATGGAGTTCATGACGGATTTGTCTTGGCTATGTAAAAGATAATACAAACGGATACGTTCAGAACGGATGCAGACGGTTTTATTATCATGACCGATCCATTTGTGAGAGCCTGGACGGATCTCACAAACGGATCCTGCAAACGCAAGTGTAAAAGTAGCTACTGTGACATCACAAGTGAGGTTTTCTGTCAAGTAATCTATTACATGACATCACAAGTGGGTTTTCAGTTAAGATAAGATACTGTGGACTATCACACAGTAAGGTTAAACTACTAAAAAGTCTATTATGACATCACAAGTGGTTTCAGTCAGGTCGGCCACTATGATATCACAAGTGAGTTTCTGTCAGGTCAGCTACTATAACATCACAAGTGGTTTTTAGTCAGGTAAACTACTGTGACATCACAAGTGGGTTTTACACAGGTAAGCTACTGTGACATCACAAATGGGTTTCAGTCAGGTAAACTACAGTGACATCACAAGTGGATTTTAGTCAAGTAATCTATTATGACATCACAAGTGAGTGTCAGGTAAGCTACTGTGACATCACAAGTGGGTTTCAGTCAGGTAAACTACTGTGACATCACAAGTGGGTTTTATACAGGTGAGCTCCTGTGACATCACAAATGGGTTTTATACAGGTAAAATTCTGTTATATCACAAATGTGTATAACTGAGGTGAGCTGATGTGACATCATTCATACAACCACAAAGTACTTACCTCACTGCCGATCACATCGATCTTGTGCTGGACCTGTGGCACCCATTGCCTGATGATTGCAAAGAGTTCAGGAATACTAGTTTGGGGGTCCAACAAGATTTCCTGGCACGCAGGGTCATTGGGATCGAAGAATGTGAAAGCTGTGGTAGAAAAAAAGGACAAGAAAAAAAATTCTGAACGAACCCCACTAAGAAAAGTCTTGTACCAATATAAAACCAGTAAAACCAGTGTTACCATAATCCTTAGGGAGAGGAGCCGGGGCTGAGGGGTGGACCACTGGTCTTTTCCGTTTCTCTAGGATTGGACTCTGGAAATCAATGGGACGCTGGTTCTTCCTCGGGCGCACACTCTGGGGGGTCCTCCCTGGTCATTATTCTGTGTTAACCAATAGGATTACAATGAATAAAAAAAAGGAAGATCATAAAATGTAAAACCCTCGAGGAACAATCACACATTTAAGGTTGACTCCATGATGACTCCGTTATCATTAGTCCAAGTTGGACAGTTTATTAAGGACATGCTATAGACCAGGGATCAGCAACCTTCGGCACCCCAGCTGCTGTGAAACTACAACTCCCAGCATGCCACATGCTCAGCTGTTCCTCTAACTCCCATAGAAGTGAATAGGGCATTATGGGAGTTGTAGTTTAAGAACAGCTGGAATGCCATAGTTTGCCTATCCCTGCTATAGACTGTATTATAGTGAGACCATGTGGCACATATGGCAGTATTCTCACTGCACTGGGACCCCGGGGTGGGGAGGGTCTCTGTTTTACTGGTGCCATTGGGTGATAGTCTGCTTCCACTGACTGGCCTATTCCTGTCCACCATTCATGGCATTCTTTCATCATCGCTTGGGATCTTGTTCTGTTACTATTATTGGGAGACATGTTGCTGCTATTGTTGTTGGGGGCTTGTGGCTGTCATTGTTATGGGGGTCCTGTTAATCAGGTTTCGGTGTCTGATGTTGTTATTGGATCCTGTGGACATCATGATGATTTGAAGTCTGTGTGCGGCACTGTAATTTGGGGTCTGTGGCTGTCACTGTTATGGAGGTCCTGTTGGTGGCTGTCAGTGTTATAGGGGTCCTCAGACTGTCACTGATAATGGGTTTCTGATGTCTGTCACTGCTATGGGGGTCCTGTGACTGTCACTGTTAATGGGGGTTCTATGGCTGTCACTGTTAAGGGGATCCTGTGGCGGGCTATCAGTGCTAATGATAATGAGTTTCCTATGACTGTCAGTATTATGGCAGTCCCGTGACTTTGAATGTTATGGGTGTCCTATGGCTGCCACTGTTATGGGAATGACTGTCACTTTTATGGGCATCCTGTGACTGTCACTGTTAATGGTCGTGTAATGGCTGTTACTGTTATGGAGGTCCTATGACTGTCATTATTATGGTGGTCCTATGACTGTCATTATTATGGTGGTCCTATGACTGTCACTGTTAATGGTCGTGCTATGGCTGTCACTGTTATGGGGGGTCCTGTGGCTGTCGTTGTTATGGGAGTGGCTGGCACTGTTAAGTGGTCCTGTTATTATCAGTGTTATGGGTGTCACTGTTAATGGGCCTTCTGTAGCTGTCACTGTTATGGGTGTCCTCTGCTGTCCAGCTGTTAATGGCAGCTCCCCCTTCATGGTTTGTCACTGTTATGATGGGTCCTGTGGACTGTCCTCTGTATTGAGTGCCACATGGATGTCACTGTTAATGGAGTTCCTACAGCTTCACTGTTATAGGTATCCTTTGGCTGTCATTGTTATGAGGGTCTTGTGGCTGTCACTGTTATAGGTGTCCTGTGGCTGTCACTGTTATAGGTGTCCTGTGGCTGTCACTGTTTTGAGGGTCCTGTGGCTGTCACTGTTAATAGGTGTCCTGTGGCTGTCACTGTTTATGAGGGTCCTGTGGCTGTTCACTGTTATAGGTGTCCTGTGGCTGTCACTGTTATAGGTGTCCTGTGGCTGTCACTGTTATAGGTGTCCTGTGCTGTCACTGTTTTGAGGTCCTGTAGCTGTCACTGTTAAGGTGTCCTGTGGCTGTCACTGTTATGAGGGTCCTGTGGCTGTCACTGTTATAGGTGTCCTGTGGCTGTCACTGTTATAGGTGTCCTGTGGCTGTCACTGTTATGATGTCCTGTGGCCTGTCACTGTTATAGGTGTCCTGTGGCTGTCACTGTTATAGGTGTCCTGTGGCTGTCACTGTTATGAGGGTCCTGTGGCTGTCACTGTTATAGGTGTCCTGTGGCTGTCACTGTTATGAGGGTCCTGTGGCTGTCACTGTTATGGAGGTCCTGTGGCTGTCACTGTTATAGGTGTCCTGTGGCTGTCACTGTTATAGGTGTCCTGTGGCTGTCACTGTTTGCTTCCGAAAACAGTGCCACACCTGTCTATAGGTTGTGTCTGGTATTGCAGCTCAGCTCCTTTCAAGTGACTAGGGCCATGTTTTTCTAGTCTTGGACAACCACGTGGCTTCACAGGAGTTGAGCAGGCATAATTCCAGGAATGATGAGGTATGTACCCTAAGAACAGGCCCCACTGAGACCCCTTTTATTCATACATGATAAATGATATATTTCTGGCTGCATACATCCACCACTAGGGGGAGCTAACCATGTAGATTTATACAGGCTGAATTCAATTCAATGAGAGTTGTATTAATCTATACACAGGGTCAGGGAGTACTCCTAGTACTTAGGGACTGTTGGGAAGTACTATAGACTATCGAAAGGCCTCTGTGTTCCACAGACATAATCCCAATGCAGGTGTATGACTATAGTGAGGTCCTCTGTGGTCCACAGACATAATCCCAGTGCAAGTTGTATGACTATAGTGAGGCCCTCTGTGGTCCATAGACATAATCCCAGTCAAGGTGTACGTCTATAGTGAGGCCTTCTGTGGTCCACAGACATAATCCCAGTGCAAGGTGTATGACTATAGTAAGGCCCTCTGTGGTCCACAGATATGGCCCCAGTACAAGGTGTACATCTATAGTGAGGTCCTCTGTGGTCCATAGACATAGTCCCAGTACAGGTGTATGACTATAGCGAGGCCCTCTGTGGTCCACAGACATAATCCCAGTGCAGGTGTATGACTATAGTGAGGCCCTCTGTGGTCCACAGACATAGTCCCGGTACAAGGTGTACATCTATAGTGAGGTCCTCTGTGGTCCATAGACATAGCCCCAGTGCAGGTGTATGACTATAGTGAGGCCCTCTGTGATCCACAGACATAATTCCAGTGCAAGGTGTACATCTAAAGTGAGGCCTTCTGTGGTCCATAGACATAGTCCCAGTGCAAGGTGTATGACTATAGTGAGGCCCTCTGTGGTCCATAGACATAGCCCCAGTGCAGGTGTATGACTATAGTGAGGCCCTCTGTGGTCCACAGATATGGCCCCAGTACAAGGTGTACATCTATAGCGAGGCCCTCTGTGGTCCACAGACATAATCCCAGTACAGGTGTATGACTATAGCGAGGCCCTCTGTGGTCCACAGACATAATCCCAGTGCAGCTGTATGACTATAGTGAGGTCCTCTGTGGTCAATAGACATAGTCCCAGTGCAGGTGTATGACTATAGTGAGGTCCTCTGTGGTCCATAGACATAGTCCCAGTGCAGGTGTATGACTATAGTGAAGCCCTCTGTGGTCCATAGACATAGTCCCAGTGCAAGGTGTATGACTATAGTGAGGCCACTGTGGTCCATAGACATAGTCCCAGTGCAAGGTGTATGACTATAGTGAGGCCCTCTGTGGTCCATAGACATAGCCCCAGTGCAAGGTGTATGACTATAGTGAGGCCACTGTGGTCTATAGACATAGTCCCAGTGCAAGGTGTATGACTATAGTGAGGCCCTCTGTGGTCCATAGACATAGTCCCAGTGCAAGGTGTATGACTATAGTGAGGCCCTCTGTGGTCCATAGACATAGCCCCAGTGCAAGGTGTATGACTATAGTGAGGCCCTCTGTGGTCCATAGACATAGTCCCAGTGCAAGGTGTATGACTATGGTGAGGCCCTCCATGGTCCTATTATGTAATACAGGGCCAAACAGCTCCATTATGATAAGGCAGTTAATGGTTCAGTGATATAATACCAGTAAAACCAGTATGAGTAGGCTAACGTACCATGTGGTCCAACCAAAGAACGTTATGGCTAAAATAACTGTTCTAGTGAAATAATTCGTGAGCACTGTGGTCCATCATACAACATCCCACCTTGTTCTAACACTAATGTTGGCAGTACAGACCATGCCAGTCAGGCCAAGGGTCAAGGAAGAGAAGAACCTTCTTGCTTGGTCATCTCTTCTTTGACCATATAGGACAAAAACAATCCTCCAGTCTCTATTGTACCCAGTACCGATTTATGTTTCCATAACTGGGGCCATGGATGGGGATCATCAGGTTGTATCCACCAACATACCCAGTTTTTAAGATCGGGTACTTTTGGGTACATTGTTATCTTGGTATTTTATGGCACGGCCATGTATGACTAGTGTACATTGTAGGGTACTGGCCCTCCTTAAGGAGACCAGCCGTGTGTGGAGACTTATTGGAGATGCTCCATGGGAAAATAATATGCAAAGAAGGTATCTCCCAGGAGAAGAGAACCATCTCGCTAGCGCCACCTTTTGGATGTGGCTCCCTAAGAGTCAAAGTCTGAGCCTTGGGACAGCTGTTTTGGGGAGCTTGCCCATTATCAGTATGGGCGTGAAAGGGACATGACAAGGAGGTGTCATGTCCCAAGTAGTGTTGAGCGAACTTCTGTTTTCAAGGTTCAGGTTCGGGTTATCTAAGAATTCAGTTATGGATTCCGCTACCACGGACCATAACTTATAACGGAATTCTTATAAACATAACGGAATTATTAGATAACCTGAACCTTATACGCCGAACTTTAAAACAGAAGTTCGCTCATCCCTAGTCCTAAGGCTTCTTAAAAAGTTGAACTTTGACTCATAGGGAGCCTCTTCCACAAGGTGGCGCTGGTGAGATGGTTCTCTTCTGCAGGAAGATGCCTCTTTGCATATTATTTTCCCATGAAGCATTGCCACAGGCAGTCTCCTTAAGAAGAGCCAGTACCCCCCTAAAGCTAAGTCCAAGGCATCTCCATTAACCAGAATCCTACTAGCGAGGGGCAAGCACCCCGAAACAGCTGTCTGCAGATGGATATTTGTCTTTTTTCCTCTGGCCCTGTCCCAGTTACTTGCGGAATCGTATCTGGACCAGTTACGTAACCCCAGTTAGTATCAGTCACTATCCCAGTACAGCTCTATGGGGACCACCTATACAGCCCCATCAGGACCATCGCACTCTCTGCACACCATATGTGTACACAATAGTATTATAGACCACCACTATAATAGTACCAGGGGGTACAATTAAGACAGTCCCTTTAACAAACCTCTCTGATTTACAATTCTGCTGCTATAAGGCAAAGAATGTGACTACAAGACGCTGATTGTATCGCACGGACAATGAGCGAGCAGGGGGGACAGAGTCAGGCGAGCCGCCAGGGCCCTCGATTATTCCAGGCTGTGTCTGCAAATGTCCGCGGGCACTGAGCCAGGGCTGACAGGGGAGGGCAGGGACGTAGACCGGGCTCAGCACTCACAAAGAGCAAAGCGTTGGAGGATAGGAAACGGACACAAAGGACCAGGGAAGAGAGAAGACGCAAAACCTAGTAAAGCCTGGGTCACTAAGATGGAGACATAGAAAAAAACGGAAGAGAATTTAGAAAGGACAAGGGAATGGGGGATCGAACCGGGGACCAGCCATAAAGAGGGAGGTTGTTTAGGGTGAGAGGTGGTCTGTGGGACATCAGTCCCTGATGATAGAGGCATGGTGTGTATGATCACTTATATGTCAGTTGTGGGGTAGAGGAGAAATATGAAGAGGAGGCAGAGATGGTGAGCAAAGGCAGAGACAGAGAGATGGAAGGAGAGAAAAGAGTAAGAGGCTGAGGAGGAGAGGAGGAGGATCGGTGGCTGTTTTGTAGACGGCTGGAGGAGGGGGGGTTGATAGGAAGTAATTTGGAAAGTGCTAGTTAATAAATCACAGTCACTTGTATTGACCACACGACGATGTATGAGCTGGCATTAGCTCCCACCATGTAGTACCGCCATATACCTGCATGATTCCTCCCTTATACTACAACACGTACAGTATATATCTCTTCTAATTTTTTGGGATATTTGTTGTATGTTCTGTACCTCTGGGCATCTCTTATATGGAACAGTTTTATACCTATATCTTGTATATATTCCAGACTGTGGTCTAAATGTTCCGCTATATACTGGATCTACTCTTCGGTATACAGGTCACTATAATTTAGTATATTCTAGAGAACTGTATCTGTATATGTGGGCATGGCTCTTATACAATAGATGACTGAGTGATAGATAGATAGATAGATAGATAGATAGATAGATAGATAGATAGATAAGATAAATAGATAGATAGATAGATAGAAATATAGATAGATAAGAGATAGATAGATAGATAGATAGATAGATAGATAGATAGATAGATAGATAGATAGATAGGAGATAGATAGATAGATAGATAGGAGATAGATAGATAGATAGATAGATAGATAGATAGATAGATAGATAAGATAGATAGATAAGATAAATAGATAGATAGATAGAAATATAGATAGATAGATAGATAGATAGATAGATAGATAGATAGATAGATAGATAGAAATATAGATAGATAAGAGATAGATAGATAGATAGACTGATGGTAGATAGATAATAGATAAATTTTACATAGAAAGATATTAAATAGATGATGACTAGACAGATATTAGGTAGATCGATAGATTGATTTGAGATAGATAGATAGATAATAGAATAACAAATAGATATCTAGATAGATAAAAGACAAATAGATATTATATACATAGAAAGATGTTAAATGGATGATTAAATAGAAAGATAGATATTAAATAGATGCATTTGAGACAGATAATAGGTAGATTGATATATATGAAATAGAAAATAGATCAAGAAATATATATATATCTAGATAGAAGACAAATAATAGATACATAGAAAGATGTTAAATAGATGATTACTGTAGATAGATATATAGATATGTAGATAGATAAATATTCAGATAGATAGATAGATGATAGGTAGAAGAGATAGATGATAGGTAGAAGAGATAGATGATAGATAGGTAGATAGATGTAAATGCTGTATATTTAGCAGCCTACAAATGCAGCAGACATGCTATATATTTGTATACGCTGTACATCAGGATGGCCTCCATGGCTCTGGCAGGTAGTCAGGAGTCGGACTCACCAGGCCTTGCTCTGGCAGAGGCTGCTGTCCTTGGTCCTGATCCACCTGATGCTGGTCCTGCCGCTCACTGTCAGGCGTCCTGTGGTCCTGAGGTTGAATCCTGGAAGCCGTGGATTTTGGTGGGATTAGTGTCCTGGTGATGCTGCTCCCGTGATGTTTTTTTCTTTCATTCCTGCGTCACTGGGATGCTGGGGGACTGTGCGGATAATGAGAGGGAGGAGAGAAGGGAGGTGGAGGGGCTGAGAGGGAGGCAGACATGGGGGAGGAGGAAGGTGCAGCTTCTAGAGAAAACACAGGCAGCAAGCAATGGAGGCAGGACATAAAGAGATGGGGAAGCAAGCCATACATCCCTATGGGAAGAGAGAGCGATACAATCACATACAAAACCAACAGAACACAATAGAGTCACATAATGAGAGGATACATTAGCAAATAATAATCATAGGCCTATGTAATAAAACCGGCCAGGAGATGCTCTTGATAAAAGGTAAATATCTACATGTAGAGGTGGTACAAAGAGCAAGAAACGCCAAGGATGGCCAAGGACGTCCATCAATGGTCACCAAAACATCTGTCCCCTCTGTGGTGACCATAGAAGAAGCAAAGGTTGTGGTCCTAGAGAAGATGCTCTCACATTGTGGAAAATTTCCTTTGTCCTATGTCGATCACCAGAATCATTGACTCTACCCAATAGATTAATGTGTGCACTATGCCTTTCTAATAGGGCCCTGGGGTCAGATATGGCCCAAGACACGCCACGATTGGTGGGGAAGTCCATGTCAGTGGCCCTCTGTAGAGAAAGAAGGCATATGAAAGCCATGGTCCTCATGTGGACCAGTGGCCGAGACGATACGGTGGGTGTGATGGCAGCCGGTACTATGGGGACACAGTCTGTTTGGCCGTATTTTACTGTGGTCCATGTGGTAACACCAACCACACGATGACTGATCCAGCAGGAGAAGACTGTGGTGAGAACCTGGTCTACAAGCAGGTCTTAGGGAGACTCTGCAATATAAAACCGCCATACAGCCACATAAACCAAACCAAAATCAGGAAGAAATTGTAAAAGCTGCAATCATTGCACCTGCCCCACGTGTCAACCACCACTGCTGTTCAGTGTAACGGTCAAGAACTGTGTCTCTCTTGTCAGGTGGATGGTTGCCTTGCTAAAATTTGGTCACGTACTGCTTCTGAGTTGACCACTTTGTTGACCTGCTGATCTTCAGTAAACTTAGTTGTTGCACCTACTGCCTCTGCGCCAGTTACTTGTGACTCGACTACAACTACACTGACAACATCAGCACAATGCCACCAATGCCACGCAATGCTTAAATAGTACTGACATACCAGGGCTGTGGAGTCGGAGTCGTGGAGTCGGTCACCATTTTGGTGGAGTCGGTATAAAATGGACCGACTCCGACTCCTAAAATATATAATGAATTAGTACATTTAGTTCAGTGCAATAAGTGCTGAATATATTTTATAAGAATTTGTGAAAATGATGAAATGTCCTATAAATGTCTGTTCTATTCCTGATCTAAGGATTTAGGCTTTTAGTTGAGATGACTGTGTACTGCCCTTTATGTCCAGTGCATGTTCTCTCTGTATGCGTTATGTTTCCTCTGAGCTCATGTTTGGAGAGGTTAGCTGCTCTCATGGCTTCTATCTGTTGATGTAAAACACCTAGAGCCTTATGTATGAAAACTGTCTAGGTGTATAAGTTTCTCTGTTGCCCATAGCAACCAATCAGAGCTCCCCTTTCATTTCATATAGTGCTCTGGAGAAATGAAAGGGGAGCTCTGATTGGTTGCTATGGACAACAAAAAAGTCTTAGACCTAGACAGTTTTCATACATCAGGCCCAGAGGCGTAGCTACTGGGTGGAGAGGGGGGCGATGCTCCAGGCCCAATACCTCTGGGGGGGGCCCAGCAGGGATGGCCTTAGTAAAATCAGGCGAATACAAGTGAGCGCTTCCATTATGGAGTCTGATGGGGGCACATTAAGCCGATCTGAGGTCTGATGGGGCACATTCTGCTGATCTGAGGTCTGATGGGGGCACATTCTGCTGATCTGAGGTCTGATGGGGGCACATTCTGCTGATCTGAGGTCTGATGGGGCACAAGACGCTGATCTGAGGTCTGATGGGGGCACATTCTGCTGATCTGAGGTCTGATGGGGGTACAATACGCTGATCTGAGGTCTGATGGGGGCACATTAAGCCGATCTGAGGTCTGATGGGGGCAAGGAACTGTTAGTTTAGTGATGTAAAAGCTGGGGACAGATTTCCTTTAACATAGGAGTCCCCTTTTTTACTCCTATTAATCCTATATTTTACTGCATTATGTGGTAGAATATTTAGAGTAGGGTATGTAGAAAGTCTATTGTACTGTACTTAACAGCATAGATGATCTAGCAGTTTATATAGTCATCTTGCTAATACAGTATTATAACCACAACTAGTAGTATGTGCCTGTGAAGTTGGAAACGTGTGTTTGGGAAGCCAATAAGTGGGGGGCCCACTCAAGTATGTTTCGCCACCCCATGTGCTGAACCTCTAGCTACGCCTCTGATTAGGCCCTAAGTGAGCTGTACCCAGAGAAGCCTGATAGATTACAGACTGTTTTTGTCATGACTTATCTGTACTATTGATTTTATGCAAATTTGTTTAAAGTTATCACTTAAACATGCTCCATGTATGAGGGAGTAGGAGTCGGAGTCGGAAGTCGGAGTCGGGGTGAGGGGAAATTGAGGAGTTGGAGTCGGAGCTTTGGCTTACCGACTCCACAGCCCTGCGACATACAGTGACCAAATAATAGCTGTGGACATGATGTAGTTCAATAAATGTTTCTACATGCTGAGTTTATAATTATTATCCCTGTACTGTGACATCACTGTGTATTATCTCTGTACTGTGACATCACTGTGTTTATTATCCCTGTACTGTGACATCACTGTGTTTATTATCTCTGTACTGTGACATCACTGTGTTTATTATCTCTGTACTGTGACATCACTGTTTATTATCTCTGTACTGTGACATCACTGTGTTTATTATCTTTGTACTGTGACATCACTATGTTTATTATCTCTGTACTGTGACATCACATTGTTTATTATCTCTGTACTGTGACATCACTATGTTTATTATCTCTGTACTGTGACATCACTGGTGTTATTATCTCTGTACTGTTGACATCACTGTGTTTATTATCTCTGTACTGTGACATCACTGTGTTATTATCTCTGTACTGTGACATCACTGTGTTTATTATCTCTGTACTGTGACATCACTATGTTTATTATCCTCTGTACTGTGACATCACTGTGTTTATTATCTCTGTACTGTGACATCACTGTTTATTATTCCTGTACTGTGACATCACTGTGTTTATTATCTCTGTACTGTGACATTGTGTTATTATCTCTGTACTGTGACATCACTGTGTTATTATCTCTGTACTGTGACATCACTGTGTTTATGTGTGTGACATTATTATCTGTACTGTACTGTGACTCTGTATCACTGTGTTTATTATCTCTGTACTGTGACATCACATCTGTACTGTTTGTTTTATTATTCCTGTACTGTGACATCACTGTGTTTATTATCTCTGTACTGTGACATCACTGTGTTTATTATCTCTGTACTGTGACATCACTGTACACTGTGTTTATTATGTTTGATTATCTCTGTACTGTGACACTGTGACACTGTGTGTGACATTATTATCTCTGTGACATCACTGTGTGTACTGTGACATCACTGTGTGTTTATTATCCTGTACTGTGACTCACTGTGTACTGTACACTGTGACATCACTGTGTTTATTATCTCTGTACTGACATCACTGTGTTTATTATCTCTGTACTGTGACATTGTGTTACACTGTGACACACTGTGTATTATCTCTGTACTGTGACTGTGTACATCACTGTGTTTATTATCATGTACTGTGACTCTGTGTGATTATCACTCATCTGTGTTTATTATCCCTGTACTGTGACATCACTGTGATCTCCTGTACTGTGACACACATGTGTGTTATTATCTGTACTGTACTGTGTTTATTAGTGGCTCACTGTGTTTAATCTAAAAGGATTATTGTACTGTGACACCTCACTGTGACGTCCCCGTGTTTATGTACTGTGAGCCCAGTTTTACAGCATCACTGTGCTACCATCCTCTGTACTGTGACCAATCCTGTGTGCATGCTATAAACTGTGTGGCCAGTGTCTTTGTGCACCGGTTGCGACATATTATTGCCTATGATATTACCTCCTATTCTTCCCAGTCCACTGGTGAATCCTTTAAAGGAGTTGCCCCATGAAAAATATTCTAGAGTTTTCAAACCAGCTCCTGGATACGTTTGTAATTGCATGTAATTTAAAATTTAGTATAGCTACTGTTATTCAATAAAAGGTATCTGTAAAGCGCCACCTGCTATTTTGTTTTGTCCTACTTAATGAGATGGTCGCACATGCTCAGTTTCATCCTCCAACTGCCTCCTGTGCTGTGATAGGAAGAGAGCTCCAGAAGAAAGACACACCCCCTGAGAAAAGACACTCCCCTTGAGCTGCCAGCTTGATATAAATCTAGCAGAGCAATGGAATGGGGAGATCTCTGGATCCATGTGAGGTTTAGGGCTGGTTCTAGCTTTGTTAGAAAGAGGTTGTCATGTTCTATATAGTGTCTGATTTTTATTATTTCATTAATCGTGGGACAACCGCTTTAATATTAAGCATCATCTGACATGTGCCAGCAGCTTTGTGGTCTACCTACTCTCATATAGCTGCAATATAAAGCACGTAGATTAAACAAACACTGGTATAATATCAAGAAAGGCCTCCATACACACAGTGCGTCCAGACATGACAAGGACCCCAGTGACCTTCAACTGGTGGTCATTGATCACATCCCTGCGTCCTATACATCCAGATTCACCAAATTAGTCAATAATCTTTCTGGATTTTCAAGGTTAATACATTATGTTCCAGCAAACGGTAGTGTCTTTTTCTATACTGTACATATATAATTTTATAAGCTCTTGTTTATGTGTGTTGAACATATGTTTTTTTTTTTTGCATGGTTTGTTTTTTGCTACCTTTAGGAACTTTTTTGTTTTCACTTATACAGCAATGTCACTGTGGTACATTTTAACTACCTAACTGTTTTGCCGAGTCCAGCTCGGGCAGTGTGAAAAGCAGATAACTGGAGGGGGAGGGCTGCTTTAGATAGTGATATCTCCTCAAGGGTAGCAGCTAGAAATATGCAACCGGTCTTGTTTGAAAGCTGACAGTCCAAGCATTCATACAAAACAAAATGACAGCAACAGAGGAGAAATCACTGTTAGAAATCAAGTCGGGAATAATAACGGGTAAAACTAAACAAGCATAGCATTAGCTCCAGAATACCTCATATCTCTATGGCATTTTGTGCTTTATCTGGTTAGCAGTGTGCCGTTGCATTGTATGTATTTTCCTTTCCTTGTGCATTTAGCCATAGCAACGTGCACCTGCGCACTGGGGTGTGCTGACTGAAATTCCCCTTTTTTTTTTCTTTGTAAGTTTGTACTGGAGGTGTGGCTACTCCATTTGGTCATGCACTCCTGACTAGCCCCGCCTGCCCCATAGGCTGATTTTAATTAGTGTAACTATAAAGCTGAGTGGACTCAGCCTGCATGCTTGGTACCTGCATCCCTGTATTAGTGGAGGCCTTTGAAGCACCAGAAATGGCAAAAGGCAGAGGGGACCCAGCATGCATGTGGAACCAAACACCCCCTGATTATACGGAAGCCAAGGTTGGCACATAACAGGTAGGAAATAGTGTTAGGTTCCCGTTCTACAGAGATCACCTGGACGATTTGGTGGACGGGCCCAGATAATTTTGTACAAAATATATTTGCCAAGAATCTCTAATTTACTAAACAAGCATAGCATTAGCTCCAGAATACTTCATATCTCTATGGCATTTTGTGCTTTATCTGGTTAGCAGTGTGCAGTTGCATTGTATGTATTTTCCTTTCCTTAAATCCTGTTTTTGCTTTCATTTTCAGCTGCATTCACAGCATCCCGATTTCTATCAGTAATATCTTTCATGAACATATTACTGTCATTATTGTCTGAAAGCTTGGAATGTCTGCTTTCAAACGAGACCAGTTGCATGTTTCTAGCTGCTACCATTCAGGAGGTAGCAGCATCTAAAGCAGCCCTCCCCCTCCAGTTAACTACTGTTCCCACTGCTGGAGCTGGACTCTGGCAAAACAGTTAGGGGGTTAAGAGGGATATAAATATGATGTGCTGAAGATGTGGTTTCCCTGTAAACCGGTATCTGAGAGTGTATAATGCTTTCTCTGCCACGTCGGAGGATGTCACTAATATAAATTGTAATTAAAATCTGGGGCCTTATTCTAGATTTTTGCATTAGGACATAGGATTTCATTATACCTATTTCTAACAGAATGGACTGTACCCCAACCCTACTGTTCCCCTTAGAGACAATGCCCTCTGCTCAATGCCAGTGTGACGTCAGCTGTAGATTCAGCCTGCATTATTAATCACATTTTTAAGCAGCATAGAAGGCATGTTGACCCTAGAACTTGTGTTTTTCACTCCATGGGATCCCTGTTTGCCCGCTACAGGAGGGCACAGCTTCGGTACGGCGCCTCTGATGATAAGCGGTTACCAGCATCACGCCTGCTGCACAACTGCATCTGGAAAGCAGCCTGATAACTTCGGTCCTGCGGTTTTAATTGGGATCTACACCACGAAGCATGGTTTTATCATCTTAACATCTTTATTTAGGACCAGGCCTAGCCATCCCTGATGTAGGCATTGGTCAGGGTCCTTAAAGAAGAACTCCCGCAAAAAAATTTATTCTCTGACCTGTTAGAAAGGTGCATGATATAATCTGTAGTGACTGTCATTTTCTTATCAGTGACTGTTTTTGTGAGTAAAAACCTCTGTTCTTATTGTAGCTGGGTCATGTGACCAACTCCCTGACCTCCAACTGACCCAGGACAGAAAGCCAGTCACTGCTCTATTCATTCCTATGGGAGCCTCACTTTCAGTCTCATAGGAATACATAGAGAATTAGACTTCCTGTCCACACATAAGTCTATGTGTGAGTTGGTGGGTCTAATTGCTGGTCACATGACACAGATAAGAAACTTCAGGATGATAGAAGTCAAAAATTCAGACACTGGTAAGAAAATGACATTCACTACAGATTATATCATGTACATTTCTAGCAGGACATGGAATAAAATTTTTGTCGGGAGTTCTTCTTTAAAGTTAGACCCCCTTCCCCTCTTATGGTACATCCAATCAATATGCCATGAATGTCTCTACTCTTTACTGAGGGAAGCAGGATACAGGACAGACAGACACAACACAGCTGGAATAGCCACTATTACCAGCATGACCTAGCAATGGATAAAAAAGGAGAGGTTAAGGGTAATTGTTCCAAAGGAATATCTGCATTAAAATGTGGTCAGGCCACACAGGACATCACAGCTTACCGTGTATGGTGCCCATGCTGACCTCTGTCCACCACCGAAGCGTCTACAATGGGCCTGTGAGCATCAGATAGAGACCGTGGAGCAAAGGAAGAGGGCGACTGGAACTGATTAATTACAATGTGCTTGATCATCTGTGGGGTGTGCTGGAAAAGCAAATCCAGTCGCCAGAGGCCGCACCTTGCATCTTACAAGACTTAAAGCAGGGATCAGCAACCTTCTGCACTCCAGCTGCTGTGAAACTACAACTCCCAGCATGCAAACATGTTTGGCTGTTCTTCTAACTCCCAAAGACGTGAATGAAGCATTCTGGGAGTTGTAGTTTCTGAATAGCTGGAGTGCCGGAGGTTGCTGGTGCCTGATACTACAGGACACATTGACAGGTCTTGTGGAATCCATGTCTCAATAGATCAAAGCTGTTCAGTGGTAGTAGGGGGGCTGCACAATATTAGGCAGGTGGTTTCAATGTTCTGGCTGATCAGTGTATGTATTACCAATTCATATAATAGACTATTTCTATTATATCATATATCTGATGGGCTACGGGGGACCCCATCCTTCCTAGTAAGTCCTATCCACTTTTTGTAAAATGTCAAGAACAGTAAAAAGTTGCAAATTGTGGTGACGTTATGGCACACGCCATCATCTGCGGCTTTATTATGTTACAAAAGTTTAAAGGGGTTATTCAGCTTTCAATGTTTTTTTTGTCTTTTTTTTAGTAATCTCCCACACACACCCAGCAAGATCTCATTGGGACCACCTTTGTCTGGCATGAACGTGGCTGGCCACACTGAAGTGCTGCTTGGGGAGACACAACATGGCTACGACCAGCCACTGGCTGCAGCAGCGCACAAGACCCCATCCATGCCAGAAGTGAACATGCGTGCACTGAAGCAAAGTGAAGACAGTGGTGGACCCACAGAGCCGAAATTCAAGTGTTGGGGAGCAGAAGAGAATACTTCCCTTGACAGGTCCGGCTGGTAGAGGGTTAAAAAATAAATAATAGAGTGCCTTGCGAAAGTATTCGGCCCCCTGGAACTTTTCAACCTTTTGCCCATTTCAGGCTTCAAACAAAAAGATATAACATTTTACATTTTGGGTGAAGAATCAACAACAAGTGGGTCACAATTGTGAAGTGGAACAAAATTTATTGGATCATTTAAACTTTTTTGTAATAATAAAACTGAAAAGTGGGGCGTGCAAAATTATTCCGCCCCCTTGTATTAATACTTTGTTGCGCCACCTTTTGCTGCGATTACAGCTGCGGTCTCTTGGGGGATGTCTCTATCAGTTGTGAACATCTAGAGACTGAAATTCTTGCCCATTCTTCCTTGTAAAACAGCTGGAGCTCTTTGAGGTTGGATGGAGACGTTTGTGAACAGCAGTTTTCAGCTCTTTTGGATTCAGGTCTGGACTGTGACTCGGCCATTCTAAGACCTGGAGACCTTTATTTTTGATTCCATCGTAGATTTTGCTTTATGTTTGGGATCATTGTCTTGTTGGAAGATAAATCTCTGTCCTAGTCTCAGGTCTTTTCATCCAGAATGGTCCTGTATTTGGCTCCATCCATCTTCCCATCAATTTTAACCATCTTCCCTGTCCCTGCTGATGAAAAGCAGGCCCAAACCATGAAGCTGCCACCACCACGTTTGACAGTGGGGATGGTGTGTTCAGGGGGATGAGCTGTGTTGCTTTTACACCAAACATATCGTTTTGCATTGTTTCCAAAAAGTCTGATTTTGGTTTCCTCTGAGCAGAGCCCCTTCTTCCACGTTTGGTGTCTCCCAGGGGCTTGTGGCAAACTGTAAACCAGACTTTTTATGGATATCTTTGAGAAATGGCTTTCTTCTTGCCACTCTTCCATAAAGGGCAGATTTGTGAAGTGTTGGACTGATTGTTGTCCTATGGACAGACTCTCCCACCTCAGCTGTAGATCTCTGCAGTTCATCCAGAGTGATCATGGGCCTCTTGGCTGCATCTCTGATCAGTCTTCTCCTTGTCTGAGATGAAAGTTAGAGGGACGGCCGGGTCTTGGTAGATTTGCAGTGGTCTGATACTCCTTCCATTTCAATATGACGCTTGCACAGTGCTCCTTGGGATGTTTAAAGCTTGGGAAATCTTTTGGTCTCCAAATCCAGCTTTAAACTTCTCCACAACAGTATCAGGGACCTGCCTGGTGTGTTCCTTGGTCTTCATGATGTAGAACCCTGAGACTATCACAGAGCAGGTGCATTTATACGGAGACTTGATTACACACAGGTGGATTCTATTTCTCTTCATCAGTCATTTAGGACGACATTGGATCATTCAGAGATCAGAGATCAACTTCTGGAGTGAAAGTAAATGGGACGAATAATTTTGCACGCCCCACTTTTCAGTTTTAGAATTAAAAAAAAAGTTTAAATGATCCAATAAATTTCCTTCCACTTCACAATTGTGACCCACTTGTTGATTCTTCACCAAAAATGTAAAATGTTATATCTTTTTGTTTGAAGCCTGAAATGTGGCAAAAGGTTGAAAAGATCCAGGGGGCCGAATACTTTCACAAGGCACTGTATATATACACACACATACAAACTTGAAAGTTGGAGAACCCAATGTACAAATAGTGTTTGAGCTCGGATCCCCTTACTGCAATAAAGAGAAGACACACAAGAAGCTGGATGGATTCACCGCGTTTATTCACCAGCTGTAACATTAGGTCTGTACATAAAATAAAAATGTCTTCTCTTCAGTTAGAAAGTCACTGAGAAGAGGCCATGATCCCAGAGACGCCTGTGGAGAGAAGAGAGAGAGAAATATTACATGGTGTAGGTCTGGAGAAAGGAACCCCAATTCAGCGTAAATGATCCCAGCAATCCGGCTGCACTGTACCCGAGCCCCATGAGGGTTCTGCCACACGGCGCGGCTCTGCTGTTTGTTGCAGTGAGACACCATAGACTAGCATTATAAAACATTTGGTGCGACATGTCGTTGTATAGCCCTAGCCTTAGGGTATGCTTTCTTCCAGCGAAGGAAAATACACAGCAGACTTAAATCACATTAATCTAACTCGATTTTGTAATGAATGTAATTCGGTTTTGCTGTGTGTTTTCCCTTTGCTGGAAGAAAACGCGCCATAAATGCAGGTAAGCTACTGCAAAAAGCATATGCGTTATTTTTTTTTTTAGTTATGCTTTTTTGCCACACCAAAAACACAGCACAGCCGTTGCGTGTTGCAGCACCCTAAGGCTACGGTCACATATTCAGGTTTTTTGATGCAGTTTTTGAAGCTAAAGCCAGGAATAAAGAAAAAAAAAAAAAAAAAAAGAAGAGAATATCAGCATCTGTCCTAGATACATTCTTTCTTCTTATGATCCACACATTATTTTGTCTCCAGAAACCCCATAACATGTGACAGCACCCTTATCGTGCCACCGATCAGCCGATAAACGTCAGCTGATTAGTGGACCCATTCATGCGGACGTGTGAATGGACCCGAATTGTCTACTCTAGTCTTAGGCTACTTTCAGACTAGCGTTTTTAAATTCCGGTATTGAGTTCCGTCATAGGGGCTCAATACCGGAATAAACCGCTTCAGTTTTGTCCCCATTCATTGTCAATGGGGACAAAACTGAACTGAAGACAACGGAGGCTCCTAAAAGCATTCCGTTCCGTCTTCAGACCGGAGAGCAAAACGCAACATGCTGCGGTTTGCTCTCCGGTCCAGGCATCTGCACCAAGACGGATCTGGAATGGCCCCCAATGCAAGTCAATGGGGACGGATCCGTTTGGTGTGACACGGATCCACCCTCCATTGACTTTCAATGGAGTTCAGGACGGATCCGTCACCACAGACAGACAGACATACATGACATACATACAGACACACAAACACATACATACTTACATACTCCAGGCAGGCAGGCCGCACGTCTTCATGCCCAGGAGGCGCGCAGCTATGACGATTCCCCACAGTGCCCAGCAGAGGGCGCTGTAGGGAATTGTCATAGCTGCGCGCCTCCTGGGCGTGAAGACATGCGGCCTGCCTGCCTGGAGTATGTAAGTATGTATGTGTTTGTGTGTATGTCTGTGTATGTGTGTATGTCTGTATATGGTACTGTGTGACATGTGTGGGGCCAGAACGCGGTTCCGGCCCCACACATGTCCCTGCGGCAGTCCGGATCCGACGGCACCCTTCACCTGCCGGATCCGGACTGCCGCTAGTGTGAAAAGGGCCTTAGGCGTCAAAGCTGTTGAAGGTGTCCATGAAAAAAAGCTACCAGCGTCTGCGTGTACTATATCCATAGGGCTCCATTCACAGACAAAGGTCTATTAGGGGGGAAAGGCCTAACTGTATAGGAAAGCGCATCAGACTGGGGTAAGGGGAGAGACTGCTCGGTTTCTCAGACAGAGTTTTTCCTACCGAGTAGTCCCTTTCCATATATCCAACTACAGCATACAGACATACATATCATGGAACCAGAACACCTCCCCATCTGGTGGACTGGAAAAGTTCTCCTAGTAGAAGCCACATGCAAACGTTATCAAAACTGCTCAGATTTCAGCTTTAGTTCTGCTCAGTTTCTTTTGAAAATTTAGGCAGTGACCTGGGCTTCACCTTCGCTTTGTACTACTTGAAGTAGATGAAAGTCAGTGGAAGCTGAGGGTTTTGGTGGAACCGACCAACATCTCTCATTCATGGTGGTATCCCTCCCTACTTTCTGATGCTAGAGGTAGAAGGAAAGGAGGATCAGGCAAACTGGATTTCAACATGCTTGATCCTTTGTTTTTCAGTGTTGTCTGGCAGTGACTTATCCCCCTCTCTCTACCGAGACCACATGCACCCTTGGCCGAGTCAAGGGTGCATGTATATGGGGAGGGTTTGCAAAGTTGGAGATGTAAGCCTAGCTTGAGCCATAAAAAAAAAAAAAAAAAAAGTTCTATAGATCAGCATGAGCTCATCGTGATATGATAGATATTAGTTCAGACGTATAATATGGTGTGATGTCACGTTGCCTGTAGACGATTACTAAAGACTTACTGTCGAAATCTATCTTCTCCACGATATTTTTGGGTTTGATGTTCTCTTCCTGATTACAGATGAAGATCTTGCCATTTTCTGCTTCCGTCCAGCCGTATTTGCTCATCCAGACTCTGAGTTGGGGTTCTGGGGGGACAGGAGACAATCAACACACATTTACATGCATTCTCCATGTGTTTATACCTAAAGGGGGTGAATGACAGTAGAAAAACATGGCTGCTATCTCCATATGACCCTATGCTGTATTACAGCTGTAGCGAGGGCAGCTGACGCGGCCTATAGACTAGAGCGGCACTGTTTATGGAAGACAGCAGTCAAGTGACGTCACATTCATCGCTCATGCTCTCTGTGTGCTGCTCAATTCCTTTCAAGTGAATGGACCTGGGCTGTGATACCAAGAAAAAGCCACTATACAACGTACGGCGCTGCGCTTGGTAAGCTGTGAGGAGGTCGGGGCGCTGCGTCTTGTTCAGACAGCTTATCAGCGAGGATACCGGGAGTTGGACCCCCACCGATCAAATATTGATGACCTTTCCAGGATAGGTCATTAACCGTTAGACTCCCAGCGCCGTACATGTAGGGTGCTGGGGCTATGCGGGCACATGGCGCCCGCTCACATGTGCGGCGGGCGTCATGGCCGGCAAGTCTCTGCTGTTTCTAACAGCAGAGACTTGCGGCTACTTACCCCATCGGCGGCGTCTTGCTGGGCCTTTAGATGCCGTGATCACACGTGATCACGGCATCTACTTGCGTCTTTACCCGGAAGCGTACGCTTCCAGGTGGTGTATAGACACCCCGTGTGGCCAATCGGGGTGTCTGTACACGATCTGAAAGCTGTAAACCTCGCTGATGATGTTTACAGCTTTCAAAGTGCAATTCTTATTCTGGCCACTAGATGGCAGGCCAGGATAAGAAATGAGCAATTCTTGGATTTATCTCCATCTAGTAAATCCCTGATTGCTCATAAAGAAAAAAGAAAAACACAATATATTAGCTCATATTTGAGCTTTAAAATAATCACAAAAAATGTAAAAAAAAAAGTTAGAAAATATATAAAAAATATATAAAAGTTCAAATCGCCCCCCTTTCCGTATAATTAAAAAATAAATACCTAAATAACAATAAATATAGACATCATGGGTATCACCGTGACCGAAAACGCCCGTACATTTAAAATATAAAAAAAAATTTCCAATACGCGAATTGTGTGGCGGAAAAAAGCGTCCAAATGGCGATTCGCTGTTTTTTGTTGCTTTTTTTTCTAAAAAAAAATTAAATAAAAAGTGATCAAAAAGACAAACACCCCAGAATGGTATCAATAAAAACTTCAGATCGCCCCGCAAAAAAACGAGCCCCAAAACAGCTGCGTACACATAAATACCAAAAAGTTATAGGGGTCAAGATATGACAAAAAAAAAAGGCCAACTTTATAATTATTTTATCACTATCAAAACGCAGGAAAAACTATACATATTAGGTATTGCCGGTTTCGTACTGACCAGTAGAATGAAAGTAACTGGTCAGTTTTAACGAACATCGAACGCTGTAAATAAGAAACCCGTAGAACTGTAGCGGAATAGCGTTTTTTTTGCAATTTCACCCGATTTGGAATTTTTTTCCCGCTTCCTACTACACCATATGCAATATTAAATGGTGGCGTTGGAAAGTACAACTTGTCCCGCAAAAAACAAGCCCTCATACAGCTATGTGAACAGAAAAATAAAAGAGTTATGGCTGTTTGAAGGCAGGGAGCGCAAAACGAAAATGCATAACCGAAAAAACCTCCGATACTGAAAGGGTTAATATTCAAGCCCCTCCTTTAAAATTCTAGATGTGCCAAGAGCTTCAAGTCATCATGTATTACACAGGTCACTGGCAGCGAAAGGAAATCCAAATGGCAACACGTGTCCTTAAAGGGGTTGTCCCACGAAAAATATTCTACAGTTTTCAAACCAGCACCCGGATCTGAATACTTTTGTAATTGCATGTAATTAAAAATTCTGTATAGCTACTGAGTTATTCAGTAAAATGTATCTGTATCGTGCCACTTAATTTCTTATTTCTTTGACCTGCTCACTGAGAAGGCCGCACATGCTCAGTTTCATCTTTCAACTGCCCCCTGAGTTTTGATAGGTAGAGCATTGACACGCCCCCTGAACTGCAGCAGAAAAGACACTCCCCTTGAGTTGTCAGCTTGATATAAATCCAGCAGAGCAATGAATGTGGAGATCTCTGGATCCATGTGAGGTACAGGGCTGGTTCTAGCTTTGTTAGAAAGAGACTGTCATGTACTATATGATGTCTGATTTTCATTTTTTACATTATTTGTGGGATAACCCCTTTAACCACCTGTTTTGCCCAAGTCCAGCTCGGGCACTGTGATAAGTGCCTAACTGGAGGGGGGAGGGCTGCTTTAGATGGTAATGTCTCCTCAATGGTAGCAGCTAGAAAAATGCAACTGGTCTTGTCTGAAAGCTGACAGTCCAGACTTTCATACAAGTCCAAAATGACAGCCAAATGACAGTCCAAGCAATAGAGGAGAAATCACTGTTTGAAATCAAGTCTGGAATAATCACAGGTAAAACCTGTTTTTACTTTCATTTTCAGCTGCATTCACAGCATCCCAAATTTCTATCAGTCATATCTTTCTCTGTCCAAAACATATTGCTGTCATTTTGGTATTGTCTGAAAGCTTAGAATGTCTGCTTTCAAACAAGATCAGTTGCATTTTTCTAGCTGCTACCGTTCAGGAGGTAGTAGCATCTAAAGCAGCCCCCCCCTACAGTTAGCTATTTTTCCCACTGCTGGCAAAACAGTTAGGGGGTTAAAAAGGTTATCTTTTTTGAATCATTCCGTTGATGAGATTCTCCTCACCGGACGGGCACTGTGCTTCGCGGTCTAAACAGGTTGTGGGCACGTGATCCTAGCCTGGCTACAACCCACAATGTATGCAGGTTGCACACGCGTGGTCAGGCAGCCTAGAAAACCCCTTTGACTTTTCAGTTTATTGTGCAAATTTTAGCAACGTTTCGTCCCATGTTGTAACGGGTCTTTGTGGATTGTTACGAGTCTGCAGCTGTCAGTGAAAGGGTTAAGTGTTTTCTGAACGCACACGCTCTTTTTATAGTACATGGGTGACAGATGCAGCTCCATATGGATTATTAGGCTACGTGATCACATTGAAAGCCTACTGTACATAAAGCCATGAAATCACATGCTATAGCCAGATATCAAGAAGTTTATCAGACTGTCGTCCTATTCAGGAGCATTGTGGCCTCTAATCCAGGACGGCGCTGATCCTCGGGTCACCGAGGGGTTCTTTTTTAATCCCATTACACAACAGGCCATCTGGATGAAAGGAAAGTGTTCTGTTCAGGGTTCACTGATGGAAACCCTCTGCTTCCTACCTGACAAATCTCCGAGCATCTCAGCCAGAAGCCACCGGTCAATGTGCTGGTAGGTGATCCCCACGACATGGCAGATAACTACAGGAGACAGAACGAGGAATGTACAGAGAGTAACAAGTCTTTATTTGTATCCTAAGAAGTATAGAGGAGCGTCTTTACAACTATAGGGGGTCCGAATCAGGAGTGGAGATGACCGACGTGTACTCACCATTTACACTGGACATACCCAAGATCCTGTTCTGATGACACAATGTATTTTATAGGCTGGACTGCTTCATAAACCCTTGCTTGATTTCACCCAGAGGTATTCCAGCCATAGCAACTGATGGCATAATGCTAGGGGGGTGTTAGCAAGGGGCATAGGGGCCAGATGCACACCAGTTGCTGGAATGAAGGGGCCACTATCAGTAGAGGTCCTTAGCAGTATGCCATCAGACCCCCACTGATCAGCAAGTGACAGCCTACCCAGAATTCCCCATGGAATAACAATTCTGGAACATCTATTCTTATGGCTCTATGTTGTGCCATTCCTTTATTATTTCTACTAGAAGTTATGAATGAATTGCTAGCAGTCTGCAGTAAGGGTATAGAGGGGAGGTAACCAGTTGGGGGTGTGTACCTGCACAGTCTCACTCTATCCAATCAGTGCTGCCATTTTTAGTCTGTGCAGGGACACACCCCCAACTGGTTACCTCCCCTCTGTACCCTTACTGCAGACTGCTAGAAATTCATTCAGAACTTCTATTAGAGATAATACAGGAATGCCACAACATAGAGCCATAAGAATAGATGTTCCAGAATTGTTATTACATGGGGAATGCATGAAGATATTAAAACAGGCATGTCAGAAGAGGGGAGAGGTCCTCTTTAAAGGGGTTGTCCAGCTTTGTCTTTCTTTCTGGCTGCCCCTCCACCTCAATGGACCTGTTCCGGCTCCTTTAGTCCACTGTTGGTGCTCCGGTCTCCGGCATGGATGGGGGTCATGTGTGCCACTGTGGCCAATCAGTGACGGCAGTGGTAACACGTTCCCCAAGCAGTATATCAGTGGGTAAACGCATGTGCTGCTTGGGAAGACGTCACCGTTGCTTCCAGTCATTGGCTGCAGCAGCACACGTGACCCTCACCCGATCTGGAAGTTAACAAATGGGGACCGGAGAGCCGACACTGCACCATCGGGCCACAGCAGCCGGAACCCAGCAGCAAAGGGAAGGTAAGTAATGCTTCCCCCCGCAGGTGGGTGCAACCAGAAAAACTGGCAAAGCTAGAAAACCCGTTTACGGAAAGGGTCACCGTCAGTGCATGAGTACTACAGCCCCACTGCTGTGAATGGGAGTGTCAAGGCTGTTTTGTTCCTGTGTTGCAAGCTGTGAACCTTCCTTTTAAAGAGTCACTGCCCCCAAAAAAAAAAAAAAAAAAATTTCTGTCCCATCGGTTGAAAATATGGTGGAGCCACCACTAGAGGGCGCTTACTATAGAAGGATCTGCACAGTTTCCATTGAATTCTATAACAAACTGTCTTCAGTCCACCCTCCCCCCTTGTGATGTCTGCAGGCAGCCAAAATATTATTATTAAAGAGGACCTTTCACCGCTCCTGACATGCCTGTTTTAATAGCTTCATGCATTCCCCATGTAATAACAAGTCTGGAGCATCTATTCTTATGTCTCTATGTTGTGCCATTCCTCTATTATTAGCACTAGAAGTTATGAATGAATTGCTATTTGCCTTCAGTAAGGAAACAGAGGGGAGGTAACCAGTTGGGGATGTGTCCCTGCACAGTCTGACTCTATCCAATCATTGCTGTCATGTTAAGACTGTGCAGGGACACACCCCCAACTGGTTACCTCCCCTCTGTTTCCTTACTGAAGGCAAATAGCAATTCATTCATAACTTCTAGTGCTAATAATAGAGGAATGGCACAACATAGAGACATAAGAATAGAGGCTCCAGAATTGTTATTACATGGGGAATGCATGGAGCTATTAAAACAGGCATGTCAGGAGTGGTGAAAGGTCCTCTTTAACCTCTATGGCTGTTCGAACGCAAGGAATTTTGGAGTTTCTATAACATTATAATCAGTGAAGAATTGTATACCTATTTAGATGAAAAAAAAAAAAAAAAATCTGGAAAAAAATGTAACAGTACTTACATTTTCTAACGGAGTCCTCAAACCCAGCAATACCATCAAGAAGGTCGAGATTCTCGTCTAGCGCTTGCTGTGGAGACATCATAAGAGAAGAACCGCAGTCATTCACATGAGCTTATAATAAACCAGCGGTCAGTCATAGGAAGGACACTTACCCAAAAAGCCTGGAAGTGACAGGTCTCTAGAAGATCCCCCAAATACAGGATTTGTCTAATCGGACGCTCCTCTTGCTGTGAGCCCATATATTAAGGACAATACAGTCATACAAGAAGTCCTAAAATGCTAGTAATTTGCATGGTTTCTAGGATAAAAATACCTTTTTTAAAAATCATTTTTGCCTTCTATATGTGCCTCTTGGTGCTGCTGGGGGCGACCTCAGTCAGACTGTCTCCTTCCCCCTCTGGCAGCTTGAAATATAGTCCCTTCTTACTTCCCCTGCAGCTACTGCAGAGTCTCTGCTCCTCTCCTGACAAGCAGGGCAGGAAGCCATTTTCTATTAGCTGCCCTGCAGTAAAAAGAGGATCACTATGCAGAGACCACCAGACTATGTGGACCTGCATGTTGCTATACACTCTGACCCCCAGGTGGGGCTATGCATTGTGCTTACCGTCATAACTTTTCACTGGATTGCTTTTTAATAGCACGTAAATGGTAAACTTTGTTTACCCCACCATTAAAGGGAACCTGTCACCATGATTGAAAGCTATGTGTGTATGCACTGTCATAGAGGGAAGGCTGTCAATCAGCGATAGGAGCACCGCCGCATAGAGGGAAGGCTGTCAATCACCGACAGGACCGCCTCCTCAGGGGAAAGGCTGTCAATCACCAACAGGACCGCCTCCTCATAGAGGGAAGGCTGTCAATCACCAACAGGACCGCCTCCTCATAGAGGGAAGGCTGTCAATCACAGACAGGACCGCCTCCTCAGGGGAAAGGCTGTCAATCACCAACAGGACCGCCTCCTCATAGAGGGAAGGCTGTCAATCACCGACAGGACGGCCTCCTCAGGGGAAAGGCTGTTAATCACCAACAGGACCGCCTCCTCATAGAGGGAAGGCTGTCAATCACCGACAGGACCGCCTCCTCATAGAGGGAAGGCTGTCAATCACTGATAGGACCTCCTCCTCATAGAGGGAAGGCTGTCAATCACTGATAGGACCTCCTCCTCATAGAGGGAAGGCTGTCAATCACTGATAGGACCGCCTCCTCAGAGGGAAGGCTGTCAATCACCGATAAGTACGCCTCCTCATAGAGGAAAGGCTGTCAATCACCGATAAGTACGCCTCCTCATAGAGGAAAGGCTGTCAATCATCGACAGAACCACCTCCTAATAGAGGGAAGGCTGTCAATCACTGATAGGACCTCTGCCTCATAGAGGGAAGGCTGTCAATCACTGATAGGACCTCCTCCTCATAGAGGGAAGGCTGTCAATCACTGATAGGACCTCCTCCTCATAGAGGGAAGGCTGTCAATCACCGATAAGTACGCCTCCTCATAGAGGAAAGGCTGTCAATCATCGACAGAACCACCTCCTAATAGAGGGAAGGCTGTCAATCAATCACTGATAGGACCTCTGCCTCATAGAGGGAAGGCTGTCAATCACCGACAGAAGCACCTCCTAATAGAGGGAAGCCTGTCAATCACTGACAGAACGCCTCCTCATAGAAGGAAGGCTGTCAATCACTGATAGGACCTCCTCCTCATAGAAGGAAGGCTGTCAATCACTGATAGGACCGTCTCCTGGACTTCAAAGCCCAGAATGAGCAGAAATGTAAATGTATAAATTACAAGCTTTACGGAATCTTTTCCCACAAATCTATATATCAATCTGCTCAGCTCCTCCTGCTCTATAACATGCTGCCTTCAGGTCAGACACCATATTCCACGTGACAGGTTCCCTTTAAATATCTGCAGTTGCTGGTGTGCTCCAGATTTCAGCTCACCGCAAGCACGAGGAGCTCTGCATGTGTCACGAGGGAGCTACAGATTGAGTTCAAGAGTCCAAACATGTTCAGGTCCTATCTGGATAAATAAAAAAAGATGGCAGCCTGAAGGACTAGCATAGGAGGTCCCCTTTAGGCTTCACATAAAACAGATACACAATTATGCCCTCCATGTAGATCAGACAACAAGAGGATACATGGGTCTGGTCGATCATACACTTGCACAGGGTGAAGTCGGTGTGGGGGAGGTTGGTCAGCGCCTTGAGCAGGATCTGAGCGGTGACTGTGGTCTGGAAGAAAGCGGGGTTGAACTGATAGCTGCAAATATAAGAAAACAAAAAACAGAAATTCAAAACCTCATAGATTATATATATATAAAGGAACCTGCCAATGTAACACTATGAAAGGGGGTCCACACTGCTGACCATCCATCAGGCATGGAGACTGTCTACCAGGATAACCCTTTCAGACCTGGAGAGGTTTTCGTTTTTCGCTCACACAGCCGTATGAGGGCTTTTTTGTGGCGGGCCAAGTTGTACTTTCCAGTTCCCCCATTTAATATTGCATACAATGTAGGTGGGAGCTGCAAAAAAATTCCAAATGGGGTGAAATTGGGAAAAAAAATTTTTTTACAACAGTTTTATGCGATTTGTTTTTCAGGCGTTTCATTCTCCAGGTCAGTACGATGACGACGATACCACATATGTACAGTTTTTCTTGCATTTTAATAATGGAAATAAAAATAAAAAAAAACTTTGAAAAAAATCTTTTCTTCTTTTCAACGCCATATTCTGACCCCTATAAATTTTTTGTAGCTACATGTATGGAGCTGCCTGAGTGCTCTTTTTTTTTGCGGGGCGATCTGTACTTTATACTGGTACCATTTTGGAGTGTGTGTGGCTTTTTGATCACTTTTTATTTCATTTTTTGAGAGAGGTAAAACGAGCAAAAAAAATGGCGAATCTGCCATTTTTCCTTTTTTTCGGTTTCGCCATTTGCTGTATGGGAAAAGTATTTTTATATTTTAATGGTACGGGTGTTTTCGCAAGTGGCAATGCCTATTGTGTGTATTTTTTTTTATTGTTTACATATTTTTATTTACATTTTCGGGAAAGGGATGTGATTTAAATGTTTAGATTTTTTTACTTTTCAATTTTTATACTATTTTATAGTTTCCATAGGAACTGTACGAGTGTATGAGAGTTACAATGTATTGCTATGGAGCCACAGGCTCCATAGAAATTAACGTGTAGCAGCTTCAGTTCATTGCAGAGGACTGAAGCTGCCGCACAATGTATCCGGCTCCGCTTATCCTTATTTGGGGAGGGGGAAATCGGACCACACCTGGAAGCACGCGCTTCTGGCTTTTAGTGCAACTGAAGGGTCAAAAGTCTGTGGCAGGCATTAACACTGGTCGAGGACATGGGTGGCTATGGAGCCCGCAGTGTTCGTGAGCGGACGCCATCTTTGAAGTCCTGGGAATGGGTTTGAGGCTCATTTGCATATACTTCCTCAGAAATGCGGACACATATGAACATGGGACCAACACAGACGTCTTCAGCTGCCAAGTGCACATGTAACAGGTCAGCCAGTGTCATAGGTACAAATAGTCAGGTAGGAGACACTTACAGTTTTAGTACAGCCAGATTTGCTTCCAGGTCGTAGGCGTTCTCCTTAGCCTGCGTCTCCACGTAACGTTCTAATGTGGACAAATTTTCGGGATTGTACCTATCAGAAAAAGTAAAACACGATCAGTTGATAACCTTCTGCCAGGAGGAACTATAATAGGTATAGAATAAAAAGCCACTTCACATCCCTCTCCAGGAGCAAAAAGAGTACTCACGTAGTTGCTGTACACCATTGTGACGCTCCACCGCTACATAGTGGACTCCTTACCAAAACAGAACCGCGGACAATGATCTTTCCGATCAAACTACACGTCTCTGGCCAGCATCCTACAGAGGACGCGTCACCTCTCCTGACAGGCCTGTGTTAGTAACTGATTTTATTCCTTGTTAGGCTACTTTCACACTAGCGTTTTAAAATTCCGGTATTGAGTTCCGTCATAGGGGCTCAATACCGGAAAAAAACGCTTCAGTTTTGTCCCCATTCATTGTCAGTGGGGACAAAACTGAACTGAAGACAACGGAGGCTCCTGAAAGCATTCCGTTCCGTCTTCAGACCAGAGAACAAACCACAGCATGCTGCTCTCCGGTCCAGGCATCCGCACCAAGACGGATCCGGAATGACCCCCAATGCAAGTCAATGGGGGTGGATCCGTCTGGTGTGACCACAATGGTAACCGGATCCGCCCTCCATTGATTTTCAATGGAGTTCATGATGGATCCGGCTACACATACACAGAATACACACATACAGACATACACATAAACATACACAGATATATACACAGACAAACACACATACATACTTACATGCTCCCCTGCAGGTCTTCAGAGCGTCGGAGGGACAGGATGGCGCCCACAGATGACGATTCCACCAGGCGCCCAGCAGAGGGCGCTGTGGGGAATCGTCACCTGTGCGCGCCGTCCTGTCCCTCCAACTCTCTGAAGACCTGCCGGGGAGCATGTAAGTATGTATGTATGTGTGTTTGTATGTCTATATGTGTGTGTATGTTTATGTTTATGTGTATGTATGTACTGTGTGACATGTGTGGGGCCGGAGTGCGGTTCCGGCTCCACACATGTCACTGCGGCAGTCCTGATCCGGCAGCACCCTTCACCTGCCGGATCAGGCCTGCCGCTAGTGTGAAAGTAGCCTTACGCAACAATTCTGCAGCCTCCTTTCAAACAACATTGCATTGTTGCATTCCTCTGTTATACCTACTATAAATTCATGATTATACTGACAATGTGTGCACCGGGTAGGAGTGGATCACTGCCCAATCCGTGCCGCCAGTGTCAGACTGCGTAGAGAGACAACACCGACACAGGGAAAGGGTAAGACCCATTTGCCAATTTAGTCAGAGTTTTCTAGGAGGAATAACACACGAACGGCAAAACAAATCTTTATAAGAATAAATGTTCCAGAATTGTTATTTAATGGGGAATATTACTAGACATGTTAGGGGAGGTGACGGCTCCTCTTTTCACAAACGTATCCTAGCTGGGGGCCTGGAGATAAATGATTCAGACTAAAACACCTCTTAAAGGGGTTCTTAACAGAGGTGCAGGATAAGCCATCACTATCTGATTGTGGGGGTACGACTCCTGGTACATCCGCCGATCAGCTGCCCCAGTGAGCGCTGCAGCCTCTTCCTAGGCCATGTGATGTCACGGTCATCGGTCACATGACCTAGGTGCACCTCAGTCCTATTCAAGTCAACAAGCCCGAGTTGCAATAACAAGCACAGCCACTACACAATGTGCGGCGCTGTGTTTGGTATACTGTGAGGACGCTGCAGCATCAAGGCCTCTTCAAACAGCTGATTGCTAGGGGTGCCAGGACTCTGACACCCACTGATCAGTTAGGCCTCAAGCACACAACCGTGTCTATATTGTGGTCTGTAAAATACGGACACAGCACAAACCACATTTTTTCCCACTCCCTTTACTAGAAATTACTAATCATGTTCGCAATATGGACCAAAATGGGACCGGAATGTTTTATAATTTTCAGGAAGGATGCACACGGATATGCAGACATCACAAGGATGACATCCGTTTTTTTTTTTTTTTGTGGACTGACAGAAATGAATAGATCCATGTGCAATCCGCAAAGGTTGCATGCATGAGACCTTCCTGATGTCCTGAGTAAAAATCAGCAATACTTAAAGGGGTTGTCTCATGATGGACAATAGGGGCATATTGGTAGGATATGCCCCCATTGTCTTATAGGTGCTGGTCCCACCGCTGAAACCCGCACCTATATCCAGAACAGAGCCCCGCAAGTGAAGGAGGGCACATGCACAGCCGCCCTCCATTGATTTTCTATGGGGCTGGCGAAAATAGCCGAGCACTGGCTTGGCTATCTCCGTCGGCCCCATAGAAATGAATGGGAGCGGGGGCCGCACATGCGCAGTACGCTCCCATACATTTCTACAGGGAGCCGGCTTGGTGGTGGTCGGACCGGAGTCCTCCAGCCACCACTTTGCGGGGCTCCGTTCTCGATATAGATGAGGGTCCCGCACCTAAAAGTCAATGGGGGCATATCCTAACGATATACCCCCATTGTCCATCATGAGACAACCCCTTTAACATTCAGAAAACCCCTTTAAGTGCCACTTTTTTAGGGTTAGGGCTCCACAGAAACATGAGTTTCCTCGTGATAGATGCACATTTAGAATTGATTTTCTTGTAGAACTTACTGGACTCTGCTCCATCCATATTAGATCAGCAAAATGTAATAAACAGGTCCACGACCTTCTACTTTACGTTATCTTTCAAGATCTCTGCTTGCGGTCAGTGAATAGGAGCCACATAAAATTCCTATAGATCCAACACTTCTCACAGCTGAATCTGCTACATGGTATCCAGTCCAGGAAATTCTCAGCTGCCTGGTAGCTGTTTGCTACAATGTATCAGTGCAAAATGTATCCAGCTACCATGCAAGTGGAGAGATGTGTGCTACAGCTGGTATGGGATTGCCCTACACTGCATCTGTGATACTTTTCTCCAGCCTCAAATGATTCCATTCACTGACACCAAGCACAGTGAAATAACACACGTTATATTAGGAAGTTGCATCAGTTTTTGGGCAGTGCAGGTCCAGCTGTGGGCAACGTGCTGGGAGTGATCCCCCTGTGACAGTATCCTGCGGCATGTGGAGATCAGGCTCTACCCACAATCCTGTGCGAATCCTCCATTCATTAACGATCACCACAATAATACACGTCCACGCAGCCCCTCACCCCCCGGTAATCACCTGTCGATCCCCCGCAGTAATTTCCCCACATTCGCTCTCATCTGCTCAAACGAGGCCATGTTGTTTCTAGCTGGGAGAGAAAGATCGGAAGCGGAACCGGGCTCTCACTTCCTGTTTCCGCCCGGTGCCATTACACAGAAACTCTTCCGCCCTCTCTTTAGTCACGTGCGTTGGAGCGCAAGCAGTGCGTCTGCGTAGATTGTAGCGCTCTGTTCTATTTCTAATATAAAGGCTTATACTAGGAGTGTGGATGACCACCACAGGGCAATATGTCAAGAATGTAGCAGAAGTGCTGTAGTACCACAGCGCAGCACAATATACTCCCCCAGCAGAACCAAATACCACAGTGCAACACAATATACTGCCCCAGCAGAACCAAATACCACAGTGCAGCACAATATACTGCCCCAGCAGAACCAAATACCACAGTGCAGAACAATATACTGCCCCAGCAGAACCAAATATCACAGTGCAACACAATATACTGCCCCAGCAGAACCAAATACCACAGTGCAGCACAATATACTGCCCCAGCAGAACCAAATACCACAGTGCAGCACAATATACTGCCCCAGCAGAACCAAATACCACAACGCAGTACAATATACTGTCCCAGCAGAACCAAATACCACAACGCAGTACAATATACTGTCCCAGCAGAACCAAATACCACAGTGCAGCACAATATACTGTCCCAGCAGAACCAAATACCACAGTGCAGGCACAATATACTGCCCCAGCAGAACCAAATACCACAGTGCAGCACAATATACTGCCCCAGCAGAACCAAATACCACAGTGCAGCACAATATACTGCCCCAGCAGAACCAAATACCACAGTGCAGTACCATATACTGCCCCAGCAGAACCAAATACCACAGTGCAGCACAATATACTGCCCCAGCAGAACCAAATACCACAGTGCAGCACAATATATACTGCCCCAGCAGAACCAAATACCACAGTGCAGCACAATATATACTGCCCAGCAGAACCAAATACCACAGTGCAGCACAATATACTGCCCCAGCAGAACCAAATACCACAGTGCAGCACAATATACTGCCCAGCAGAACCAAATACCACAGTGCAGCACAATATACTGCCCCAGCAGAACCAAATACCACAGTGCAGCACAATATACTGCCCCAGCAGCAGAACCAAATACCACAGTGCAGCACAATATACTGCCCCAGCAGAACCAAATACCACAGTGCAGCACAATATACTGCCCCAGCAGAACCAAATACCACAGTGCAGCACAATATACTGCCCCAGCAGAACCAAATACCACAGTGCAGTGCAATATACTGCCCCAGCAGAACCAAATACCACAGTGCAGCACAATATACTGCCCCAGCAGAACCAAATACCACAGTGCAGCACAATATACTGCCCAGCAGAACCAAATACCACAGTCCAGCAATATACTGCCAGCAGAACCAAATACACAGTGCAGCAGCAATATACTGCCCCAGCAGAACAAATACCACAGGTGCAGCACAATATACTGCCCCAGCAGAACCAAATACACAGGTGCAGCACAATATACTGCCCCAGCAGAACCAAATACCACAGTGCAGCACAATATACTGCCCCAGCAGAACCAAATACCACAGTGCAGCCAATATACTCCCCAGCAGAACCAAATACCACAGTGCAGCACAATATAACTGCCCCAGCAGAACCAAATCCACAGTGCAGCACAATATACTGCCCCAGCAGAACCAAATACCACAGTGCAGCACAATATACTGCCCCAGCAGAACCAAATACCACAGTGCAGCACAATATACTGCCCCCAGCAGAATCCAAATACAAGTGCAGCACAATATACCGCCCCAGCAGAACCAAATACCACAGTGCAGCACAATATACCGCCCCAACAGAACCAAATACCACAGTGCAGCACAATATACCGCCCCAGCAGTACCAAATACCAGTGCAGCACAGTATATCGCCTAGGGTGGCAATCCGTCCGGTTTTTTAACTCCTGGTCCTCCATCCGGCGCAAGGCCAGAAGTCCACCTTTCCCGGCCAGTTAAGGGGGCGCCCTGCCAGAGCGCCCCCTTAATGGCCCGGCCTTGTGCTTGTGCCCCCCCTCAGACCTCAGATCAGCCCACCCAACCACTTTAAAAAAAACATACTGACCTGTTCTACGCTGCCGCTGCCATCAGGTTCCGCGCTCCACTGTCTTCCCTGCCGGCGCGCTCTATGACCTGACGCTGCGTCAGGTCATAGTGTGCGCCGGCAGGCAAGTCAGTTGGAGCAGGGAACCTGATGGCAGCGTAGAACAGAACAGGTAAGTATGTTTTTTTTTTAAAGTGTCTGGGTGGGCTGATCTGAGGTCTGATGGGGGCATTTTATACTGGCACCTTATGTCAGGCACCATGGGGACAAGGGGAGGAGCACTATGGGGGCACTATATAGGAGTATTTTATACTGACACAAATTATAGGGAACTACCGTGTTTCCCCGAAAATAAGACAGGGTCTTATTTCTTTTTTTTTCTCCGGAAAAAGGGTTAGGGCTTATTATTGGGGTAGGTCTTATTTTTGCCCCCACTGAACATATATGTCATTTTTGGCCTCTCTGAATATATACCGGTATGTAATTTTTTTTTTTTTTTGCCCGGGGCCCCCGTGCACACACAAACAAAACAATATGCTTACCTACACTCCGCTCTGGACTTCTTCTCTCCCAATCCTGTCATCCGGCGTGTGCTGTGTCATCCCGTTAACCAGCGTGATCCCGTGAGACCTGGCGCTGAGGTCACGTCTCGCGGGATCATCACAGGGGAGACGTCTTGCCGGATAGGGTATGGGTATAGGTGTGTGTATAGGTAACTAGCTGCGCAGCGCTGCGTACTATAGTACGCAGCATTGCGCAGGTAGCGTCACCAGCAGAGAGGCCCTGACTGGCCATTAAAATCCGGACCGTAACTCTATGTACCTAGGGCTTATTTTTGGAGTAGGACTCCAAAAACAGGGCAAAATAGCACGAGGGCTTATTATCGGGATAGGTCTTATTTTCGGGGAAACAGGGTATGTAGCTCAACTGGGGGCACTAAGATTTATTTTGGGCACACAGTGGGCATTGGCACACATTATGGGGGACATTGACTCTACTGGTGGCACTAATTATTTCTATTGGGACTTTGGGGAGCACTATTATTGTGGGGGGCACCCTGTCACGCTATCAGCTTAGCACAGTTAGTTTTGGGGAACATTTTGGTTACACTTTAGTAGCGAAGTTATTTTTTTTAGAGCACTGTGTGCCAATAATTACTAAAGGAAGTACTATCTGTGGAGCACAGTGTCTGAGTATTGGGGGTGGCAGGATGGGGTGTTCAAGAAGGTGGGAGAATGATGGAAAAGTAGGAAACTAAGATGTCTGTCTGTCAAATTCCGCAGAGAGAAGAGATGGCTGAAAGAAATCATCATGGCGGTCTGGTCTGAATGGAGAAGATTGAGGACACAGAATGTCTACATCTAAGAAGACGTCACTGGATGTAAGAGGTATGTGGCGCTGTATTAGGCTACTTTCACATCTGAGTTAGTGATTCTGGCAGGCTGTTCCAGCAGAGAACAGCCTGCTGGAATTCACTGACTCCGGCACTGCTGGATACAGAATGCCCGCCGGCCAGTAAAACGGCAGCGGTAAAGCCGGCCCATTAGGGCAGTGTGTAATTGTGAACAGAAGAACCCTTGCCCTTGCCGGGCTGCCTGGGTGAAATAAGGGTACATCGGGTTCAACTCTGAACCCCGCCAACCCCTTTAAGGTTTTCCTCTCTTTTTTTTGCCGGGCACTTACTGGGAGAGGGGCGTGGTTTAGCAGGTTGGGGGTGTGGCCTAAAATGTCCTCCATTTTGGGATGAAGCAGGTGGCCACCCTAATACCGCCCCAGCAGAACCACATACCACAGTGCAACACATATAACCGCCCCCAGCACGACCAAATACCACAGTGCAGCACAAAATATCCGCCCCAGGCAGACGCAAATAACCACAGTTGCAGCACAAAAATTACCGCCCCCAGCAAGAACCACATACCACAGTGGCAGCACAATATACTGTCCCAGCAGAACCAAATACCCACAGTGCAGCACAATACACTGGCCCCAGCAAGAACCAAATACCAACCAGTGCAGCACAATACACTGCCCCAGCAGAACCAAATTATCACAGTGCAGCACAATATACTGTCCACAGAACCAAATACCACAGTGCAGCACAATATACTGCCCCAGCAGAACCAAATACCACAGTGCAGCACAATATACTGCCCCAGCAGAACCAAATACCACAGTGCAGCACAATATACTGCCCCAGCAGAACCAAATACCACAGTGCAGCACAATATACTGCCCAGCAGAACCAAATACCACAGTGCAGCACAATATACTGCCCCAGCAGAACCAAATACCACAGTGCAGCACAATATACTGCCCCAGCAGAACCAAATACCACAGTGCAGCACAATATACTGCCCAGCAGAACCAAATACCACAGTGCAGCACAATATACTGCCCCAGCAGAACCAAATACCACAGTGCAGCAGCAAATATACTGCCCCAGCAGAACCAAATACCACAGTGCAGCACAATATACTGCCCCAGCAGAACCAAATACCACAGTGCAGCACAATATACTGCCCCAGCAGAACCAAATACCACAGTGCAGCACAATATACTGCCCCAGCAGAACCAGATACCACAGTGCAGCACAATATACTGCCCCAGCAGAACCAAATACCACAGTGCAGCACAATATACTGCCCCAGCAGAACCAAATACCACAGTGCAGCACAATATACTGCCCCAGCAGAACCAAATACCACAGTGCAGCACAATATACTGCCCAGCAGAACCAAATACCACAGTGCAGCACAATATACTGCCCCAGCAGAACCAGATACCACAGTGCAGCACAAATATACTGCCCCAGCAGAACCAGATACCACAGTGCAGCACAATATACTGCCCCAGCAGAACCAAATACCACAGTGCAGCACAATATACTGCCCCAGCAGAACCAAATACCACAGTGCAGCACAATATACTGCCCCCAGCAGAACCAAATACCACAGTGCAGCACAATATACTGCCCAGCAGAACCAAATACCACAGTGCAGCACAATATACTGCCCCAGCAGAAACCAAATACCACAGTGCAGCACAATATACTGCCCCAGCAGAACCAAATACCACAGTGCAGCACAATATACTGCCCCAGCAGAACCAAAATACCACAGTGCAGCACAAAACCCCAGCAGAACAGATACCTACTGGCCAATACGCCCCAGCAGAACCCGAATACCACAGTGCAGCACAATATACTGCCCCAGCAGACCCAAATACCACAGTGCAGAACAATATACTGCCCCAGCAGACCCAAATACCACAGTGGAGCACAATATACTGCCCCACGCAGAACCAAATACCACAGTGCAGCACAATAATACTGCCCCAGCAGAACCAAATACCACAGTGCAGCACAATATACTGCCCCAGCAGAACCAAATACCACAGTGCAGCACAATATACTGCCCCAGCAGAACCAAATACCACAGTGCAGAACAATATACTGCCCCAGCAGAACCAGATACCACAGTGCAGAACAATATACTGCCCCAGCAGACCCAAATACCACAGTGCAGAACAATATACTGCCCCAGCAGAACCAAATACCACAGAGCAGCACAATATACTGCCCCAGCAGAACCAAATACCACAGTGCAGCACAAAATACTGTTCCCGTTCCACAGTATGAAGCTATTCACAGGCTTCACATACAGAATGGAGTTCATGATGAGACATGTAGTACAGAGAGGATGGACTATGGTAATGGAGACTGCATACAAGTGCTGCTGCTCATTCCCCTCACCTCCTCTCTGTACTTCATGTCTCCTGATGAACTCCATTCCTATAGAGATTCAGCTAAAGATCTTATTATCTGTATTCAGGATCATAATCCCTGACAAGCAGAGCAGAGAGGAGGATGAGGCAGCTCTTTACCTCAGTGTTGTGAAGTAACTTGTCTGTGTGATTAGGACAGGTTTTGTGTGTACTAATAGGACAGCAGCCATTTTATTTCACCTAATGATTGCTCCCCAGACAAAACGAGACATTATAACTAATGAAAGGTATTTGCCAATATATTTATAATGAAGTGATATTTAAGTATTTTCATTTCCTTATTGCCGGAGAACCCCTTTAAGGTGTGTTCAGACACTATAAATACACATTGGCAAGAATGTGAAGTGTATTTGCTGCGGAATCAGCGGCAGAAATCCCAGGCTGACCCTTGGATTTCCTCTACAGTTTTGCAGTTCACATGCCCCGGATCTGGCCATGGCATTCAATAGGCTCCTCCTCAGGCAAACATCGACCATGAGGAAACGGCGGCGTTTTTGTTTTAGAAACTGCGCGCAGACCTGCAGTGTACAAACTTCAGCACAGGTTTACCATCGAAAACAATGGAGGTGGATTCTGCACGGATTTCAACGAGGATTAAAAGCCAAAATCTACACTGAAAAAAAAAGCCTGTGTGAACATACCCTTAGAATTGTAAGACATGACTTTAGCAGATCCATGCTTTCACCTCTGATCTGCACAACACAGGCAGGTTGTGATTGGTTGTGACGGTCACAGCGCCACTTTTACAACCGTCTTTTTTTTTTTTTTCAGCTGTGTCCTTTTTTGCAAAAAGCCAGAAATACACCAATGGTACATAATGTTTATTAATGAAAAATGAAAATTACAATCCAAATCATATAATTATTGAAATAGTTCAATGTTAAAGCTCAATTAAAGAAGAACTCCCGACAAAAATTTTATTCCATGTCCTGCTAGAAGTGTACATGATATAATCTGTAGTGAATGTCATTTTCTTACCAGTCTCTGAATTTTTGACTTCTATCATCCTGAAGTTTCTTATCTGTGTCATGTGACCAGCAATTAGACCCACCAACTCACACATAGACTTATGTGTGGACAGGAAGTCTAATTCTCTATGTATTCCTATGAGACTGAAAGTGAGGCTCCCATAGGAATGAATAGAGCAGTTACTGGCTTCCTGTCCTGGGTCAGTTGGAGGTCAGGGAGTTGGTCACATGACCCAGCTACAATAAGAAGAGAGGTTTTTACTCACAGAAACAGTCACTGATAAGAAGATGACATTCACTACAGATTATATCATGCACCTTTCTAACAGGTCAGAGAATAAATTTTTTTGCGGGAGTTCTTTAAACAAAAAAAAACAAAAAAAAAAGATATATATATCCACACATACGTTTTCCATATGTAAACACACTGGTCGAATACAGTGCAATAATAAACAATTATACCCTGTTAGTGAGATCCACAACGTCACCCTGCAGTACCACACTCTAGTAAGGCCGGGTTCACACAGAGTGTGTCTTAGATAAGCATGTGTGGTCCCTCAAACATGGTCCTCGTGATGGCTGCATTTCCTGGACCAACCACAACTTGGCTGACTGAACTTACTGCATCAGAGTGATCTACAAGGCGGTGAGTTCCAGCCTGTGCGGTACTCACATGATGGCGGGTTTACAGTACAGTAATCCAGTGGTCAAGCTGGAACTCACAGCTAGGATGCAGGGCATTCGGGTCAGCCAAGTCATGGCCGGTCTGGTAAATGCAGCCATCACGCAAACTGTTTAATGGACCACACACACATCTGAAATCTAAATAAGGCTCTGTTCACATTTGCAATCCGGAACTTTTTTTTACTGTAGATGTTGTTGTATACGGAAACCGTTGTAGGAAGATCCCCCATGTCCTGACTCCTGTTCCTTTAAAAGCATCTGTCAGCAGTTTTGTACCTATGACACTGGCTGACCTGTTACATGTGCGCTTGGCAGCTGAAGACATCTGTGTTGGTCCCATGTTCATATGTGTCCGCATTGCTGAGAAAAATGATGTTTTATTATATGCAAATGAGCCTCTAGGAGCAACGGGGGCGTTACCATTACACCTAGAGGCTCTGCTCTCTCTGCATCTGCCGCCCCCTCTCCACTTTGATGGACAGGATCAAGTGTGACGATGTTTTCACTGCCAGGGCCTGTCAATCAAAGTGCAGAGGGTGCGGCAGTTGCAGAGAGGACAGAGCCTCTAGGAGTAATGGTAACGCCCCCGTTGCTCCTAGAGGCTCATTTGCATATAATAAAACCTCATTTTTCTCAGCAATGCGGGCACATATGAACATGGGACCAACACAGATGTCTTCAGCTGCCAAGTGCACATGTAACAGGTCAGCCAGTGTCATAGGGACAAAACTGCTGACAGATGCCCTTTACTTTCTTTCACAGAGGGATTCGTAATCACGGACAAAAACAGGGCATCCTTCCACGGTGTCACCACAGACACACACTCAGCGGGAAATCACTGATTGCAGCAAAAAAAAAGTGAATTTTATTTTCAGGTTTCTTGGGGTTCTAAGCATGAACCTGGCCTAAGGCCTCCTACAGGTGTTGAAGCCATGTACAGAGCCTGCGTGGTTACATATCGGGTCCCTATGGCCTCTTACTGCGGAGACATCAGCGCTCTGTGTCCCCATGTATTACAATGCAATGTGTCTAGGGACCCCCCCGTAATCTACCGTCCTTACGAATGAGACAGAAAAAACGGAGACATGAGAACATTACGACCACACATGGCTATGGGCGGCATTTTACGTCTCAGAATGGACAGAACCGTACATCCATGCATTTTAATGTCTTTAGTATGTGTCAAATATGGTGGAATCTGCGACCCAGCCTCCGACACAGATGTGAACAGAGCCTTATATGCTGTGCAGTTATCCGTTTTCCATTTGTTAAATATGCAATACAGTAATGGGAAGAAGAGAGGTTCTTAGTTGAATTCCAGTTTTCCCCCAACTGGTTTTAGTGCAGTTGAACATACATCTCCATAGTAAGGCCTCATGCACACAGTGGTATTAAAACGCTATACCGCCTCAGAATTGTATGTAGCGGTAATTCAGCGCCCTGCAGTTTAATCTGTTGGTGTGCTCCAGCACAATCAGTATGTGCAGAGCTTTTCTCCTATAGAAGCATTGTTTCTAGGTGAGAACAGCGCCTTATGTATATCACCCAATGGAGCAATGTAAGGCCTCATGCACATAGCCGTATCTATTTTGTGATCCGTAAATCGCGAATCCACAAAATATGGATGTGGTCCACGTGCCATTTGCATTTTATTTGCAGACCCATTCTTTTCAGTTGGTCCGTGGTCAGCATTTTGCGGAATGGACATACGGATGCAGAAAGGACATGGATGATCCGTGTCCTTTCTGCAGCCATTTGTCCATTCTGTAAAGAGATAAAACATTTTCTATACTTGTCCGCAAAACGTGGATGGAATCTGGAAAAAATGCGGACACAACACAGACTACATTTGTATTTTGTAGATCCTCGATTTGTGGACCACAAAAACGGATACGGTCATGTGCATGGGACCTAAGGCAGTACACAGATTCCCATATGGCTCAGTAATGGGTAGAAATATGAGACTCTGTGTACCCTCATACAGAGACAAATTGCAAACATTAACGAACAGATAAGTAAGATCTGATTATTTATTGCTTCAAGGGGTTTTCTGGGAGTATAATATTGATAGTCTATTCTCAGGACAGGTCATCGATATCAAATCGGTTGTGGTCCGACTCCCAGCACCCCCACCAATCACTGTATGAAGAGGCCATGGACCTCCGGTGAGTGCTGGGCCTCTTTATAGCGCCATACATTATATAGTGGCTGTGCCTGGTATTGCAGCCCAGGCGCTAAGGCCATGTGACCGAACAACATGGCGTCACCGGCCTCTTGAAACAGTTGATCGGCGGGAGTGCAGGGAGTCAGACTCCCACCAATCAGATATTGATGATCTATCCCTTTAAAGGATTAATTCAGCTCATGGCTGAAATTAGAATAACCCTTGTAAGCAGTGGTCGTGGTTTGCATGGTTATTGAAACAGCCACGCGATGAATAGGAGTCACACAAACAGCCATTCGGCTGTTTTTGTAATGTCGTCCTTGCTGACCGCAGCTTAGGAGGTTTATTCCGATCCCAGCCATGAGATTATTTCCCAGAGATGGAAATAATGCTTTAAATACATGAACCTTGTCAATCTACATTACTGCAAGTTTTCTTTAGACATAGTTGGGGAGATTTATCAAAACTGATGTAAAAGGTAAACTGCTTAGTTGCCCCTAGCAACCAATCAGATTGATCCTTTCATTTTCCAAAGGAGGTCTGAAAAATGAAAGGTGCAATCTGATTGCTTGCTATGGGCAACTAAGTCGATTTTTATTAACACCAACTTTGATAAATCTCCCCCACTGTATGATATTTCTGTCATATAAGTACTGTGGCAGTCATTCTGTGGACTGAAAGTATGATCCATGGCCTCATTTATATGAAAACAAAAGAGAAAGGTTTTGTTACCCCTAGCAACCAATCAGCATTCAGCTTTCATGCCTTAAACATCTCTGGGGAAATGAAAGCTGCTTTTTGATTGGTTGCTATGGGAAACATGGCCTGCTTTGATAGATGAGGCCTATGAATGTAGTAGACAGAAACAGTTCCAAATTCGTTTGTCTACTTAAAATAGCCACAAACTATGATCCCTACAGAATTCACAGGCTCGTAGTCACTAGTGGTTTATATAAGCAAAGGCCTGTGCCCGGGAGCTACTGCTGACAGAAAATGGGGCAGTTGCCTATAGCAACCAGTCCAAGATGGCGTTGGCCCTTCTTAGCTGGATTTGCCATGGTTGGAAAAGCTTACAATGTGCAAATTCTGCAGTAATATGTTCAATAAAATTGTATTTGTTTATAAAGGATAGTTTAATGTCAGGCCAACCCCCCCATGAAGTCCATAGGCCCCATGTCTGGCAGATGCTAGTGGTTAATAGTAGTAAACACTAAAAGGCACACCTCAGAAAGTATATAGTAAAACGGAGGGGACAGCCCCTCTACAGTAAGTAGCCCCTATATGCAGCAGTGTATAGTATTCCAATACACTAGGAACTGGAGCTCGGCAGCCATTTTATAGGCCATACCGCTTATGAGGCAGCCATTTTGTGGGCTATTCCAGTTTTCAGTTATTCGGTCCCTAGTTTCTAGTCAACGGAGCTGCACGTAGGTTGTAGAAAAGACGTAAGGTTATTGGCACTTGACACCTGAGCACAGACAAGTTAGTCTAGTTGCAAAGTTATATCCTCCATGTAAACCTGACCACAGCCCCTCAAAATTCCCACAGCTCTGTAAAAAATACATTGAGCACTCTTTCGGTATATTATAATATTAAATCTGCAAGTCACCACCCTAGTGAAGCAAAATATGGCTGGTTATGTGCCTGCCATGTCACTCTGGACATCAGTGGGTTGCTCACTTGCTCAGTTACTTAAAGGGCTGCTATCTGGAAAATTCTCTTTGTGTACATACAGGGTTTTCACGGACAATGTATGTGCATTTAGATCTGCCCTTGGGGCCTGAAATAGTAAACGATGCCTTCACAGATTGTGTTCATTTCAAATAAGGGTTTTTTTTTTTTTATAAACTGCGGAGAACCCCTTTAAATAGGTGGATTGATTTAGGAAACTAATGTGCCAAAACCCCATTAGGGTATTCTGAGGGGCATCACTTGATCAAATGGCAGGCGCAAAGAATGTCTCTCAGTGGAGGACCTGGCCCCTTCCTGCAGCCTGTTCATTTCAACGTGCACAGTGTAATGCCTCATTTCACCTGTGGGTGTGCTGTTGGGTAATTGAACACTTGCTGCTAGGTTTCTACACAGATTACAGCTGATTTTGTAGGAATCCCAGCACTGGGACAACCTGCAATCTTCTTATTTTTTGGGGGCGTATACACTAAAAGAGATTGAAAAAATTTGACAACCCCTTTAAGTTTCCTGTTTGATAGGATCCTGAGGTATGACGTTTTCCTTCTTTGAACCCAAAGTAAAAAATAAAAATGCAGATAATCTTGAAACTCGAAGCATACTTGGCTATGACCACAGGATTTTAGGTCTTTTACCACAGAGTGCCGTATATTCATGGCAGTGTTTCCTTTTGCTCTTGTATATGGAGTGCACTTCAAGAAAGTCTTTACGAGGGCAATTCAGCTTACAGAATCTCTGAGAACTAATACGGTGATGTCCTATTCAGAACACACCAGGCACGATACATCCTAAAAGTTGTTGGTCAAACCATAGTGGAAAATGTAGTTTATCAGAAGAGTCCACCAGTCCATCACCTCTAGGACTGGACGTGTTCTCCAATGTTCCAGGTCAGCTCTGGGGTTAATATTTAGTGTTTGTTAGCAGAACAATTACTGCGAGGAGAAGGTGCTCAGGCTTCAGTCGATTCCTCCCCTGGATAGCACCGGCAGCAGCCCACGGAGGAGAACTCGATCTCATGTTTGGTGGCCTCACCGTCCAGGAGAACATCAGCAGAGGTGTTCCACTCACGGATCATGTCTTCTACCCGGGTCACATAAAGAAGAGAGAGGAGGACTCCAAGGAACTAGTAGAAAGGTAAAGACTCAACGTAAGAATGCATGCATACAGGAGATTATGTATAAGGGTCTGACCACACGGTCAAGTTTCCTGATGCAACTTTGGAAGCCAAAATCAGGAGTGGATCATAAAAGGAGATCAAGGAATAAAGGACATATAAGACTTCTCTTTTTTATTTACTCTGGTTATGGCTTCCAAAACTGCATAGAAAAACCTGACCGTGTGGCCGTACCGTAATGAAAAGGAAGGTGACAAGGTCAACTACCCTCCCCAATTGGTATTGTTCTGCCTTTGGCCAAATCCACCACCTCCCTTCCACTCTACCCGGCTGCTAGGGCAGCATGCACTACACATTTAGAGCCCATTCAGACGGCCGTAGTGCTTTGCGGATCGGCAACCATAATTGCGGTGATTGCGGACAAGAATAGGACGTGTTCTATCTTTTCCGTGGAGTCGTGGAACGGAACCACGGATACGGACAGCACGTTCGTTACGAGCACGTTCGCTCATCTCTAGTCTGCACCCGTTCCACATAAGGCCGTCTGAATGAGCCCTTAAAGAGCAACTAAACCTTCTGTGGAAAGCTGATGGTGGAGAAGCGCTGCTGCTCAGAGCACTTGGTCCCTTCGTCTTTCGGTGGTTCTGCTTGGCGTTTTGGTGTAAGGATCCATGGAAAGTATATGGGATCCATTCGCCAAACTCTCAAAACCTGAGCAGATCCAATGGAAGCAGAAGCTGTAGAGCGCTCTGAGCAGCTCTTCTGCACCTTCAGCTTTCCACCAAAGCTTTACCCTTGAAAAGCCAAAGACTACATTCACATGGAATATAGGAATATAGGCTGAATGGGAAAAAAAAAAAAAAAAAACAACTTTCCAAATACCTGCCATTTTTACATGCAGATTTTGACGTAGATTTCACCTTATGCATTGCAAAGGGTGAAAACCTGAGACATAAAAGGACATGCTGCAGATTGAAAATCCACACCGCATGCTTATTTCAGCGCAGAATTTTTTTCCCTGCGGTGTGTGGATACATTTTTTTTAAAAAAAACACTAATATGCTGCAGATGTTCCGCCCACAAATCTGCCACGTGTGACCATAGCCTAAAAGGGTAAGGAAAATGTCTAAGAAAGTTCTGCAACTGTTTCCATTTCTTACCATTTGCAAGATCTGTGCTTGCTGTAGGTGAATGGTAAACTTATTGATTACATATAGAGTTTGAAATCCTGCATGGACCTAATACTTCTCACCGCATAGAGGATTGTATTTATACTGTATATATACACTCACCTGTGGGAATAGAATACCAAATAACGCTCCAGCCATGATCGTGTAATTATCCAAGAACCAAATGATGACGGCATCTGTGCAGCCTCTGACGTAGATGAACTGCTGGGCGGCCTGTCTCTGAACGGAGGAGAGACAACACTGTGTCAAAGGGAATATATGAGACAGCAGTAATAGTAGTAGGAAAAGAGAGAGAAATTATTGAGAGGAGGACAAAGACGCTAGACTGTCAGGGCGGTCTAAACAGAGGAGCCATTAGGCCAGTTTCACACACTGCAGTTTTAGATTTATTTTATTTATTTTTTAAAAAAATTTTAGCCAAAGCCAGTGGTTTCTAAGAGAATGGGAGACATAAAGGAAGAACTTCTGTTTCTCCTTCCATTTTTGGAAAAAAAAAAAAAAAAAACGCATCAAAAGCTTTTCCAAAAATGCTGTGTGAAACCTTCCTAAGGATGCTGCCACACAGTTTTTGCATCTAAAAACACCCGACTTGTGCAAAATGGTTTGCAACTTTTTGTTTTGGCCCAATAGTTTTTATTTTTTTTTTGTTTTATTTTTATGCCTTGCATTTTTATATGGAAAAGTATGTACCTCCTTGCATTGACTCTTTCTCTATAGAGCAGTATGGGAAAAATACTTTGGTCCAAAAAAGGCCATTCAAAAATGCAACACACCTTGCCACCTGCGTTGGCTTTTTTTTTTTTTTTTTTAAACAGGGCAACAATAGATGTCTTTGGGGCCAAAATGTCAGACAATAAGGGCTCATTCAGACGGCGCATGCTGTCCGCAAAAATGTGGTTCCTTTTTTTGAGGAGAGTTCAGCAAACAAAAAAAAAAACCTAACAGATTGCATTCTGCATTTTTGCGGACCCATAGACTTCAATGGGGCCACGTCCTGATTTTCACTGACAGTTACAGGACGCGATTTATTTGTGGAGCCATAGAACGGAAGAAAGGGCCCCATAGAAGTGAATGGGTCTGCATCTAATCCGAAAAAAAAAAAACGATTCGCATTTTTGGCATACGGTCATCTGAATGAGCCGTAAAGGGAACAAAAAAATGCCACAACCCTAAAAAGGCAACATGGCATTTTTTTCAGGCGTATTCTCATATGCATCTCTACAAAATAATTTTAAAAAGCCTGAAAAACCCAAGGCTACTTTCACGAGTGCGGCCAAGTGTTGCGGCTGGCAGTTTTGGCGGATAATGGTGGGAATTAGCTGGACAAAAAACGCGGCAGGCAGCTGATCCCTGGCATACCTACTGGGTAGCAGCCGGATCTCTGCCGGACCACATGATAGTCTCTACCAGACCAGCCTTCCGGAGTTCCATGCCGCAGGTGTAAAACTAGCCTAAAACGCGTGACATAAAACGCCACTCAAAAATGCACAAATTTCATGGTGTTTTTTTTTTTATATACAAATTTTACGGACACATCAGTGGACCAAGGCCCTGTCATGATTATGGAGCCCACGAGGTCCAGCAGTAGAGAACTCCAGCAAGATACCCATAGTAGAATGGGCTGGGGACTTTTTTGGAGGGGGACATTTCTTCACTATTTATGTATATTCGGTGCCCATGGTACACCAGTCCAATATATAGTAACCCAACCAAAAATTGTACCCTGATGTATAAGGGTGTGACCACACTGTCAGGCTTCCTGATGCAGTTTTGGAAGTCAAAAATCAGCATAACAAGGAGAAAGCATGAGCGCAGGATCTCCATATTGTGTCCCCAATCTGACTGATAATAATGAAGGTTGGTGTCACAAGATGTTAAGCAAGCAAAGCACTAAAGAGTTAATACATTCTGCCTTGAAAATGAGCTTTAATCTGGTCAAATTGGAAGATATATTTAGAATCAAAGCAAGAGGAGTCAATAGACAGACAGGAGGACACATGGGTCAGGCAGCGCTCTCCATCACATACGTTCAGCTTCATGGTCTGGTATCCGCACAGTGTATTCATCACCGCTGTCTGCAAGGAAGAGGAAAACATCGGTCACCGCTATGAAACTGGCTGCTACATGCAATGCTGCTCGACAGGATTCCACAGTTTGATGGTTTTCCACAGTTTGATGGTTTTCTACGGAAACTGTAAGAACCTCGTCGGGAAGCGACTTAGATCAAGTTTGTAAAGGTCCGGATGTAGCAGAGTTAACACCTACACACTTAGTGAGTTATCACGTCTTGTTAACGCGATATAGCTGTGAACTCTGCTACATCCGTAGCGCCATTTCCTCTAAAAATATCCAAATAAAAACAAGAGTGGTAAAAGTCATCTCCTACAATAAGGTCTTCTAACGTGACAGCCAATGGGCTATCCTCAAGCCTCACAAATGGGTGAGAAGGAGTTCGTAAGCCCCTTCAATCGTATACGTCTGACGACCCAAACCGTGCACTACGTGACATAAGGATGAATGAGCCCCAAACCAACCACCAACTGCATCCAAAGCACCCACTAAGGCCTCCCTCACGTGTCAGTGAATTGCGGACATTTGCTGTCCACGTTCTCCACACATAGCACCTGTAACCCCCGGCGCTCCAGCTGTTGTGAAACTACAACTCCCAGCATGTACTTCTTCTCAGAAGGGAATGGAGCATGGAATTGTAGTTTCCCAACAGCTGGTTGGACTAGAAAGTGTGTATTCACATATCAGTGATTTCCCTGTGGACACTGTGGAAGGATGCCTTGTTTTTGTCCGTGATTACGGATTCCTCTGTGAAAGAAATTAAAAGGCATCTGTCAGCAGTTTTGTCCCTATGACACTGGCTGACCTGTTACATGTGCACTTTGCAGCTGAAGGCATCTGTGTTGGTCCCATGTTCATATGTGTCCGCATTGCTGAGAAAAATTATGATCTGATATATGCAAATGAGCCTCTAGGAGCAACGGGGGCGTTACCATTACTCCTAGAGGCTCTGTCCTCTCTGCAACTGCCGCACCCTCTGCACTTTGATTGACAGGCCCTGGCAGTGAAAACATCGTTACACCTGATCCTGTCCATCAAAGTGGAGAGGGGGCGGCAGATGCAGAGAGAGCAGAGCCTCTAGGTGTAATGGTAACGCCCCCGTTGCTCCTAGAGGCTCATTTGCATATAATAAAACATCATTTTTCTCAGCAATGTGGACACATATGAACATGGGACCAGCACAGATGTCTTCAGCTGCCAAGTGCACATGTAACAGGTCAGCCAGTGTCCTAGGGACAAATCAGGACAGATGCCCTTTAAATGATTAGTGAACATGAATTGCGCTAATTGTACTTAATTATTACGCATTTTCCATTTTAAATCATTATGCTTAAATGTCTGTCTGCTAACATCTTGCTGATAAGTCACAAAAGTGTGACTTTTATAGATAGAGGAAAGAAGAAGAAAGAGGAACTGAGCAATATTTTTAGAGACAGAGATACAAATCATGCGCTTTGGGCCACATTCACATGACCATACGTGTTTTGTGGTCCATGTTGGTTACGGTCGTGTGAATAACTCCTCATTTGATGTATCACGCACATTATAGTCTATGGGTCTGTGAGAACCATAGACACAACATGGACGGCATCTGTGCTCTGTCAGTGATTTTCACGTAACATTCCTACGAGATGCTTTGGAAACTTATCTTCAGCCTGGCAGTGTCTGTGAAATAGGGATGACACACAGAGGGCGTAAAACAGACCAAAAAAGGATCCTTCATGGACATCTTCACAGAGGAACCACTGACCACCATGTCACAGATGTCATCTGAAAGAGGCCTAACTGAAGAAAGGGCGAACTCCACCACGCTTTGTCCTACCACTTCTAAACCCTACATCCAGGATAGGACACGCTTCATCACTCCTCCTGCCCCTGTGACTATGCCCTGGGAGCACCTGCGGGAAGGCACATATAATAGTGGTGGTTCCATAACTACCAGGCAATATTCAGGTCCATAAATCAAGAGTAGATGTTCAACAAAAACTGTATCTAAACAGGATTCTCGTCTAAGTAAATGTACTGCTACGTACAGTGAAGCAGTGGCACGCTCTCCATATTTCGGACATTTCATGATGGAGTGGTGGCCCCTGGGGCCTTCTTCTGCACTAAATTTTGGGTGGACATCAACTTGTAAACCAAGGCCGGAGGATAATGTTTCAGGACACATTAAATCGTGTATTAGGCCAAGTGACCCCTATGGCACCAATTGGCCCTTATACCTTTTTTGTTCCTCAAAAATCCTTAAGATGAGGAACACAAGCCTGAAGCATTGCACACTGATGTAGTCCTTCATACCTTGTTGGTGATACAGCAAGTATAGGGAACTCCACACGCAAGAGGCCCGGGGGCTGTGCAAGAGTGATACTCATTCTTCTCCCAGTCCATATACTCTGCTCCGCCACAGCACTTGAACTGGAAACAACAGATGTCATGCCATTAAAAATACGTCCTCTATATACAGATTTATTTCTACACATAGGAAAACATGGCTACTTTCTTCTCCACTCCTGTCCGAAGGGTTGTTTGTGATATCGTAGCTCAGCCCCATTGACTTTGATGAAGCCGAGCTGTAATACCAGACACAACCTGTGAACAAATGTGGGGGTGTTTCTGGAAGAAAATAACTATGCCATTCCCTTGGGATTGGGAACCCGTCAAGTAAATATTGTCTCCCCCCCCCCCCCCTCCAATTTCACCAGGAATACTTGATTATTCTATGTGCCCAGTGGTGTCCTCAAAGAGGTTGTCTCACTTCAGCAAATGGCATTTATCATATAGAGAAAGTTAATACGAGGCCCTTACTAATGTATTGTGATTCTCCATATTGCTGGCTGCATTCATTTTTCCATCACATTAGACTGCTCGTTTCCATGGTTACAACCACCCTGCAATCCAGCAGCAGTGGCACACTGAAGGAAAAAACACTGGCCTCTGTGTACTCCAGTGATCCCGGCCACCAGTGACGCCATTGCCTTTTCCTATAATGTGGAAGCACGACCACCACTGCTAGATTACAGAGTGGTCGTAACCAAGGAAAAAAGTAATATACACTCACCGGCCACTTTATTAGGTACACCATGCTAGTAACGGGTTGGACCCCCTTTTGCCTTCAGAACTGCCTCAATTCTTCGTGGCATAGATTCAACAAGTTGCTGGAAGCATTCCTCAGAGATTTTGCTCCATATTGACATGATGGCATCACACAGTTGCCGCAGATTTGTCGGCTGCACATCCATGATGCGAATCTCCCGTTCCACCACATCCCAAAGATGCTCTATTGGATTGAGATCTGGTGACTGTGGAGGCCATTTGAGTACAGTGAACTCATTGTCATGTTCAAGAAACCAGTCTGAGATGATTCCAGCTTTATGACATGGCGCATTATCCTGCTGAAAGTAGCCATCAGATGTTGGGTACATTGTGGTCATAAAGGGATGGACATGGTCAGCAACAATACTCAGGTAGGCTGTGGCGTTGCAACGATGCTCAATTGGTACCAAGGGGCCCAAAGAGTGCCAAGAAAATATTCCCCACACCATGACACCACCACCACCAGCTTGAACCGTTGATACAAGGCAGGATGGATCCATGCTTTCATGTTGTTGACGCCAAATTCTGACCCTACCATCCGAATGTCGCAGCAGAAATCGAGACTCATCAGACCAGGCAACGTTTTTCCAATCTTCTACTGTCCAATTTCAATGAGCTTATGCAAATTGTAGCCTCAGTTTCCTGTTCTTAGCTGAAAGGAGTGGCACCCGGTGTGGTCTTCTGCTGCTGTAGCCCATCTGCCTCAAAGTTCGACGTACTGTGCTTTCAGAGATGCTCTTCTGCCTACCTTGGTTGTAACGGGTGGCAATTTGAGTCACTGTTGCCTTTCTATCAGCTCGAACCAGTCTGCCCATTCTCCTCTGACCTCTGGCATCAACAAGGCATTTCCGCCCACAGAACTGCCGCTCACTGGATGTTTTTTCTTTTTCGGACCATTCTCTGTAAACCCTAGAGATGGTTGTGCGTGAAAATCCCAGTAGATCAGCAGTTTCTGAAATACTCAGACCAGCCCTTCTGGCACCAACAACCATGCCACGTTCAAAGGCACTCAAATCACCTTTCTTCCCCATACTGATGCTCGGTTTGAACTGCAGGAGATTGTCTTGACCATGTCTACATGCCTAAATGCACTGAGTTGCCGCCATGTGATTGGCTGATTAGAAATTAAGTGTTAACGAGCAGTTGGACAGGTGTACCTAATAAAGTGGCCGGTGAGTGTATAATGTGATGGAAAAAAATGAATCAAGCCAGCAAAGGAGGCAATATGGACAATCACAATACATTAGTAAGTGTCTTGTATTAACTTTCTCTACATAATAAAGGCCAACGTTGAAGTGAGACAACCCCTTTAATTGCCTCAGCAGATGCCTCATTTTGCAAAACGTCCACATGTGCAACTGAGCGGCTTAGGGTCAAGAAATTGGAGCCATTGAGATCTGAAGTCAAGCTTGCCATGCCTAAATCCTGCTCCTTCATGTTTGATTGATGTTCCTGAGGACAGGGAACATCTCCAGCAGCCCTCCCGAGATCTGGCACATGCGCCACCACGTGCAGGGTGTACTTGACCGACCTGAGGTCAGGAGTGGGACACAAAACACGTGTAAGATCTCAGGATGGCTGATGATGATGATACCTCCTGTCTTCAGGAATGTCAACCAAGACTGATGGGGTGGGATTTGGGCATGGCAAGTTTGCCTCCAGTTGACTCCAAACTGCACATTTGCCTATGACACAAGCAGTGATTAAAGTGGATTTTTGTGGAAATAAGGCATTTGCTGAGGCAATAAGGACACCACATAAGGAGAAGAATGGCCAGGTACTCCTGGTGGCTTGAGACGCAATATCTAGGTTCTCCAGTTTGACACTAATGGAACCGGATTTGTAAATATTCACCTGTTTTTGCACAAAGTCCATGATATTTTTGAAGTCAAGATCATCGTAGTAATTCTGTATTCCCTTCCGAATGTTTTTATTCAGGAGCTCCATGGTCTGGTAATAAAGAAAGAGACACCATCATTGATCTGTGGCTTGGATGAGGTGCCCCCTGATCTCTCCATACATGACCAATGGGCAGCGGTAAGATGGTCACCTACACAGCCCTCACCTGATTTCTAAAGAGCAAGGCAATGATCCCTCCAGTCAACTCCAGAATTAGGCAGACCCCCAGGGTATACATGAACTGCAAAGATGAAACCGGAATACGAAGATGTAAAACGGCCATCGAAACTGATCTATACCGTTCCCCGAATTAAGGAGACACTCACCACTTTGAGCAGGCACAAGTTATCCCGGAGCGAGGCCAGGACTCCGATGAAGGACACAACAAACATGAGCACTCCCAGCAGGATGAGGATGATGGCAGGAGCTAGGAAGGCGCCATGTAAAGTCTTATATTTCTGCCTCTCCACTTCAGCGTAGATCCCAACAGCCAGGACAAGAGCGCCGAACAGCTAGGGAGGAAGAGAGAACCATAATCTAGACAATCCATATAATAAAAACCAGAAAATACAAAAATCACTAGTAAATGTACAGAAGGCTATCGAATTGTCTGGTTTAGTCAAGTGGTTAAAAAATAGTCCTGGGAAAGCTGGGTGACCAATATAGGTGTTGCCTGACATTTTTTAACTGATGACCTATCCTCTGGGTCAACAGCATCTGATCGGTGGGGGTCCAACACCTGCAACCCCCGCCGATCAGCTGTTTAAGGAGGTACTGGTGCTCACACTAGCGCCGTGCCTTCCCCCACAGCGCCATACATTGTATAGTGGCTGTTCTTGGTATCACAGCTCAGCTCCATTCACTTCATTGGGCCTGAGCTGTGGCATCACATGGCCTAGGGAAAGCTTTGAGAAGGCTGCGGACATCCCCTTAAAAAAAAAAAAAAAAAAAAAAAAAAGAGTAGTGGGCAATAAGTGTCTGGGATCCCCACCAATCATGACAATTAGTTCCTCTGTCCCATTTTTGAATGGAGGGGCAGTCGGATAAATACACTACCACTTGACTGGGATTACATACCTCCCAAACGTCCCGGATCCGGCGGGACAGTCCCATATTTCAGAGGCTGTCCCGCGGTTCAAGTATGGGGGAGGTATGTCCCGCTCTGTGGCAGCTGTCCTTGCTTCCATAGGAAGCAGAGACAGCTGCCTGTAATGATGAAGCAGAGAGCAGTCCATCAGGTTCCTGCTCCATCATTCCTCCCCCTGTCTGCGCTTTACATTGCAGGTCTGGGCAGGGGGCCGGGTTCCCTAAGCTCTGTGTATCCTGCTGCTGCTGGGGAACGAGGCGAGTATGTGGAGTTTTTTTTTTTCAACTGCCTGTGAAGGGAGCACTTTACTGGGCATATTACTGTGAGAGGGCACATATTTCATCATAACTACTGTGAGGGGGCACATATCTGGTCATAACTACTGTGAGGGGGCATAAAGGGGGAATAATTACTATGTGGGGGCATTTAGGGGACAGGGTGGGATTAGCAGTTTATATTTTGGGCTGAGTTAGAGGCGTGGCCTAGTGCAGAAAAGATTTGCTTGTCGCACACAGTGGCCCTCTTCCTTCCTTTCAGCAGTTGGGAGGTATGGAGATAGCCTAGTATAGCACTTCAACAGTCCCATAGATGTTCATTGGAGTGGGGGTTTCAGTGGTCCCGACATATGAGCAGTGTATAATGTGATGGAAAAATGAATCCAGCCAGCAAAGGAGGCAATATGGAGAATCACAATACATTAGTAAGTGCCTTGCATTAACATTGTCTACATGATAAATACCATTTACTGAAGTGAGACAACTCCTTTAACAACCCTGTAAGTAGACTGCAAGACCGTACAAGATACAGGTAAAGACGCGGAGCTCTCAGACGTTTCCAGGCCAGTTCCTTATTCTCTAGGACCCACACAGTTTACCTAACGCTGCATACCTTACGTATATGAAAGAATGTCACCTATACCCTCACAAGCCTAGACCTGACCTGAAAAAAATCCCCCCTCTCCTAATTATACGGGAATCTTCTCCTTTCATCATTATCACAAGAGAGACGCTTTGAAAACCAGGGGGTGGGGTGAAACCACAGAAAGATAAGCGTCGTGTAAAGTCAAATCCGCACTCGTGGTAATCATTTTGGCACATCTCGGCCAGACGCTGGCAGACATTTCAGGTGCAACGTGCACCAGAAAGCTGGCCTAATCAATCGTAAATTTGTCAGGCCCCTCCCTGCCCACATCTTACAAAAGCGGCGAGTGCGGCGCTCAGGGTACATGCACACCGCAGTGGATTTTCGTGCAGTTTTTGCCGTGTTTCCACACAGTTAGGGCTCATACACGCGACCGTACGCATTTTGGGATCTGCAAAAAATACAGATGACGATTCTGTATTTTGCGGAACAGAACGGCCGGCCCCTAATAGAACAGTCCTATTCTTGTCCGTAATGCGGACTATAATAGGACATGTTTTATTTTTTTGTAGAACAGACACATACAGAAACTGAGTAACTTCTGTTTTGTTTTTTTTGCGGACTCATTGAAATGAATGATAAGGTCTGCAAGAAAAACGGAACGGACACAGAGAGAAAATACGTTTGTGTGCATGTGCCTTTACTTGCAGATTTTGCCCTGGATCTCCTTCCTTGCAAAGGGTTAAATCTGAACTGAAGCACGCAAACAACTCACGTAAAATTCGCAGCGCAAAGTCAATTTCCGCGTGAAAGATTTCCACACTGTGCGCATGAGACTTTGAAAATGTAATCTACTCAGCTGGTACTGTATTAGGGCTCATGCACAGAACCGTTTTTTTTTCCTGTCCACCTCCGATCCGTATTTTTAGTGGATCAGATGCGGACCCGTTCACTTCAACAGGGCCGCAATAGATGCGGTCAGCACAACGCGTGCTGTCCGCTTCCGTAAGTCCGTTCCGTAGCCACGCAAAAAATTAGAACATTTCCTATTCTTGTCTGTGTTATAGTCTAGCTGGCAAAACGCGGTACGCACACGCGGGTATCCGTGTTTTGCAGATTCTCAGTGTGCAAAGTGCAAAAATGGCTACGGCTGTGTGCATGAGCTCTTATGGTAAGCATTTTCTGCACGTAGATCCTAAAAAGTCGCAGTGTTGCTTCATTTGTACACCAGAAAACTCATGTGGAACCTTAAAGAGGACCTGTCCCCTCTCCTGACGGGTCCAGGATTTTACTAACACCCAGGACCCCCGCCGATCAGCTGTTTGAGAAGGTAGCGGCGCTCCTGTGAGCTCCCCTGCCTTCTTGCAGCTCACCAAGCACAGCGCCGTACATTGTATATTGGCTGTGCTTGGTATCGCACTCAGCCCTATTCACATGAATGGGGCTGAGCCGCTCCTAGGCCACGTGACTGATGAACGTGACATCACTGGCCTAGGAAGAGCTAAGAGAAGGCCACGGCGCTCACAGGAGCATCGGTGCCTTCTCAAACAGCTGATGGGCGGGGGTCCCAGGTGTCAGACCCCCTCCAATCAGATACTGAAGAACCAGAGGATAGGTCATCAGTAGTAAAATCCTGGAAAACCCCTTTAATAGCTTCATGCGTTCCCCATGTAATAACCCTTCTGGAACATCTATTCTTATGTCTCTGTTGTGCCATTCCTTTATTATTTCTACTAGAAGTTATGAATGACTTGCTAGCAGTCTGCAGTAAGGGTACAGAGGGGTGTTACCAGTTGGGGGTGTGTCCCTGCACAGTCTGAGAATGGCAGCACGGACTGGATAGAGTGAGAATGTGCAGGGACACACCCACAACTGGTTAACACCCCTCTGTTATCTGAGACTGGAAATGTCCCCCATACGCCTGGGCCCCTCACACTGATTCTACTTACCTGGCTCTCCGCGTCGATCCTGGTCCCCGGGCGGCCACTGCAGTTTCTCCCCTTGCGCGGATGAAAACATTCAGTGTCGGGGGCAGCCATTGGCTGTCGAGGACGAGCCTCCCTAATGTCACCCGCGATGCTAGGGAGGCTCATCCCCATCACTGCATCTGCATGCAGGGGCAGATTGGCCATAGACCTTACAGGGAAATTCCCCAGTGGGCCAATGCCCAAAGGGCCAGCCAGTGGAAGTTTTTGGGGATGTATTTTGTACTGCTGGCAGTATTTTGTGATGGACTGTGGTATTTGGCTCTGTTGGGGTGGTATAATGTGCCACAATATGGTATTGCTGGACCTGCCTTCATCAATTTGGACCAGACTACAAAATGGGGCGACTTTTAGTATTTTTTCCAGGGCCACTTTAAGTTCCCAGTCCGCCCATGTCTGCATGTCAATTTTTCGTGCAGATGTTGTAAAGGGCAAGATCCGGGACAAATCCATGACAAAATAAGTAACACACAAGGATTTTGGCGTGGATTTGATGAACAAAAATCCACATCACGAAGTTATTTTTCTGTTTTTACGTTTTTGTAGCTCTTTTGCGGGTTTTTTTCAGGTGCTGTATGTTTCCTGTGTCTAACAGGGAAATAACTCCTGTGTGTCCTGACCATTTTCCAGTAGGTGTGTCATTAAAGTATAAGGCCATCGCTGATAACACGGCACTCCTTGCTATAACAACTGATAAGATGGTCCCTGGAAAATATAGCAGTGAGCAGCCTGTGAAGAATGTTAAGGCAGAGTTCACACTTCAGTTATTTGATCAGTTATTTCCATCAGTTATTCTGAGCCAAAACCATGTGCGAGTCAAAAACTCGGAACAGGTGCAGAACTTTCTATTATAACTTATCTCTGAGTCAGCTCCTCTACTGGTTTTGGCTCACAATAACTGATCAAATAACTTAAAGAAGAACTCCCGCGAAAATTTTTATTCTCTGACCTGTTAGAAAGGTGCATGATATAATCTGTAGTGAATGTCATTTTCTTATCAGTGACTGTTTCTATGAGTAAAAACCTATCTTCTTATTGTAGCTGGGTCATGTGACCAACTCCCTGACCTCCAACTGACCCAGGACATGAAAGCCAGTAACTGCTCTATTCATTCCTATGGGAGCCTCACTTTCAGTCTCATAGGAATACATAGAGAATTAGACTTCCTGTCCACACATAAGTCTATGTGTGAGTTGGTGGGTCTAATTGCTGGTCACATGACACAGATAAGAAACTTCAGGATGATATAAGTCAAAAATTCAGCTACTGGTAAGAAAATGACATTCACTACAGATTACATCATGTACATTTCTAGCAGGACATGGAATAAAATTTTTGTCGGGAGTTCTTCTTTAAGTGTGAACTCAGCCTAAGGTGACTATACACCTTAGGGTTGTATTACACTAGCAGAGGAGCCTTAAAGGGGTTGTCTCATGATTGACAATGGGAGCATACCGCTAGGATATGCCCCCATTGTCTTATAGGTACCGGTCCCACTGCTGGGACCCGCACCTATATCCAGAACGGAGCCCCGCAAGGTGGTGGCTGGAGGACTCCGGTCTGGCCACCACCAAGCTGGCTCCCCATATAAATGAATGAGAGCGTACCGCACGTGTGGCCCCCGCTCTCATTCATTTCTATGGAGCCGACGGAAATTTCCCCGCTCTGTTCTCGATATAGGTGCGGGTTCCAGAGATGGGACCCTCACCTATCAGACAATGGGGGCATATCCTAGCAATATGCCCCCATTGTCTGAGATGGGAATACCCCTTTAAGGCAGATTTATACTGTGAAGGCTCGTTCCTGACAATATGCTTGTCTAAGGCTACTTTCACACTAGCGTTAATATTTTCCGGTATTGAGTTCCGTCATAGGGGCTCAATACCGGGGAAAAAAAAAACGCTTCTGTTTCGTCCCCATTCATTGTCAATGGGGACAAAACATAACTGAACAGAACGGAGTACTCCGTTTAGTTGCGTTCCCATCCTGTCATGTGATGCGGTGCAAGACGGATCCGTCATGACCCACAATGTTAGTCAATGGGGACGGATCCGTTTTCTCTGACACAATAGAAAATGGATCCTTCACCAATTGACTTTCAATGGAGTTCATGACGGATCCGTCTTGGCTATGTTATAGAGGATACAACCAGATCCGTTCATGATGAATGCAGATGGTTGTGTTATCAGTAGTGGAAGCGTTTTTGCTGAGCCATGCCAGATCTAGCAAAAACGCTAGTGTGAAAGTAGCCTTAAAGAAGAACTCCCACAAAAATATTTATTCCATGCCCTGCTAGAAATGTACATGATGTAATCTGTAGTGAATGTCATTTTCTTACCAGTGGTTGTATCTGTGAGTTATATCTCCCTGATGTTTCTCATCTGTGTCATGTGACTAGGAATTAGACCCACCAACTCACACAGCATCTCATGTGTGGACAGGAAGTCTAATTCTCTGTGTACCTATGGGAGCCTCACTTTCAGTCTCATAGGAATGAATAGAGCAGTGACTGGCTTCCTGTCCTGGGTCAGTTGGAGGTCAGGGAGTTGGTCACATGACACAGCTACAATTAGAAGAGAGGGGATAACTCAGAAATGCAGTCTCTGATAAGAAGATTACATTCACTATAGATTACATCATGCACCTTTCCAACAGGTCAGAGAATAAAATTTTTTGCAGGAGTTCTTCTTTAATGTACCAGCGCTCACCGATGCTCGTTCATTTGGTGATCCTTTCGTTCATGCTGGCACCTAAATTATAGTTTCTGAACAGCAGATCGTGCGGTCTAAACAGCCATCTTCTGCCCAGAAACAGTACAGCTCTACGAGGAAGAGCGATCGCAAAAGCGATCCCTTATTCTCATACTGTGGAGATGATCGCTGGATGTAAACGCACAGGTCTCTTCCACTGAGCGAGCAGCCGACTGACGGGAAGGAACTCTTCCTTCCCGACAATCGGCTGTTACATTGTGCAGTGTAAACCTGCCTTTACGATTCCTTCCCGACAATCGCCGGCTCGTCAGTGCTATTACATGCAGTGATCTCCTCCACAGTATGCCATAGCTTGTCCTCATACAGAATCATTATTTGCCGGCAGCAGAGCGTCATTAGACAGCACGGTCTACTGCCGGCAAAAAATTATTTTTTTGGGACTAAATAAAAGGAGCGGTAATCGGCGGCACTTTTACACAGACAGATAATCTCTAAAGAGCATTCCTATGAACGATTGTTAGCAATGATATGGCCGACCCTCACAGGCCTTAGATAGCTGTCAATTATTCCTCCGTGCACATGCAAGCTTGGCTGGGCATGCATATCTTCTCAATAGGGAGAGGGTAATAAGCCTGTGCCAGACGCCTTTGGCGGCAGCTTATCTCCCGTGAGAACAAAGGACAGGGTGTGCTGAAATCTCAGGACTGGCTCTGAGAAGGTAAATGAAACTTAAAGGGGTATTCCAGGATTGTGATACTGATGGGTTATCCTCAGGATAGGCTATCAGTATCTGATCGACGGGGGTCTGGAACCCCCTCCCCCACCAATCAGTTGTTTCCATTGTAGTTTTAGCCCTGGAACTACACGGCTTCATCCATTGTGTAGTGGATGGAGCTGGTAATTGTAGTGCTGCTCCCATTCCCTTTAGTGGGAGCGGAGTACTGGTTACCAGTGCTGTCCACAATGGATGGAGAGATGTAGTTCCTGTGCCTACTTCCGGCACCAGCGCTGCTCTGAAATAGTTGATCATGGGGTGTGGGGTTGTCGGACCCCTGCTGATCCTGTATAGATGGACAGGATAGGGCACCAATATCAAAATCCAGGCCTACCTACACACGTTGCGAATTACGTGCGTTTTTCTACTTGTATTCTCCATGCAGAAAAACCGCAGCGTAATACAGCACCAGCAAAGTGTATGACATTGACCTGCTGTGTGGATTTAGAAATCTACAGCATATCAACCAGTTTGGGATTTTTCCTTTTTCAATGGAAGAATGAGATCTGCAGAAAATCTGCATCAAATCCGCACAAGAAAACGCATAAAAACTGTATAAATAGTGCATGTGTGGATGTCATGTGGATATTCTGCACATAAATCTGCACCGTGTGCAGGTAGCCTAACAAAGGTGGCCGCACGCGGTGCGGATTAGGCTACGTTCACACTTGCGTTGTAGTTTTCCAGTATTGAAATCCGGCAGAGGATCTCAATACCGGAAAAAAACGGTTCCGTTTTGTCCCCATGCATTCTGAATGGAAAGAGATCCGTTCAGGACGTCTTCCGTTCCGGCAGCTTTCAGTTTTGTGACCGGACACAAAACCGCAGCAAGCTGTAATTTTGTGTCTGGTCATAAAAACTGGAAAAAAAACGGCACTGAAACCAATGTAAGTCAATGATGACGGATCCAGTTTTTTAGGAGATTAAAAAAAAAAAACGGATCCGTCACCCATTGACTTTCAATGTATTTAGTGCCTGAACTGTTTTTTTTTTCAGTTTTGATTTCACACAACCGCATCCTAACGGGTCGGACGCATCCTGACGTGCAGAATCAAAACGGATCAGTTTAATTCCGGTATTGAGATCCTCTGCCGGATCTCAGTACCGGAATTAACAACGCAAGTGTGAAAGTAGCCTTACACGGGATTTTTGTGGATTTCGCGCAGAGAAACCACAGGGTAAGAGCTCATACACATGGCCGTTGCCCGACTGTGCCTATATTGCGGCCTGCAAACAATATACAGGCACCGGCTGCATGTGCACCGCATTACGGATGCGGACCCATTCACTTGATCGGTTCCGCAGTCCAGAAGGTGAGGGGCGGAAGGGGTAGAACTACAAAGTGCTTCCATGGGTTTTCTGTCCATGCCGGCGCACTGCAAAAAAAAAAAAAAGTAGTGCATGCAGCACTTTTTTTGCTGTGGAGACCGTCGGATGCGGATTGTTGACCCCATTTAAATAAATAAGTCCTGCCTCCGCATACGGCGGCCCCATGGTCGGTGCCCGACTGGCATACGTTCGTGTGCATTAGCAGTAATACAGTACCAGCAAAGTGAATGCAATCAGTCTAGTGTCACATCTGCGTATTTCATTCCGGCAGAGAACCGGATCTGACAGTCTCCACCGAACTCCGAGGTATTACGGTTGGAACCGAAGCCAAGTTCGGTTTCAAGTTTTTAGTGGTTTTCCACTTTAAAAATCAACTACCGAAGTCTCATCGGAGCCCATACATTCTAATACTGTACTGAGACGGATCTCCGTACAGTATTAGTCCGAAGTTTTGAAGGAAGCGACTTTGGATGAAGCGTCTGAAACTCGCTTCGCTCAACACTAGTTGCAACTTACCAAGCACAGCGCCGTACACGGGATAGTATTGCAGCTCAGCCCCATTTACTTAAAGGAGTGACATTTATCATGTAGACAGAGTTAATACAAGGCACTTACTAATGTATTGTGATTGCCCATATTGCCTCCTTTGCTGACTGGATTCATGTTTCCATTACATTATACACTGCTCGTTTCCATGGTTACAGACCACCCTGCAATCCATCAGCGGTGGTCGTGCTTGCACACTCTAGGAAAAAGCACCAGCCTATGTGCGCTCCCATGGTCCCGGCCACCAGAGAGGCTGATGCTTTTTCCTATAGTGTGCAAGCACGACCACCACTGATGGATTGCAGGGTGGTCGTAACCATGGAAACAAGCAGTGTGTAATATGATGGAAAAATGAATCCAGTCAAAGGAGACAATATGGAGAATCACAATACATTAGTAAGTGCCTGGTAGTAACTTTCTCTACATGATAAATGCAACTGACTGAGGTGAGACAACCTCTTTAAGCTGCGCCTAGACCAGGTTACCGATGAATGTGACGTCGCTGGCCTATGAAGAGACCGGAGTGCCGCAGTCTCTTCAATCAGATGATCGCAGGGGTCCCGGGAGTCGGAACCCCACCAATCAAATATTGATGATGATATCACTGACAGCATAGTGGATTGGTGGCAGTGGTATACAAGGTTTTAAAAGTCTTGAATAGTTACTGGGGGGTCATTTACAAACAGTTTTTTGGCATATAATTGTCATAAGGCACTTTTTTTGGGTGACTTTTAAACGCCCATATGACAATATATTTCGCAGTAGAGTGGCGGGGGCTGCGATTCTATCCCTGGCAAATTTGCTAATTTTATCTCAGGAAAAAAGCCACCGAAAAACTATTCCAGCCACGGAGGACCAAAGATGCAAGGCGCACGTCCCTTCCAGCAGCAGAGTCAGTGTAATAGGTAGTAAGACTGCCACACCCGTCCGCTGGTCGTGTCTGGTATTGCAGGTCATCCCCATTTATGTCAATGGAAGCCAGCAATTAGGTTTTCTCCATTAATGTAAAATACTGAAGTTCAGATTCAGTGTAGTCATGTAAGATGAACACACCTCGGGCGAGCACCGCCTCAATGATCGGATCCCCTCTAACTGGTCCGGCTAGTTTCATTGCTCTTTGTTGTGTGCATTTTACCTTTATTCAATAAGCAAATATGTAACCAACTTAATCCTGATCACACAGCCTGAAACTATCTGACATCACCCTACAGTCAATGCATCAGATAGACCAGGCTGCAAAACAAGGACTCACAAAACTCCATTGACTCCAAGTGACCCCCAGCAGTTTCCATAGGCTACAGTTCTAGCGTATTACACACTGTAAGATCCTAGTCCCACAAGTCAAAAGACCCGCCAGAGAAAGGCAACTTACCCAGAATATAGTACTGTATACAATGAGGGTGAATTTCAGGCACAGGTACGGGAACCTGGAGCAGTACCGAACCTCTCCAGTAGTCATGACTCCCGGACAGGTGTCTCCGTACACTGCACGAAAGTAGGACCCCGGCCTCTTAGTAGCACTGGTGTATGGGAAGCTGTAGCCCAGGTAAAGGGGGTGCTCACTATGTTCTTTGCAGAACGGGTGAGTGATTGAGACTTCCTTTGCAGCTCAGGTAGTGAGGGGAAGCTCCTTGAAGTCACAGTAAATTAGGGGAAGCTCCTTGAAGCCCAGCTAGTTTAGAAGAAGCTCGGGTTGTGTAGAAGAAACTCCTTGAAGCCCAGCTAGTTTAGAAGAAGCTCGGGTTGTGTAGAAGAAACTCCTTGAAGCCCAGGTGATGTAGGAGAAGCTCCTAGAAGTCCAGGCAGTGTAGGAGAAGTCCTAGAAGCCTAGGTAGTGTGGATGGAAGTTCATTGAAGCTCAGGTGATGTAGAAGAAACTCCTTGAAGCCAAGGTGGTGTAGGAGAAGCTCATAGAATCCCAGGTAAATTAGGAGAAACTCCTTAAAGCCCAGGCAGTGTGAGGGAAGCTCCTTGAAGCCCAAGTAGAGCAAGAAATCTTCTGGCAGAAGGTAACTACCTATCCCTCGCACCTTCCTGCATGAGCTGTCAGCATGCACAGGTAAAGTGTAGTACAAGATGAATGTGAACAGGGATGGTACAAATTGCTGTAGGGGTGTGTGTGGTTGGATAGCAATAGGAGGAGTCAGGCTGTGTATTCAGCTGCACACTGGCCTTGGATGGGTGTGATTAGGAGGATGCAATGTGTTGTGATGGGCGGCTGTCGAGTGTGACTTGCAGCTGTAGTGTGGTGATGGGTCTGAGTCACACCAGGAAACAGGATTATCCAGGACTGTGGAGCAGGCAGGAGTCCTGTGCGCGGGTCAGCTGTGTGCAATGTGCTGCGCTTTGTGTCTATCAGAAGTTGGCCTCTTGCAACTAGCAAAAATAGATCCCCTGGCCGCTCATTGCTATGGGTGGCCTTCCCTTGGCAAGCAGCGGGGCTTCCCTCAGCCGTGGGCAGGAACCGGCAAATGATTGGCCGTGCCAGCTTGTTGCTGTGTGCCTCCTCCCAAGGTGTGTCACTGTGTGACCACACAGCCTCAGCTGACTCCCAGTTTATCCCAAGTGCTCAAGCCCACAAACAGCACTGAATGATACTGCTGATGCTGCACATAGACCATAGACGTGAGCACAGTGCATACATTAGTGCCCGCTCCGTGCTTATAGCACGCTTTATAGATGTTATTAACGAATCCCCAAGTGATAGAAACGGAATATGAAAGTTATCATTTGTTAGCGAGAGAATATATTATTGCAAAAGCTAAAGAAAAAAAAAAAGATTGTTCCTGCAGTGGAGGCATGCAATAAATAGCCGCACTTATCCAGTCCCAGCCAATGCAGAGACCCATAGGTTTTTTTTTTTGTTTTTTTGTTTGACACCTTTAAGGCCTTGTCCATATTTCCGTTTCTCACTGATGTGTGCTGCCTGCATTTTCCGGACAGAACAGATACCCATTGATTTAAATGTGTCTGTTCAAATGTCGGTCAGTAAAAAGATTACGGAGACATGCACTAGTTTGATCCGTGATGTGGACCCAAGCACGCCCAATCTATGGGTCCGTGGTGCTTCCGTTTTTTCACTGAAGACTGATAGATTCGTGGAAAATTAATGTTCAGCTGAGCAAAATCAGTGAATTACAGATGACACATGTATGGTAAAAACGGACACACAGACCAACAACGGATCTTTCACGGACGAAACATGTACACTTTTTTCACGGACATGGAAATGTGGACGAGGCCCAAGTCTGCCATTGTCTTAAGCCTCATGTTCAAATCCGTGAGCAGGTGGTCAGTGATGCATCCGTGAAAGATCCGTTTTTTGCTTTCTGTGTTGCATCCGTGTTTCACTGATACTGAACAGCTGAAAAATAATTTTCAAAGCATCTCCTCTTAACGATCTGTGAAACACGAGTGGCATCCGTGGTTTTTACGGACCCATAAACTATAATGGACCTGATGGATCTGTGAACACGGATAAAATAGAGCATGCATCCGTGCTAAAAACACTGACCCACGGATTGTGCTAAAACACTGATGTGTGAACACACACATTAAAATGAATGGGGACGTGTGCTGTCCGTGGAACACTGACGTGTGAATGAGGCTTTAATCTCCTGTGCAGTGGTGGTAAGGGCTCATGCACACGAACGTGTGTGCCCCGTACCCGTGCAAATAGCGGTCCACAATGCACTGGCACCGGCTGTGTGCCCACTATTTGTGGATGCGGACCAATTCACTTGAAAGGATCCGCAAGATTCAGTCCGCACCGCAAAAAAATAGAATGTGTTCTATTTTTTTCTCACAGCGTGCAGACACGGACTGAAATCCCATGGAAGCGCTTTGTAGTGGTTCTATGCCCCCGATCTTGCAGATTGCAGACCCATTCAAGTCAATGGGTCCTATCTGTGATACGGAGCGCACATGGCCAATGCCCGTATATTGTGGACCCGCTGTTTGCAGGCCATAATACAGTCACAGACTGCACATGTTCATGTGAATGGGGCCTAAGGCAGGTGCCGTAAATCCCTCTAGGTATACGTCAGCGCCCCTAGACTTTAATGAGATGTGTTTTGACAGGATATGTCAATTTATTTCCCCTGAGGCTTCCACGGCGCTTTATCCAACCCTGTTTTTCCTGTTTCCTGGTAGTTCAGTCATTACTTTTTATGAATCAGAGGTTCCCTGAGACTTTTTGTGCAGTCAGTATCATGGTAGATTTACAATGGCATCCGTCTGGTTATAGGGTAAAGGGGCTTTCCGGTTATTTTTTTTTTTAAATCTCATCTCGCCCATAGTGGCGAGCTTTACAAGAACTGCATTGCTATTAACTTTTTCACCTTATCGGGTTCCCCAGTCTAACTCTATTGAGGGCAATGCTGGTATCACGTGCCGTACATTGGGCATGTAACCCTCGCACGTTTTAAGACTACTTTCACACTTGCGTTGTAAGGATCCGTTTGTAAGGATCCGTCACAGGCTCTCATAAACGGTCCTGAACTGATCCGTTTTGTTCTAATGCATTCTGAATGGAAAAGGATCCGTTCAGAACGCATCAGTTTTGCTTCAGTTCAGTCAGCATTCAGTTTTGGAGGCGGACACTAATACGCTGCTTGCTGTGTTTTGGTGTCCGCGTGAAGGAACTGATCCAAACGGATCCATCATGACTCACAATGTAAGTCAATGGGGACGGATCCGTTTTGTCTGACACAATAGAAAACAGATCCGTCCTCCATTGACTTTCATTGGAGTTCATGATGGATCCGTCTTGGCTATGTAAAAGATAATACAAACGGATCCATTCAGAACGGATGTATTATCAGTGACGGAATCGTTTTTGCTGATCCATTACGGATCCAGCAAAAACGCTGGTGTGAAAGTAGCCTAAGGCGTAAAATTAGATGGCATATTCGCTCCCTCTGGCTTTCTTTTGCCCAGTATTTCTAAAAAGTCGCACAGCACTTTATGAATTAGACAAGGCAGATTGCTATTAGGGCTCATGGACACAAATGTATTTTCTATCTGTGTCCGTTCCGTTTTTTTTGCAGACCGTATGCGGAACCATTCATTTCAATGGAACGAAGTTACTCCATGTGCATTCCATTTCTGGAAAAAAAAAATAGAACATGTCCTATTATTGTCCACATTACAGACAAGGATAAGACTGTTCTATTAGGGGCCGGCTGTTCCATTCCACAAAATACTGAATGCACATGGACGTGATAGTTTTTTTTTTTTGCGGACTGCAAGATACATACGGTCGTGTCCATGAGCCTTAGTCTGACCTCTAGTGGTTCTTTATCAGTATGACAGGTTCATATTCACTAAGGGCTCATGCACACGACAGGTGCTGGCCCGTGCCCATATTGCGGCCCGCATACGGCGAGTCCGCAATAAACGGGCACCAGCCGTGTGCAGCCCGCATCACGGATCGCGGACCCATTCACTTCAATGGGTCCGCAATCCGAGAGATACGGAGCGGAGGCACGGATCGGAACACCACGAAAGCACTACGATGTGCTTCCATGGTGTTTATGGCCATGCCTCCGCACCGCAAAAAAGTAGCACATGCACTACTTTTTTGCAGTGCGGACTGTTGGATGCGGATCGCGGACCCCATTCAAATGAGTGGGTCCGCGATCCGAATCCGGCGGCCCCACCTGTGCGGTCCACAGCACGGGCACTGACTGCACACCCTCGTGTTCATAAGCCCTAAGACTGATCTAATTAGTATGTACATGAAAATGGTGCGCAAGTGAGACGAGAATGGGCGCACGTCTGTATGAAAGTGCGACTTTTAAGGCAAAACTTTGTACAACTCACCGCTCAAAACAGAAGAAGAAAAGTACGCCACCCCTGGAGCGGAGCAGAAATTAGACTATTAGAATTAGATTAGTTTTTGCGAGTAAATCGGGCGCAAAATAAGGCGCATCTACATAAATAGGTTGGAAAAAAGGAGCAAAAGTTAAAAAATCAAAATAGCCAAATGAGGCGCAAATGGCTCCAAAACAGGCGCATTTTCAGTAGTAAATGCGACTAAAATAAAAATAAGACTAAGTCTGCATTTTTACACCTAAAAACTGACGCAGACACTATAGTAAATGTGCCCCAATGTTCGGGAGTTGCTTCTGTGAGGTCAGGCAGCCTCAGGCGCAGACAGCTCACAAAAACCGAGGCTGACTAACTGTGCAGGCGCAACCCTGTACATTGTGGGTTGTAAATTAGGATCATGTGCCCTATGTACGGTACAAGATTCCCGAAGACCGGTAGCGCGCCGTTCGCACATTAAAGGGGTTATCCAACCCTTATAATGCCTGGGCCCCTCACATAGGTTGTACTTACCTTGCTCCGCGGCACTCGAGTCGCTTCCCACACGGCCACCGCTGCATCCATCACTCCCATTATAGTCAATGGGTCGGTAAAAACCATGGATTAAAACCATGGATAAAAACCGTGTTTCATGGATCATTAGGGCTCATGCACACGAACGTGCTGTGTCTTGCGGTCTGCAAAATATGGATGCCGTCCGTGTGCCTTCCGCAGTTTACGGAATGGGCCATGATAGAAATGCCCATTTTTGTCCGCAAAGCAGACAAGAATAGGACGTGATCTCTAAGCTTTGCGGGGCCACGGAACGGCGCAACGGATGCAGACAGCATTTTTTCGGCCCCGTTAAAGTGAATGGGTCCACATCCGAGCCAAATTTTTTGCGGAACCAAACCACGTTCATGTGACCGTGCCCTTAGGAAGAGATGCTTTGATAATTCTTTTTCAGCTGTCTAGTGTCCGTGAAGCACGGACGGAAAAAAACAGACACACAGACCACACACAGATCCTTCACGGGGGCACCACTGACCACCTTTTCACAGATTTGAGCGCGGACATGGACGTGTGAATGAGACATAACTGTTGTAAACTTTCCGACTCAAAAAAGGGACTTGCGACTATTTTTACATCTAAAATAACAGCAAGTCCCTTGATAAATAGCCCCCAACCTGTTTTTCCAGTTCCCTTGTAGTTCAGTTCATGACTCAGCATTTCCCTAAACGATTTCTTACTTTAATTTCCTGTGAACTGTCGACAGATAAAGGTTGTTTCTGGCAGCCTGCGCCCGCCGAGCTATAAGCAGGATACAGGCCGACATAAACAGAGGAACAGCCTCTGTTATCAGACGTCATCTACTGATTAAGGGCTCATGCACACAAACTTATTTTTTGTCCCTTCTGGGTTTTTTTTTTCGCAGCCCGTATGCGGAACTATTCATTTCAATGGAGCCGCAAAAAAAATAAAAACGGAAAAGACTCCGTGTGCATTACGTATCCGTATGTCCTCAAGTCCATTCCACAAAAAAATAGAACATGTCCTGTTCTTGTCTGTTTTACATTATTACAATGTCACAGCGCTGACATCCGTTTTTTTTTTTTGAGGATCTGTGTTTTGCGGATCGCAGTCATGTGCATGAGCCTCAAAGGGGTTTTCCGGGAGGAGAATATTGATGACTTATCCTCAGGTCAGAATTAACGGGTCAGCTGTTTGAAGAGGCCGCGATGCTCCAGTGAGTGCTGCATCCTCCTCACATCTTAACAAGCACAGCGCCATACACTGTATAGTGGCTGTGCTTGGTATTGCACCCTTCAAAAGCAGTACTGAACCTCTTGGATCTCCACAGTGCTCTAGAGCTCTGATGCCTAACCTCCGGCACTCCAGCTGTGGTAAAACTACAACTCCCAGCATGCACACTTGCTTGGCTGTTCTCAGAACTCCACAGAAATGAATGGAGCATGCTGGGAGTCGTAGTTTCACCACAGCTGGAGTGCCGGAGGTTAGCCATCACTGCTCTAGAGAAACCCAGGCTTGGCTGTGTCAGTTCAGTCCAAACATCAGGGCTCATGCACACAAACGTATCCGTTTTTTTTTTACAGCTAGGTATGTGATTCATCCACTTCAATGGGGCTTGAAAAAAAAAAGACAATGATTCCATGTGCATTCTGTGTCCGCATGTCTGTTCCGCAAAAACATAGAAGAGTCGGACAAGGACAGGCATTGTTACAATGGATCCGCAAAACAAAAAAAAAAAACAACGGATGCAACATGGATGTCACACGGATGTCATTTTTTTTGCGGATCTGTGTTTTGCAGACTGCAAATACATATGGTCGTGTGCATGAGCCATTAGGCCTCATGCGCACGGCCGTTGCCCGTAGTGCAGCCCGCAAACAGCGGGTCTGCAATATGCGGGCACTGGCCTCGTGCTCACTGCATCACGGATGCGGACCAATTCACGTGAATGGTTCTGCAATTCTGAATAGGTCTGTCCTTGCCTCCGCACCTCAGAAAAATAGAACGGTTGGATGGATCACGTCTGTGGAATCCACACGGATGTTGCATTGGGGACCGCAATTTGCGGTCCCCAAGGCACAGAACGGCCAAGCAATGGCCGGGCGCATGAGGCCTTAGGCTGTGAATCCTGGACAAATCTTATGGCACTTGTGGTTGTGGAGTTTTTAGGATTTGTCCAGGACTCACGGCAGCCCACGTCCATTCACTTGAAATGTGACCAACAGACGTGACGTCACTGGCCTAGAAAACGGCTGCAGCATTCAGGGTGCCAGGAGTTGGACCCCCACGATCAGATTGAAGAGCTGTCCTGAGGATGCCTTAAAGGGTTTGGTCATCATGGGCAATGGGGGCATATCGCTAGGATGTGTCCCCATTGTCTTATAAGTGCGGGTCCCACCGCTGGGACGGAGCCCCCAAAGTGAAGGAGGCCGTACTGTGCGTGCGCAGCCACCCTCCATTCATTTTCTATGGGGCCGGCGAAAATAGCCGAGCGCTGCCTCGGCTATTTCCGTCGGCTCCATAGAAATGAATGGGAGCGGTGGCTGCACATGCGCGGTACGCTCCCATTCATTTCTACGGGGAGCCGGCTTGGTGGTGGCCCGGACCGTAGTCCTCCAGCCACCACCTTGAGGGGCTCCGTTCTGGATATAGGTGGGACCTGCACCTATAAGACAATGGGGGCATATCCTAGAGAAATGCCCCCATTGTCCATGATGAGACAACCCCTTTAAAGGATTTGGTCAAAACAGCGCCACGCTTATCTGTGTCGCTTCAGCTCATCCTTACTGATGTCAATACCAGACACAACCCATGCACACGTGTGGCGCAGTTTAGTGGGAGAAAGCAGCCATGTCTTTCTAACCCCGTACAACACCTTTTTTATTAGACGTTTTATAGGTTCTATATGCCGGTCTCTAAGGTGCGTAGAATAATTTCTGCAGGCGATAGAACAATGTAGACAGCAGAGACAATAAAAAATAAAGGTAATAAAAAGCTTAGGGTATTTAAAAGGGGATTTGCTGCTATAAAGCGGCCTTACGTTTTTTGCTTTGTTGCGGTGATGGGGCTAGGTTTAGGTATTTTCTGTGGATACAATCTGCACCTCCAGTAGCTGACGGGCACCTAACAGTTGCAGAAATGCATCATACATATAGCACCAAATCAAAGGCATATGTGCCATAGAGTAAGCCCCTGCAGCTGATACAGGGACCTGGGATGGAGGTCGTCCCGCAATGCATGGGCATCGATTGTGTGCCCGCCACCCATTTACTTGAATGTGTCCTGAGATCCAAGATCCACATCCGATGGTCCGCACCGCAAAATAGTGCATACACTGCTTTTTTGCAGTGCAGAGGCACGTATAGAAAATTAATGGAAGCACACCATAGTGACTTCCGTGGGCTTCCGATCAGGGGCGGACTGGGAACTTAAAGTGGCTCTGGAAAAAATACTAAAATTGGCCCCATTTTGTAGTCGGTTCCAAATTGATGGAAGGCAAGACCAGCAATACCATATTGTGGCACTTATAGAAACCCAAAAGAGTCAAATACCACAGTCCATCACAAAATACATCCCCAAAAACTTCCACTGGCGGACTATGAGGAGGGCTCAGGCGGCCCCCTGGGCATCGGCCCACCGGGAAATTTCCCTGTAAGGTCTATGGCCAATCCGCCCCTGCTTCCGATCCGTGCCTCCGTTCCGAATTGTGGACCCATTCAAGTGTTTACAGGCCTCAATATGGGCACCGGGCCACCTATTATGTGCATCAGCCCTAAAGCTGGATTCTGATTAGTTGAGTGTCCATGTCCCTATGACAACACTGAATGGATGAGGGCAAAGTCCTGTTTCAATAGTTTTTATTGATTTTCTCATTTCGAACAGTTAAAGAAGAACTCCCGCAAAAATTTTTATTCTCTGACCTGTTAGAAAGGTGCATGATATAATCTGTAGTGATTGTCATTTTCTTATCAGTGACTGTTTCTGTGAGTAAAAACCTCTCTTCTTATTGTAGCTGGGTCATGTGACCAACTCCCTGACCTCCAACTGACCCAGGACAGAAAGCCAGTAACTGCTCTATTCATTCCTATGGGAGCCTCACTTTCAGTCTCATAGGAATACATAGAGAATTAGACATTCCTGTCCACTCATAAGTCTCTGTGTGAGTTGGTGGGTCTAATTGCTGGTCACATGACACAGATAAGAAACTTCAGGATGATATAAGTCAAAAATTCAGACACTGGTAAGAAAATGACATTCACTACAGATTATATCATGTACATTTCTAGCAGGACATGGAATAAAATTTTTGTCGGGAGTTCTTCTTTAAAGATAGTACATTACTAGCTAGGGGTAAGAGGGGGAAGCCGAAGGGCTTTGGGCTGAAGGGAAAGGGGTTAGGTTAAGAAATTGGCATTGGGGAGGTGGGGTGCTGTCTCAAGTGTCATCTCAGGCAGCAGAAAGGCTAGGTGAACTCCTGAGTATAGCGACCTTCACATGACCAAAAAAAAAAGATAGTATTGTGTACTGTATGTAAAGTGTAGAAGAAAAAATAAACTGAAAGGTGAAGTTAGAGATGAAATAAACAAAAAGATAGATAACCAAAGAGAACGTTCTCTTTGATGGGGACAAAGTTCTACCAGGTGACCCTTCACTTCAACCTGCGGTAAGTTACATTGACATCTTTGTAAGTAGTTGAGTAAGACTACTTTCACACTAGCGTTTCTATTTTCCGGTATTGAGATCCGTCATAGGGGCTCAATACCGGAAAAAAAAGGCTTCCGTTTTGTCCCCATTCATTATCAATGGGTACAAAACGTAAGTGAACAGAATAGAGCGCTCCAAAATGCATTCCGTTCCATTCCCATACTGGAGAGCAGCATGCTGAGGTTTTCTTTCCGCCCTCGGATGCGGAGCAAGCCAAATCCGTCATGACCCACAATGCAAGTCAATGGGACGGATCCATTTTCTCTGACACAATAGAAAACGGATCCGTCCCCCATTGACTTTCAATGGAGTTCATGACGGATCCGTCTTGGCTATGTTACAGATAATACAACCAGATCCGTTCATAACAGATGCAGATGGTTGTATTATCAGTAACGGAAGCGTTTTTGCTGGATCCGGTAGGTGGCCTAAGTAGTTTGCTTTACTGCTTCTTGTACTTTCGTCTGTTGCTGCTCCAGAGCAGAGTTCCCCTTTAATATGCAGCTTCTGGGCCTGAATGTTGCCTGTAAGAAGTGCCTGGTAATATGTCTCAGCACATGGGAATCCCCCAGACCTCCTTGTGGCCGGGGCTGGGACATAGCTAAAGTGTGTAAAGTAGGTGTCTCATTACCCACCACATAGCTGACACTGTCTGACCTGAAAACAACAGCTGAGGCTATCTATAGGCTGTGGACCTAAACAGATCTACAGATTATTGTAGGTGTTTATGAACTATAAGACCCATTTTTACATACCCTATCCTATAGGGAATTTTGAGGAAATAGAGGGAGAGGTGGTGCCATACAGGACCATCAGCTAGACATGCCTATCATGGGGAAGCTCATTGATGTCAATGGATACTGTGTAATTCCTCATTGCTTCTGTGGAGGCGCTGCAGTTGTCCCCCCCACCCCCTTCCCATATCACTGGTGGTCATAGCAACGGGCCATTTGGTGATCTGTTGATTCTTTGGATTGTGGACGATCCCTTTAAGGAACTTCTATAGGTTCCATCCAGGAGTGGACTTTACTACCACACAAACCAAGCAAATGCTTGGAGCCTCAGGGGTCAAGAGTCCCCTGTTGGAAAAAAAAATTAACAAAGAGGCGGGTATCCCATCTGTGCAGCCACTTTAGCTTCACAGGGGCCCAAAGGGCCCTTCGCAGCTATAGAGAAGTAGCAGAGTGGATCTTGGTGGTGCGATGGGGGTCCCCAGACATAATGTTGGGGCCCCAGAAATGCCATGATTCTATCAGGTCTTGTGCTCTGCGGCCATTATTGGCTGTAACAAGAGCTTTGCCCCAGTTACTCCTATACTTTATATGGGGACCTAGAGGAAAAGAGCCTGCAGCGCCACCACAGGAGAGATCAAGCATTACACTGTTCACATTGAACTGAATGAGATGTCTAATGAGCGCATGGACATGTCCTCCATAGTGGGAGACTCTCTCTGGTTGATAGAAGAGGGTCCTGAATGCAAGGTCCCTTTTATTAAAGACGTTATCTGACTATTTCTAAATGATAGGCTATCCTCTGGATAGGTCATCAGCATCTGATTGGTGGGGGTCCGACAACAGGGACCCCCCACTGATCAGCTGTTTGAGAAGGCACAGGCGCTCCTTTCTGGCAGCTTTGCCTAGGCCAGTGATGTCACGCACAGCTAATATACAATGTACGTTGCGAGAAGTCACTGATGCTCACAGGAGGACTTCTGAAGCAGCTGATCAGCGGATGTCGGGTCCCCTACCGATCAGATACTGATGACACTGATCTTTCCTTTACCCCCTTTATTCAATCACTTGCCCCCTTGTTTCCTGCACCTCAAAAACTTCTATAGAATCCGCCCCTTTCTTACTTTGGAAATAACAAAATCTATCATTGTTGCCCTGATCCATTCCCACCTCGATTACTGTAACTCGGTACTAATTGGCAAACACAGTGCAACAGCGCTCTGCAAACACTAATAATAAAGTAAATACATTAGTGCCATACTAACTGTAGAAAGTGTTCGCACCATGCATCCCAGTTTTATTACTGTGACATGTAACGAGCCCTGTAAGTGCTTGCATGCTGTATATAAGAGGACATACAATGGGTTAAAACAGTCCTTCCTTCCAGATCTCATCAGTGCTACAGATTTCATGACGGTAAAGGTCAGCTGCCGCCTCCTCATTGGAAGCAGACGGGCGACTGAAGCAGTGTGAATTCCCACTCTGTCTGTGATATTTACATGCTGCAGTCCACTCGCAGTGACTGAAAAGACAAGCCAAGTAGTTTTAGTTTATGATCCATGCAACGCCAATCCCTCCCCCTTTCTAGTCGCGCCAAAATAATGACGACCGGAACAGGAGGGGAATTGACGGAGATTGCCAAGAGCCAGTGGCGTACCTCTAATAGAGGCAGACCACACAGCTGGTATGGGGCCCTAGGGAGGAAGGGGGTCCGACCCTGCAGGAAAGCCTTGCCCCCAATTACATTTACATAGCTAGCTGTGCAGAAGGACCTGCGATAATGTCATTAGCATGTGATCAGGGCAGCCATACAGAGTCAGGAGTTTTACAGCTGAAGGACCTGTGATGATGTCATCATCATGTGACCAGGGCAGGGAGATGGAGCTCAGTGGTGGACTACATGGGGAGGAGCTTCTGTGCTGGGTCTGGGGACTGTAGGGATTGTAGTTCTCTCCTCTTATACCCTCCATAATAACAGCCTGGATATGCTGGGAGTTGTAGTTCTCTTCTCTTTTACCCCTCCACTAATTTTCACCTGTTTTACATTGCCGGCAGTAGTTCCATCAGGCTGTTACGGCAGAGAACAACCTGTCGGCCCGGAGTTCTTTGGACGGGCCGTTCTCTACTGGAACAGCTTACTGGAACTACTGCTGGCAGTGTGAAACAGGCTTAAACTGGTCATGATGAGACTTGTAGTTCTCACTATTATGATTTTCTGCAGCAGTTGAGGTGTATATTAGGCTTTGTTCACATCTGCGCTAGTGACGTTCACTATTTTGCTCTGTCAGGAGCACAACCAAGAAAATCACAGTAGTGCCGAATCTGAAGCATCCGGATATGGGGGCCCAGTTCAGGTTCTTGCTATGGGGCCCAATGGTTTTGATGTACGCCCTCGGCAAGAGCTGTGCTCAGCAGTCCCAGAGAAGTGAATGGAGTGGTGGTTAAGCATGTGCAGGACTGCTGCTTTCACACCGGCGACCCTTGTGATTGTTGGGGGGTGGGACAGTCCTAGCTTTCGGACCTTAAGCGATTAATTGCCTATCCTGTGGAAACCCTCTTAATATATTGTTTGTGTATCATTAGGGTGGATCATCAATATTTCATGGATCCCGGGACCCTCAGCGATCAGCAAAATCCTCAGGCTGGCTACTTCATTCTACTGATGGCTGGGGGTGCAGGCCGTCAGATCCTGTTTGATCAGTAAGTGACTGTATATTCTAGAAATATGCTGTTTACTCATTTTTGTTATTTTTTCCAGTTAATTTTGTACATTTAGGTCTTGGTGTGCCTGACCATCTGTATGTTAAGGCAAAAAGGGACACATAACACCTGCAGTACTCTACATAATATACAGAGAATTTTTAGGGTTTTCTGTCCGAAATGTCATATTTTATTAGTAAGTTTACCATCCGGACAATGAAATCATGTTTTAAAAAAACAAAAACAAAGTCAAACATATTGTGTTTTTCTGGTCTTGTAAGAGTGCACTCACACATAGCGGAATTTTCCGCTAGAAAATCCGCAACTTCCCCCATATTATCCTATGGGGCTGAAAATTGTCTATCCCTGCGCTGTGTTTCACCGTGGAATTTACATCCCGCAGCCTTAATAATGTCGCGTTGGGGACTTTCAGTATGAGAATCTTTCCTTTCAATTCAATGGGAAACTGTTTCTGCAGTGGAAAATGCGCCAGAAAAAATCCGCAACACGCGCAGATTTTTCTGCAGCGTTTTCCACTGCAGAATCAGTTTCCCACAGGAATTCCTGCACCATAAGGCCCCATGCACACATCCGTGGAGCACGGTCCATGAAAACCCGGACTGCCCTCCTGCTGAGTGCATGGTTGCTATGATGCTGTGCGCTTCATGCCGCCGTCGCTTTACAGTAACACACTCATATGGATCATACAAGAGTGTATTACTGTACAGCGGCGGCGGCACTCAGCATGAGGGCAGTCTGGGTGTTCACGGACTGTGGTCCACGGATGTGTGCGTGGGGCCTAATTACACCTCTTGTAAAAATCTGCACCTCTGATTCCACCACATGTGACTGCACCGTAAAAAAATAAAAAAAGACAAGAAATTAATGGGTATTCTACAGGATTTTTTTTTTTTTTAAGATTTGATTTTTTCCCAGAAAAATCTATGGGAAGACGCATGAAAAAACTGCTCTACCTAGAGTATGCTGCGTCTTGAATAAAAAACGTCATGCACTGAAAGTGAGAAAAATAAACACACAAAAAGCAACCTCATTCCTTATTGGCTGTGAGCAAACATCTGGCCGCGGCCAGAAAATTGTAGCTGTGAAACCGCCCTGTACAGGAAAACATAAAACATAAACGTTCACACACCATAAACGATATGTGAAAGGCCAAAAGTGTCAATTACTGCCCCCTGGTGGTAGTCAGGAAGAGCAAAGCCGCCTTCTGTACTGATGTACTAGATAAAGATGTGGGATACTTAACGTAAAAGTAAATTGGATTTATAAACTTTTATATCACACGAATTTGGTACCAGCATCGATCCGGAGAGATAGGAGAGAATTTATTAAGCGTGATGTTTCATACGCCAGTTCAAGTGCTCTGGAGAAAGTTATGCCAAAATTATTAAAGGGGTTGTCCCACAAAAAAATATTCAGCATTTTTCAAACCAGAATACCGCTACATGACTAGAACATAAAAAAATGTCGCCCGACAAGAAGTCACCATGTAGCCATAGCCCAGGGGTGGCCAACCTTACAGACACAAAAAGCCAGGGAAAAAACGTATGACTACCAGGAGCCACAAGCTATACATTTGCACACCAGTCACCATATTTTTCACCCTATAAGATGCACTGAGGTTTTAGTGGAGAAAAAATAAGAAAGACATTCTTTTTCATCTGATCTGAGGTCTGATGAAAAATATATCTGACCTAAAATATGATCCTCAATACAAATCAGACTCCCAGTGTCAGACCCTCAGTGCTCAGAGCTCCTCCCATACTCAGATCAGGACCCTCATGCTGAGATCTGAACCTCCTGTTCAGATCTGCCCCCCCCCATACTCAGATTAGAACCCCCATACTCAGATCAGATCCCCCCCATGCTCAGACCAGACCCCCCCATGCTCAGACCAGACCCCTATGCTCAGATCAGGACCCCTCATGCTCAGATCTGAACCTCCTGTTCAGATCTGCTTCCCCCCATACTCAGATTAGAACCCCCATACTCAGATTAGAACCCCCATACTCAGATCAGATCCCCCCATGCTCAGACCAGACCCCCTTGCTCAAATCAGACCCCTATGCTCAGATCAGGACCCCTCATGCTCAGATCTGAACCTCCTGTTCAGATCTGCCCCCCCATACTCAGATTAGAACCCCCAAAATCAGATTAGAACCCCCATACTCAGATCAGATCCCCCCCATGCTCAGACCAGACCCCTATGCTCAGATCAGGACCCCTCATGCTCAGATCTGAACCTCCTGTTCAGATCTGCTTCCCCCCATACTCAGATTAGAACCCCCATACTCAGATTAGAACCCCCATACTCAGATTAGAACCCCCATACTCAGATCAGATCCCCCCCCATGCTCAGACCAGACCCCCTTGCTCAAATCAGACCCCTATGCTCAGATCAGGACCCCTCATGCTCAGATCTGAACCTCCTGTTCAGATCTGCCCCCCCATACTCAGATTAGAACCCCCAAAATCAGATTAGAACCCCCATACTCAGATCAGATCCCCCCCATGCTCAGACCAGACCCCCTTGCTCAGATCAGATCTTATGCTCAGATCAGACCCCACCATGCTAAGATTAGACCCCCACCCTATGCTCAGATCAAATCCCCCATGCCTAGATCAGAGCCTAATTCTCAGTTCTATAATTTAGAAAAATCTTCTACCTCCCCTGATTGGGCACCTGCCACACGCTTTCCAATGTGACCTGATGCGCACAATGCCAGGTGATAGCGCGCGTCTCCACATACTAAGTTCTGACACTGTGCGCATCAGGATGTAGTGAAGAGTGAGCTGGAGCTTCAGAGTAGCAACATGCTCAATCGGGAAAAGATATCTGAGCTTGGGGTGGAGAGTGAGCTGGTCTAACTGCTTCCCGGCTCCACCAAAACAGCCAAAGCAAAAAGCCGCATGTGGCTCAAGAGCCACAGGTTGGCCACCTATGCCCTAGCCTAAAACAGCAGACACAGAGAGGAGAAAAACCCAGGAGCATGCGGGGAGCTGTTTGCTGAAATTGAAAGCCCAGGTCTCGCTGAAGAAACCAGGGCTTTCAGAGTTGTAGTATCTCTGGAGCCCTGCAGGTGGCAGTGCTCCATAATAACATGGAAATAGAGTGCTCAATACCGTTACCAATTCAAAGCAATCTAATGGTGACCTAAAAAAAAATAAAAAATAAAGGTTCAAATATATATAATTTTTTTAATTTAAAAAATAAAAAAATTCAAATAACCCCTTTTTTTTCCCAGAATAAAAATAAAGATCAACAATAAAAAAATAAAAATCATGGGTATCACTGTGTCCGAAAACACCATACTATTGAAATAAAAAAATGTGTATCCCATATGGCAAATGACGCAGTGGAAAAGAAGTCAAAATGGCCAATTCGCCATTTTTTTTTGTTTCATCAAATGTGATTCAAAAGTCATATACACCCTAAAATGGTATTAATAAAAACTACAGATCGTCCTTCAGATCTGCAGCAAAACAGCATCTAATCCGTGCCAAAATCCGCAGTTAGAAATTGCAGATTTTGTTGCGGGTATTTTGCAGAATTGCGCATAAATCGGCACGGATATTCGCACAGATCGTTCACCCGCATCGTTTGCATGTAGCCCAAATGCGTAAAGTAAGGATCCATCCAGCCATGTTGCTGGTGGCACCTGCTATAGCCAGAAATCTGCTATTTATACCGCTGTGTGACATCACAGACCCACTGTGCCTGCTTACTGATGTCACACCCATTGTCCCGCCCTTTACACTGATGACATGTGGGACAGAGCCGTATGCATATTGTTCTGAAAAACTGGAGGGTGGACCTTCAGGACCTTTTTTTCTGATGGACCCAAAGTACCCCACTGCTCAAGTTTAAACACCTGATCCAGGGGCAGATTTGGAACTTAAAGTGGCCCCGGGAAAAAAAAACTAAAAGTGGCCCCATGTTGTAGGAGTTAGGGGCTTAGGAAGTGAGATGCGGGCCATAGTTGAATTCAGGAGGACATGTGCGATAATTGGATGGTTACATGAGTACTTGATTCTCACAGCATTAAAGGGGTCGTCCCATGAAAAATATTCTACAGTTTTCAAACCACCACCTGGATCTGAATACTTTTATATTTGCATCTAATTAAAAATTTTGCATAGCCACTGAGTTATTCAATAAAATGTATCTGTATAGCGCCACCTGCTGTTTGTGTTTTTCTTATTTCTTTGACCTGCTCACTGAGAAGGCCGCACATGCTCAGTTTCATCCTTCAACTGCCTCCTGAGCTGTGATAGGGAGAGCTGAGACACGCCTCCTGAGCTGTGATAGGGAGAGCTGAGACACGCCTCCTGAGCTGTGATAAGGAGAGCTGAGACACATCCCCTGAGCTGTGATAGGGAGAGCTGAGACACGCCTCCTGAGCTGTGATAGGGAGAGCTGAGACACGCCTCCTGAGCTGTGATAGGGAGAGCTGAGACACGCCTCCTGAGCTGTGATAGGGAGAGCTGAGACACGCCTCCTGAGCTGTGATAGGGAGAGCTGAGACACGCCTCCTGAGCTGTGATAGGGAGAGCTGAGACACGCCTCCTGAGCTGTGATAGGGAGAGCTGAGACACGCCTCCTGAGCTGTGATAGGGAGAGCTGAGACACGCCTCCTGAGCTGTGATAGGGAGAGCTGAGACACGCCTCCTGAGCTGTGATAGGGAGAGCTGAGACACGCCTCCTGAGCTGTGATCGGGAGAGCTGAGACACGTCCAGCTGAGCTGTGATAGGAAGAGCTGAGACACGTCCCCTGAGCTGTGATAGGGAGAGCTGAGACACGTCCCCCTGAGCTGTGATAAAGAGAGCTGAGACACGCCCCCTGAGCTGTGATAAGGAGAGCTGAGTCATGCCTCCTTAGCTGCAGCAGGAAAGACACTCTCCTTGAGCTGTCAGCTTGATATAAATCTAGCAGAGCAATGAATGTGGAGATCGTTGGATCCATGTGAAGTACAGGGCGGGTTCTAGCTTTGTTAGAGAGAGACTGTCATGTACTATATGATGTCTGATTTTAATTTTTTACATTAGTCATGGGATAACCCCTTTAATTACCACTGAGAGCTCATTATGTACCTGGCCAGCAGCAGAGAGGGGCGCTTGAGCCCCCGATCAGCATCTGAAATTTCCCTGTAAGGTCTATGGCCAATCCGCCCTGAGCTGTTCAATATGGGTCCAGCTTCTAAAAATCCCAATGATCGACTCATATTATTAGGAGGAGGAGCTGTATCTGTAGCGGCCACTACAGGGGAAATGTAGTATTACACGTAGCCCATCTAAATGAATAATTTACCATGTACAGTCATGGCCAAAAGTTTTGAGAATGATACAAATATTAATTTTTACAAAGTCTACTGCTTCAGTTTTTATAATGGCAATTTGCATATACTCCAGAATGTTATAAAGAGTGATCAGCTTAACAGCAATTACTTGCAAAGTCAATATTTGCCTAGAAAATGAACTTTATCCCCCAAAACACATTTCAACATCATTGCAGCCCTGCCTTAAAAGGACCAGCTAACATTGTTTCAGTGATTGCTACATTAACACAGGTTTGGGTGTTGATGAGGACAGGGCTGGAGATCAGTCTGTCATGATTAAGTAAGAATGACACCACTGGACACTTTAAAAGGAGGCTGGTGCTTGGCATCATTGTTTCTCTTCTGTTAACCATGGTTATCTCTAAAGAAACACGTGCAGTCATCATTGCACTGCACAAAAATGGCCTAACAGGGAAGAGTATCGCAGCTAGAAAGATTGCACCTCAGTCAACAATCTATCGCATCATCAAGAACTTCAAGGAGAGAGGTTCCATTGTTGCCAAAAAGGCTCCAGGGCACCCAAAAAAAGACCGGCAAGTGCCAGGACCGTCTCTTAAAAGTGTTTCAGCTGCGGGATCGGGCTACCAGCAGTGCAGAGCTTGCTCAGGAATGGCAGCAGGCAGGTGTGAGTGCATCTGCACGCACTGTGAGGCGCAGACTCTTGGAGCAAGGCCTGGTCTCAAGGAGGGCAGCAAAGAAGCCACTTCTCTCCAGAGAAAACATCAGGGACAGACTGATATTCTGCAAAAGGTACAGGGAGTGGACTGCTGAGGACTGGGGTAAAGTCATTTTCTCTGATGAATCCCCTTTTCGATTGTTTGGGACATCTGGAAAACAGCTTATTCAGAGAAGACGAGGTGAGCGCTACCACCAGTCTTGTCTCATGCCAACTGTAAAGCATCCTGAAACCATTCATGTGTGGGGTTGCTTCTCAGCCAAGGGAATCGGCTCTCTCACAGTCTTGCCTAAAAACACAGCCATGAATAAAGAATGGTACCAGAATGTCCTCCGAGAGCAACTTCTCCCAACCGTCCAAGAGCAGTTTGGCGATCAACAATGCCTTTTCCAGCATGATGGAGCACCTTGCCATAAAGCAAAGGTGATAACTAAATGGCTCAGGGAACAAAACATAGAGATTTTGGGTCCATGGCCTGGAAACTCCCCAGATCTTAATCCCATTGAGAACTTGTGGTCAATCATCAAGAGACGGGTAAACAAACAAAAACCTACAAATTCTGACAAAATGCAAGCATTGATTGATTGCAAGAATGGACGGCTATCAGTCAGGATTTGGTCCAGAAGTTGATTGAGAGCATGCCAGGGAGAATTGCAGAGGTCCTGAAGAAGAAGGGTCAACACTGCAAATATTGACTTGCTGCATTAACTCATTCTAACTGTCAATATAAGCTTTTGTTACTCATAATATGATTGCAATTCTATTTCTGTATGTGATAAAAACATCTGACAAACACACATAAAAACCAGAGGGCAGCAGATCATGTGAAAATATAATATGTGTGTCATTCTCAAAACTTTTGGCCATGGTGGAGTGACGCTTTCTCCCCTGAGTGGGTGCCCTCGTTCTATGGGGTATACAGACAGGCATTGTCTTGTTGGGACAGACCATCTTTTCTAAATGGCCTGTAATTAAACTGATAGCTGTATGTGAATGAGGCTGTGCATCCATCGAGCTTATCTTTGCAGCAAGCCTCCTCCATGTATTATAATCATGTGGTTCTATAATCATTTTTTGGATCTAATCTTCCTTTTCACGTAGGGTTTCCTCTTCCTGATATAATAAATACAAGCTCTGACTAGAATTTCAGTTCTGCTTTCAGTGGTGCTCAATAGGCCGACTATTCTAATTACCAGGAACTTATAACAAGCCAAGTGAAGATAAAGAAACCACCAATCGAGTGGAAGGAGACGCGATGATAAATGCAATTTAATGGGTCAGCTTCCATCTCCGACACACTAAGGGCTCATGCACACGAACGGATTTTGTATCCGCATTTTGTACGGCTCGGATGCGGACCCATTCAATTCAATGGGGCCGTATAAGGTGTGGACGGCGTAGAGTGTGCTGTCTGCAGGGGTGCATCACCAATGAGGCTAGGTGAGGCGATCGCCTCAGACAGCACCAGGTAGGGGCAAGAAGGGGGCATCAGAAGGGCCATGGGCAGTGCGCACTTTCATTGTGACAGAGGAATTAGGTTAAGAAATTGGCATTTGGGGGGGGGGGGCGCCGTTTCAGTGTTCACCTCAGGCAGCAGAAAGGCTAGGTGCACCCCTGGATGTCTGCATCCATCTGTCCATTCCGTGGCATCCGCAAAAAAAGAGCATGTCCTATTCTTGTCCGCATTAGTTCTATAGAAGGCAGGACGTTCTGTTCCGCAAAACAGGCTACCGTCGTCTGCAGGGGCGTAGCTAATGGCTCATGGGCCCTGGTGCAAGAGTAAAGCTTGGGGCCCCCCTTCCCTCAGTACTTTGTGGCCAAGGGCAGGGAGGCACATGGCCTTCATGTTGCCTGAGGCAAAAATTGAACTGGCAAACCCCCCCCATGCAAAATTCTTGACCTAACCCCTTCCCTCCAGCCATAGATGTAACTTGATCAGCATGTACTTTCTATAATACTGGTGTCTTTTTATGCGGTACAAGGGTCATTGGGCCCCTCAGGCTCCTGGGCCTGGTAGTGACTGCTACCTCTGCACCCCCTATAGCTACGCCCCTGGTCGTGCGCAAGAGCCCTAATTGTGAGGTCTGGTCTGAATCTGGGATCTGCCTTATAGTGCAAGGTCTTAAAAGGTTGCCATTTGCCAGAGACTCAACATTTTGCAGGGTCTTAAAGGGGAGTTCCAGTTTATGCAAATAAAGATCATCCATTGTATAGTGAAATATTATGCAATTTTGTAATATTTTCTGTATCAATACCCCACGCTTTCCAAGATCTTTGCTTTCTGACATTTAAGGGGAACCTTTATTGCTTACTGCCATGGGCTAAAAACCTGTCCTGGTCATGCGATGGACGCACAGGTGCACATCTTGTTGGAAGACCCCTGACAAGTGCACCGCATTGAGTCGTGCACTCGTGTTGATCATTCACATGGTCCAGCTCAGTCCCATTCAAATGAATGGAGCTTAGTTGAAATACCAATCACAACCACTACCAGGGCTGTGGAGTCGGTAAGCCAAAGCCCCGACTCCCACTCAGACTCCCTCATACATGGCATATAATGTTTATGCTGATGAACAGCCCAAAAAATCCTATGTGGCCCATCATTTTTTGAATAGTCCTTGGTCATCGTGAGTGGTTGTTCTCAGTAGAGTCAGACTGGCCAGAGGATCCTCCAATGGACCCAGGCTCTGAGAATATAATGGAGGTCCAGCAGAAGACAGTCCCACTTAGAGGTGACTATAGACAATCGCTTGTCACTAGAGTCTGTTTCTCACCGGAAGATTCAGAAATGATCAGATCTATGTGATGATCCGTCCTGTGTGTACAAAGTGAGTTAACGTTCATGATGCAAAAATTGGACATTTTCGGAGTAGATGAGGATGGGACCTCACATGAATGTTCTAGGGCCAATGAAACCCGAGTGTTACGATGGTTCACAGAATATTTTTGTGCAGCAATTGTTCAAAGCAATGGCAATTGTCCCTATTTGGTGATTTCTAAAGTAATAGTTATGGAGAGATTATTATGTATTGTAGGTTATTATTTTACATTCTCTACAACTGGGGGTGGGAGGAGGAAGAAGGATGGGACACTGTGGGTGACTCGTTGGAAAAGTTATGGTTTTTCTTTTGTTTCACCTATTGGATTACAACACGAAACCCAAGTGATTTAAAAAGAGGGGAAACACATCATAAGTGTTAGATAGTAGCTTCCTCCCTCCCTCCTTTCTTTTTTCCTTCCTCCTTCCTTCTATCCTTCCTTTTCTTGTATTGGGCTCACATACTAAGTGTTTAGATAGTAGCTTCCTCCCTCCCTCCTCCCTTCCCCTGTACTGGACCCACATCCTACATGTTAGATAGTAGTTTCCCCCCTTCCTTCTTCCTTTTCTCCTTCCTACTGTCCTTCTTTTTCCTGTACTGGACTCACATACTAAGTGCCAGATAGTATCTTCCTTTCTCTCCCTTTCCTCCTTCCTTCCTTCCTCCTTCCTTCCTCCTTCCTTTTCCTGTACTAGGCCCCCATCCCAAGTACAAAATAGTAGCTTCCTTTCTGTCCCTATACTGGACCCACATCCAAAGTGCCTGATAGTAGCTCCCTTTCTCTCCTTCTTTCCTTCCTCCTTCATCCATCCATCCTTCCTTTCCCTGTACTGTTCCGACATTCTAAGTGCCACAAAGTAGCTACATTTTTCCTGCCTTCTTTTCTCTCTCCTTCCTTCCATCCTTCCTTTTCCTGTACTGACCCACATCCTAAGTACCAGATAGTAACTTCCTTCCTTCCTCCCTCCTTCTGTCCTTCCTTCTGCCCTCCTTCTGTCCTTCCTTCCTCCCCCCTTCTGTCCTTCCTTCCTCCCCCCTTCTGTCCTTCCTTCCTCCTTCCTTCTGTCCTTCCTTCCTTTCCCTGTACTGGACCCAAATCCTAAGTGCCACATAGTTCTTTCCTTCCCCCTCCCTTCCTTCCTTCCTTCCTTCCTTCCTTCCTTCATTTCTCCCTTTGTCCCTTCCTTCCTTCCTTCCTTCCTCTGTACTGGACCCACATCCGAAGTACCAGATACTAGTTTCCTTTCTCCTTCCTTCCTTCCTTTCTTTCTCCCTTCGTCTCTTCCTTACTTCCTTTCTCTGTACTGGACCCACATCTGAAGTACCAGATAGTAGTTTATTTTCTCCTTCCTTCCTCCCTCCCTCCCTCTTTCCATCCTTCCTTTCCCTGTACTGGACCCTCATCCTACGTGCCAGATAGTAGCTTCCTTCCTCCCTCCTTACATCCTTCCTTTCCCTGTAAAGGACCCACATCCTACGTGCCAGATAGTAGCTTCCTCCCTCCCTCCTTCCTAACATCCTTCCTTTCCCTGTACTGGACCCACATCCTACGTGCCAGATAGTAGCTTCCTTTCTCCCTCCTTCCTTACATCCTTTCTCTGTACTGGACCACATCCAAAGTACCAAGTAGTTTATTTTCTCCTCCCTCCCTCCTTCCTTCCTTCCATCTTTCCTTTCCCTGTACTGGACCCACATCCTACGTGCCAGATAGTAGCTTCCTTCCTCCCTCCTTCCTTACATCCTTCCTTTCCCTGTAAAGGACCCACATCCTACGTGCCAGATAGTAGCTTCCTTCCTCCCTCCTTCCTTACATCCTTCCTTTCCCTGTAAAGGACCCACATCCTACGTACCAGATAGTAGCTTCCTTCCTCCCTCCTTCCTTACATCCTTCCTTTACCTGTACTGGACCCACATCCTACGTGCCAGATAGTAGCTTCCTTTCTCCCTCCTTCCTTACATCCTTTCTCTGTACTGGACCACATCCAAAGTACCAAGTAGTTTATTTTCTCCTCCCTCCCTCCCTCCCTCCCTCCCTCCTCCTTCCTTCCTTCCATCCTTCCTTTCCCTGTACTGGACCCACATCCTACGTGCCAGATAGTAGCTTCCTTCCTCCCTCCTTCCTTACATCCTTCCTTTCCCTGTAAAGGACCCACATCCTACGTGCCAGATAGTAGCTTCCTTCCTCCCTCCTTCCTTACATCCTTCCTTTCCCTGTAAAGGACCCACATCCTACGTGCCAGATAGTAGTTTCCTTCTTCCCTCCTTCCTTACATCCTTCCTTTCCCTGTACTGGACCCACATCCAAAGTACCATATAGTAGCTTCCTTCCTCCCTCCTTCCTTCCATCCTTCCTTTCCCTGTACTGGACCCACATCCTACGTGCCAGATAGTAGCTTCCTTCCTCCCTCCTTCCTTACATCCTTCCTTTCCCTGTAAAGGACCCACATCCTACGTGCCAGATAGTAGCTTCCTTCCTCCCTCCTTCCTTCCATCCTTCCTTTCCCTGTACTGGACCCACATCCTACGTGCCAGATAGTAGCTTCCTTCCTCCCTCCTTCCTTACATCCTTCCTTTCCCTGTAAAGGACCCACATCCTATGTGCCAGATAGTAGCTTTCTTCCTCCCTCCTTCCTTACATCCTTCCTTTCCCTGTACTGGACCCACATCCAAAGTACCATATAGTAGCTTCCTTCCTCCCTCCTTCCTTCCATCCTTCCTTTCCCTGTACTGGACCCACATCCTACGTGCCAGATAGTAGCTTCCTTCCTCCCTCCTTCCTTCCATCCTTCCTTTCCCTGTAAAGGACCCACATCCTACGTGCCAGATAGTAGCTTTCTTCCTCCCTCCTTCCTTACATCCTTCCTTTCCCTGTACTGGACCCACATCCAAAGTACCATATAGTAGCTTCCTTCGTTCTGCTGCCCTGTACTGGACCCTATCTGTCCATGGAAATATGGCTAACTACACTCTAAAATTGTGAAATAGTTTAGCGGTTTCTGCCTTTAGAAATATTTGTGGGTAGAAAATGAAAGTCTGGTTATTTGAACATCACTGGAAGAGGAACATTAAATGTTATAAATATGAATAAATCTGCTGTTTATTGTGCTATTAACTTATAATTGGCGTTATAGCGTCACTAAGGTTTTTTTAGGTTACACTTACAGATGCAGCAAGTAAATCTTCCCTCACCACATGTCCCCTTCAGGGGGACTGAAAGGTCTCTAAGACCTAGAAAATATTAGTGACCTTGTGGTGACATCACTTAAAAGGTCTGAGATTCTAGGAAATAGCCGGGGCTGTGTGGGGTATTTCTTCTCAGTCCAATTCAAGTGAATGAGGCTGGGATGTAATACTAGTGATGGCCTATGTGTTTTTGTCACTTGGTCTTCCAGAGAGAGATCCAGAGATAAGCTTCTTTGAGCTTTTTGTTTGTATAGAATGACCCCAACCAGATGTGTTCTGCAGGCCTCATCTCGTATAAGCCCCGGCCTCCCGTCAGGACGACCTCCATCCACAGCTGCCCTCCTGGGCATTGAGCAGACATAGTTTCTTCCCCACAATCAGTCACTGGACGTGAATGTTAATGGAATTACAAACTTCTTGCATACCTGTGGTGGGGTCCATCTAATATGACCTACGTGTCATTGCCCTGGAATTAGGACCCTCTATTCATTTACTATCTGAGTATATAAAACTGGTTAAAGGACGATGACTCCATAATGGAACAACTGGGTGAAAGCCGATAAATATGCATGTATAAGGCTAACACTATTTCACCTATAAAGAAAGAGTTACATTAAAGGGCACCTGTCAACATGATCAACGCTATTAAACCAGGTATACTGCCTGGTAGGGTTGATCCTGCTGATTAAAACGATACCTGTTTTGTGAAAATAGCTTGTGGCGTTCCCAAGAAAAAAAAACTTTCATTCTTATTGGAAATGAGGGCTTGATACATTGAGAGGCGGGGCCTAGCTACTCAGCGCTCCACAGATTCCAGTGCTGACCACGCCCCCAGTGCTTTTGAAGCTTTTTTTTACATAAAGAATAAAAGTCTGTTTTTCTTGGGAAAGCCACAACCAATTTCCAGAAGATAGGTATCATTTTATTCAGCAGAATCAACTCTACCAGGCAGTATGCCTGGTTTAATTGGGCTGTTTTTACTGACAAGTGCTCTTAATTAGAAAATAATCACAAGGTCTACAAAGAAGGTGCAATCTTACAAACATTTTGATCCTAAATCATGGCAAATTTGTAAATCCTGCCCCCGTTCTGTCCAAAAATGCCTCTTTTGACATATTTGCATACCTCCTCCCTTTTCGGATTCCAGTTCATGGAACCATCCTTTAGAAGAGGGATCTGTTGGAAAGTATGTGGGTGATACCAACTTGCTCTACAGGGTGTTGCTAAACTCTGAGGCACCATCTATCACTGTGCTGGGCTATCTCCAGTGGTCCCATTAGGATGGGGAATGGGACCCCTGTTGTCAGGATCAGTGGGGGTCCCATGGTCAGATCCATTGTATATGGGATACCTTGTAGTAACCGTAATATCCCTACTGAAATATGCACATTAAGCCCACTACCTATGAAAAACTGCAGATAACATCAGTACCAAGTGACAAACTCAGCTCTGTTACATCTATATCTGTCACACCATCGTGCAGAACCTGACCCATAGACGTGCACATTTCTTGCACACAGCTACGCCTTCCTCTGCCTCTGCTATTCCTCTTCTCTGTACGGGTATTCATCACTGTGTGAAACCACTAGAGATCTGCAAGATGTGTCTAGGGAGCAGATGGTGATACAAGACTGAACTTTCAGGAAACTGCAGGGACTGGTGTCGACCAATCGTAGCGCACAGTGCTCGGGCACCCACTGACTGCTGCCGGCGACACTCGCACATTGTTAAGTGTGCAGAATGGATGTGCAGGGTCGACTGGATATTTCCAATCGAGACCCCCAGGATGTGTATGAGCTGATACACCGGCTGGGTAGCGGGAGCTATGGGGAAGTTTATAAGGTAGGTAATGGTAGCAGTATCAGTGCAAGGATCTCTGCTGATGCTGCTGGATGGAGTTAATACTGCTTTTGGTTTCCCAACTTGTGCCTCTATTGTGACACTACAATCCCCAGCATGCCCTGACTGTCAGCAGATATGTCTTATATAGTATGTTGTATATATGGCGATACGTGAGATAAAATAGTTCTGAACTTATTGAAGGACACGTTTCATCTCCAACCAGAAATGGCTGATAACAGGAAACAATATAATATAGTTAATCTCAAGGCCAATGGATGTAGGATGGACTTTAGGTTTTATGTTCCTTTGAGAAGACAGAAGGTATATATGTAATCTTTCCCTTTAAGGGTTTGTTCACCTCTCGGTGTGTACTCCAGTAGTCCGTTCTGCCGGAGGAACAGACTGCCGGAGTATACCGTATTCAGCATAGCCAGACACCACCAGTTCCCCATTCACTATAATGAGATCTGGCGGGTTGCTGGAAAAATACAGCTACTAGAGTATGCAACAGAAACGTGAACCTAGCCTTAGGTGGTCACTTCTGCAATGGGAAACAGGAACTGGCACCCCCTGCTGTCAATGGGGGGCCCGGTGGTCCGATGTCCGGGGTCCGACTCTTAGGCTAGGGGTCTTTGGTGACAATTGGTTGCTTTTGGTAAAATCACACCTTTAGCATGGCCCTTGCGCAACTTCGTTGATTCCCTAAAAAGCTTTGCATGAGATGCAAGAATTCCAGTATGGCCAGAAGAAAACTTGTAATCATTGTAAGTTGTCAGCGAACTTTTCGGGTCACGTGCGAGTTATGATAATGTTATAACCTGCCAGAGCTCAATGTCATTTGGATATTCACTGGTTATCCCATAAAAGTTCGTTGTCAGAAATTCCCTTGAAATGACAAGGGGTCTAAACTTCACAAGTGAGTGTATGAAATTTACAAGGACTCTAACTTAGCAAGGGGGTGTAAGCTTCACAAGGAAGTGTATGAAATTTACAAGGAGGTGTAGGAGCTTTACAAGGGGGTGTAAGCTTCACGAGGAAGTGTATGAACTTTACAAGGGGGTGTAGGAGCTTTACAAGGGGGTGTATGCACTTTGCAAGGAGGTGTATGAACATTACAAGGGGGTGTACAAACTTTACAAGGGGGTGTATGAACTTTACAACGGGGTGTATGGACTCTGCAAGAGGTCTAGCATGACAAGGGAGTGTATAAACTTTTCAAGGTGGTATATGTACTTTACAAGGGAGTGTATGAACATTACAAAGGGGTGTATGGACTCTGCAAGAGGCTTAGCATGGCAAGGACGTGTATGAACTTTACAAGGGGTGTCTGACCTTTACAAAGGGGTGTATAGTCTTTACAAGGAGGTGTATGGACTCTGCAAGAGGTCTAGCATGGCAAGGGAGTGTATGAACTTTACAAGGGGGCATATAACCTTTACAAGGGGGTGTATGAACTTTACAAGGGGGTGTATGAACTTTAGAAAGGGGTGTATGAACTCTGCAAAAGGTCTAGCCCAGCAAGGGAGTGTATGAACTTTACAAGGGGTGTATGACCTTTACAAAGGGGTGTATGGTCTTTACAAAGGGGTGTATGGTCTTTACAAAGGGGTGTATGGTCTTTACAAAGAGGTGTATGAACTCTGCAAGAGGTCTAGCATGGCAAAGGAGTGTATGAACTCAACAAGAGATGTAACATAACAAAAGGATGTATGGTCTTTACAACAAGGTGTATGAACTCTGCAAGAGGTCTAACATAACAAGGGGATATAAGGACTTTACAGTGGGTCTAAGCATCATAATAGAGTGTATGAGCTTTGCAAGGGAGTAAATGAACTTTAAAAGGGAATGTATGAACTCAACAATAGGGCTAACAAAGGGATGTATGGTCTTTACAAGGGGTCCAGGCTTCACAGGGACCATATGAATTGTATCAGAGGCCTAAACCTTATCAGTGTAGAATATAACAAGCAGATGGGCTTCACAATGGAAAATTCAAGGGGTGTATAACCTTCACAAGGTGTCTAAGTTTCACAAGGGGGTGTATGAAGTTTACAAGGAGGTCTAACCTAAGTAGTGGGTGTATGAACTTTGCAAAGGGTGCAAGAGCTTTACACGGTGGTGTATGAGCTTTACTAGAGGTCTGTACTTCACAAGGAGTCTAGTATGTTGCAATTTTTTTAGTGGTTCGGCCATACCCCATTTTAAGAAAAATAAAAAAAACTGCCAGGTCTGTTGGTCCGTGGGTAAAAAACAGTGTCCAATATATTGAACTTGGCGAATTTCTGCCTCTGTTTGGACCATTTGTCTAGGCAAATTGTTTTGGTAAAAACATATTATTTATATTTCAGTCTGAGAGTGTTTTGTATATTTTTTATACACACAGTCACTATTTGCTACATTGTATACTTACATTGTATTGAAATATTGGTGGTATATTTTCCAGTCTAAGGCTTCTTTCACACTTGCGGCAGCAGGGTCCGGCAGGCTGTTTCGCCGGGGGAACAGCCTCCCTGCATCCGGGCTAACGCTAGCCCACCGTGCCGCCGGAAGTCCGCTCCGACCCCATTCCCTATAATGGGGGCGGGCCAGAGGTCCGGCTGTAGCACAGCCAACATGCCGAGAGGCGGGCGGACAAAAAATACAACACGCTGTGGTTATTATCTGGCCACCTCTCGGCTTGTTTGCAGTGCTGTGTCTGGACCTCTGTCCCACCCCCATTATACTGAATAGGGCTGGAGCAGACTAATCCGCGGCCTGGTGGGCTAGCGTTAGCACGGATGCAGGCAGGCTGTTTCCCTGCCGAAACAGCCTACCGGACCCTGCTGCTGCAAGTGTGAAAGAAATTGCGGAACGGGTGCGGACCCATTCATTTCAATGGGGCCACAAAAGATGCAGACAGCGCACCGTGGGCTTCCCGTATCCGTAGTTCCGTTCTGCGGCCCCGCAAAAAAGATAGAGCGAGTCCTATTCTTGTCTGCAAATTGTGGCACTTTCTATTACAGTGGCGGCCATGTGCGGTCCGCAACTTGCAGTCCATACACAGGCCGGTATCCATGTTTTGCGGATCCGCAATTTGCGGACTGCCAAGCACTACGGTCGTGTGATTGCGCCCTAAGTAAAAGATGCTGGTGGCATACCAGAAGGGAATGTCACCTATGTCTGATCAGGGTCCGACTGCAGTCAATGGCCGTCCTCCTGTATCCATCCCGTTTAATACAATAAACTTCTAATACTCCGACACTTGATAATCTGGAAAAAAATTTTCAGCATGGGAATCTGAAATTTCCCAGTACCGGAAGCAGAAGTATGATCCAACAGAACCAGTTGTGATAAGAGACAAAGTAATAGCAGCATCTTTTATGTAATATTTTATTCTTGGCTGACTTTATACTCTCAGAACTCATGTTGTCATATGCCAGGGCATCTGATAATCCAGCACGTGCCAGATTAAAGGAATTTGCCATATGTTACAGTATAATTTTCGTTGTTGTGCTGGGACTTGTAGTTCCTTACGGCTAGAGGACTCTATGCCATGTAGCACAGTGTTCTCTAGTGAACATAGCAGGTTTGGTGAGAAGTGTTATGGGTGTGACATTTTTGCCTCTGTCCACAAAGCCTCAGTTTACTGTTATTATTTTCCTCGCTTTTTCACAGCGGATCCATCATTCGTCAGAGGAAGACCTCGGTGACATTGGCTGACCATGCTGATGTCACCGGGCGCTGCAGGGGGCCACGCTCTATCAGCTAGGTTGCAATATTCAGGCCACCTGCTGACTGTGATACTTGCTTCCCCCCCCCCCGGCCATGCTGCGTCTTGTGGCTTCCTGTTCTTCTGCATGACACAGGTGCACATAGCATCCTCTCGGCTTCCTGTAAAACACTGTGCGCGCTCTGCCACGCTTTCTCATGGTAACTAATTCAACACTGGATGCAGTCATTCAAGGTCCAGACCTAGCTTTTTAACATGTCTGCTGGCCCAGAGCATGACTGCCATCAAATGCACTTTTCTTTAATAATATAAAAAAAAAAGTTTTATAAAGTCCAAAAAGTTTTACTTCTTGTCCTAAAAACTTCATAAAGTAAAATAACTCCCACCGCTCTGAGGAGTTAAAGGGGTTTTCCCACGAAGCAAAAATCACTGACCGGCATTATTATTTAATAACAAAATTTTCCCCCATAAGGTCTATTTAAAAAAAATGGATATTTCTAATACAAAATAAATATGCAGCACACTACCTATGTTGGTGTTTATTTGCTCGTTGCCTAGGGTTGCCGACCATACACATCTTCCGTGTGTATGGTCGCGTCTGGATATTCCCCCCCCCTCATGCACGCGCCGCGGCCCGGCGTTCAGAGATGGCATCGCTGCTGTAAGACGCCGCGCATGCGCTGTATGCACAAGCCAGCGGCGCCTCGTATCTCGGAAGCGCCGCTGGCTTGCGCATAGAGCAGCGAGGTGCCGGCGAATCCCCGCGCATGCGCTGTATGTACAAGCCAGCGGCGCTGCCGAGATACGAGGCGCCGCTGGCTTGTGCATACAGCGCATGCGCGGCGTCTTACAGCAGCGATGCCATCTCTGAACGCCGGGCCGCGGCGCGTGCATGAGGGGGGGGGAATATCCAGACGCGACCATACACACGGAAGATGTGTATGGTCGGCAACCCTAGGCAACGAGCAAATAAACACCAACATAGGTAGTGTGCTGCATATTTATTTTGTATTAGAAATATCCATTTTTTTTAAATAGACCTTATGGGGGAAAATTTTGTTATTAAATAATAATGCCGGTCAGTGATTTTTGCTTCGTGGGAAAACCCCTTTAATGGGTGGCTTGCATGCAGTTCTCATTTCTGCTGCAAATCTGCGATGAATCGGCAGCAAAATACACGCGTGCAATGGATTTCAGCATTGATTTTGCCCCTCCACGTTCCAAGTGATTCTCCATATTGCTTCCTTTGCTGGCTGGATTCATTTTTCCATCACATTATACACTGCTTATTTCCAGGGGTTATATATACAGTAAGGACAAACACATACATTAGTAAGGGTCAGATTGGTGGGGGTCCGACACCTGGGACCCCCACGATCAGCTGTTTGAAGTAGCTGCGGCCTACTTGCAGCATGCCAAACACAGCACCGTCCATTGCATAGCAGCTTTGCTTGGCATTGCAGCTCCTTTGCATTCACTTGAAGAGGCCGGGCCCCAGGGGAGTGGTGGTAGTGCCAGGGATGACCCTCACCAATGAGAAACTGATGATTTTTCTGCAGCAGCCCCCTAGGAGTGTGTGGAGGATGGGAGTGGTGGTTTGTAGTCAGGGGTGGACTGGGAACTTAAAGTGGCCCTGGAAAAAAATACTAAAAGTGCCCCCGTTTTGTAGTCGGGTACAAATTGATGGAAGGCTGGGCCAGCAATACCATATTGGGGGACATTATACCACCCCAACAGAGCCAAATACCATAGTCCATCACAAAATACTGCCCCAAAAACTTCCACTGGTCGGCCGTGAGGAGGGCTCAGGTGGCCCCCTGGGCATTGGCCTACCAGGAAGTTTTCCTGTAAGGTCTATGGCCTGTTTGTAGTACTCACAGATCACAGTGGCGATCTCCCCCTGGCTCTCCCTGGGGCTGTGCAGTGCCGGAGGGTTCACCCTTTCTTCCCTTGGGCACTCTCTGATGTTGGCGTCCCCTTGATGTTAGGCAGGAGAACAGGTCCAATGGCAGAGTGAGTAAACAGGCCAATTGGTGTAACTAAATAAATCTCTATTTAGTAAAGTTCATATAAGGAGTAGTAGTAGTACATCTGACAGTAACAAGGCAGAGTTCCAAGTAGATTGCATTGCAATTTCTCCCCAATGGCAACATCTGGATAGCAGCAAAGATGGGGGTTGTAGTACTCCTTCTCTCTGTCTCTCTCTAAAGTCTCTCTGCAGAACCTTAGGCATGCAATGAGGTTCTTGGTAAATGTTTTTGCAAATTCCTGGACTGATGGGTGCAGACTTAAGGTACGGCTGGCCAAACCGACTCCAGGTGTTGAAGGGTGCTCTAGCAATGTTTCCTCTCAATGCAGCAAAGTCTCTTTCTGCCATAAGCATACACAGTACCTTGCTGACTGACTCCAATGCACAGCTTTGCAGATTCCCGACCTTCTGACCTCTTTTTCTCTGGAGCACTTTTGATAAAGTAGCTTCCTTGGCCATAGATGTCCCAGAGATGAAGGTTCCCTGAGATCAGGCTTAGCTCTGAGAAGCATGCACAAGTAGGTCTTCACTGTAGCACAGCTGGACTCTCTATTCAATAACCAGGGGTGGACCCAGGAGCATTTCCTAACAACCTAAGGGGATGAGACAAGGTGTTAACCCTAAACAGTCCATACAGTGCTATAAAGTATACAAATACAGTAAATCACAACATTTCATTTAGCAACATAACATTTCAACAATTTACAGTGACCCTGTTCTGGGGTATTGGATATCCTAAAGATAGGTCATTAGTTTTAGACACTAGTACAACCCCTTTAACTGTTCTCAAAATAAAAATTTCTATTCAAACTGCAGGTAACCATTTTCCTCCTCCATCTCAATTGCTTTGAGGTCCACATTTTCACTGTTTAGAAGAGCTACCCTTAAAGGGGTTGTCCAGGACTTTCATATCAATGGCCTATTTTCAGGATGGGTCATGAGTATCTGGGGTGGTCCGACTCCCGGCACCACCTCTTAACAGCTGGTGAGCACTGCGGCCTCTTCCTAGTAAATGGGCCTAAGCTGCAATACCAATGCTTGGTATGCTGTGAGGAGGCCACAGTGCTCTTTCTTCAAACAGCTCTTCAGCGGAGGTGCCAGGTGTTGGACCTCCCACTGATCAGATATTGATGGCCTATCCCGAGGATAGGTCATCAGTATGAAATACTCGGAAAACCCCTTTGACATATAAGCTGTGTGGCCTCCTGAAACAGTTGATCCAAAGGGGTGCCAGGAGTTGGATCCCCACCTATCTGATATTGACGATCTATCCTGAGGATAGGTCATCAATTTCAAACACCTGGAGAACCTCTTTTAACAAGTGTGGTGATGTGTACAATATAAACGCTGGAAAGTGTGTATATCCCACCCACATACCTCAGCTCAGCTTGGCAAGACAACTGAAATTCAGAAAGCTGCAGTGGTTTCAGCAAAGAGTAGTTTGCTGAGACAGTTTGGTCTAGATGTTGTTCTGGGCTGGATTTCATTTGGACTGGTGGATAGGTTTGGTAGTGGGATCTGCCAGTCCACATCCTTCCAGTACAGGTATTGCAGTTAGCTGAGGAGATTGCAGGTGAGGCCTGCTAATGTAATCAGGCAGGGATAAAACAACCCTCTGTGTATGAGAGACTTGGAGAGAGAGGGTCCGAGTGGTCAAGCCAGGGAGGGCTGGGGGGGCCACAAGGCTGAGGAAGCCTGAGAGATTGGAGCCTGCACAGTGAGTGCATAGTGTAATCACGCAGGGATAAAACGACCCTCTGTGTATGAGAGACTTGGAGAGAGAGGGCCTGTGTGGTCTCAGCCAGGACGGCTGAGGGGCCACAAGGCTTTGTAAAGCATGAAGTTTGGGGGGCCCAGCGACACCTACAGATAGAGGGTCGCACGGTCAGAGTCAGGAGGACTACTGGACCATCTCCCCCCAAAAGTACTGGTGAGGTCACAGCCTGGAGGCTGCTGGACTGTAAGGCTGAGGACGCCGGATCTAATACCGGGTGTGAACAACGCTCTATAGGTGAGATAGATACAACACGTGTATTAGGTAGAACCCAGATGGGCAGGTGTTTATTTGAAGGTTTTCATGTGTGTTGGTGCCAACGAGCGAATAAAAGCACCATTTGGACGTTAAAACCCCCTGTGTATCGGAAGATTTGTGATTGCGACTCCCTGAGAGAGAGCGATCCCTTACACAAGTTATAGTTTTCACTTTAATTCTCATTCCAACTGCCCACACTCATCATGGAGATTTGTGGGAGCTATAGAAGAGCTCGACTGGATGAGATGTCCTTGACCTGCTCCTCTCTCTTGCCCCTTCATTGCCCTTAGTCAATGTGGGGAGACAAATCCACAGATTAGAAGACGCGGCCTTTTCTGATTGCTGTCTCTGGGGTAACTATTGCAAAACAGAAGTTTTAACAAATGGAATGATGGGCGTAGTAGTACACACTGAGCTGTTCACTTTTGCATCACTACATTCATTCTTTTTCCATTGATGTCGATATATGTATGAGGGCTCCTAATGTGGAAACGTGGAGCGTATGAGCACAGCTACTGTGCCGGTGCCATCACTGTGATGTCACGGTGTATGTAGGTAAGGCCGCCTTTAACACGTTAAAGGACCGTTAATATTTCCATGAAGGTGTATGGGGTGTTCATTATATAAATGTCAAAAAATATCATTGTCAGAGTCAGCTCTGTAAGAGTGAAATCAGTGGATGTGTCGAGGAGGAGGTATGGCCGGCTCACTGGTGATAAGTGGGTTCTCCCCATATAGTCGTCACGTTGAGAGGAGGACATCTTGTGACTGATGAAGAGAAGACGCTGACTTGTATCACCACGCCACTTTGGACAATCTCTTTTATTAGAAGGTTTCACTAAGAAAAGCTATGACCAGCAGAAACCTTGCAACAAGTGTTCAGTTTCCCTGCAGCGCCACCAGAGGGGAGATGAAGAATTACACCGTGTCCTATAAAAACAATGGTCCAGTCCTCCAGAAAGAAAGATGCTCTTTATAGTTGATGGATGATGACCCTCAAGTGAATGGGTCTGAAGTGTGCAAAATAGTTTCACTTAGACTGGGTTAGAAATGTGATTAAAGGGATTTTATAAGTGTTTTATACCAATGACCTGTCCTCAGGATAAGTCAGTATATGATTGGTAGGGGTCTGACTCCCGGCACCCCTGGCAATCAACAGTTTGAAGAGGCTGTGTCACTCCAGGGAACATCTGCGGCCTCTTCCTAGTCCAGTGATGTCACTTTCTTCAGTCACATGGCCTAGGTGAATGGACCTGGGCTGCAATACCAAGCTCAGCCACTACACAATGTACAGCACTGGGCTTGCAAAGCTTTGAGCGGGCCACAGTGCACAGTACGAGTAAAATAGTCGCAATTCCTTAAATAAATGACCCCCATTGTGTAACTTATCATTCCACCTGTGGTGGCGCTACGAGGGAATTGAACACTTGCTGCTGGATTCCTCTACTCACTGGAGCATTCAGCAGCGGGATGCTCTGTGCTCACCTTATCTTTAGGGGGAACCAGTGGCGTACATGGAAAAGTAAGGGCCCCATAGTAAGGATCAAACCAGGCCCCCCACACAGGACAGAAGGGTTTCCACCTAAACCCCTTTCAGTGACCCTTGGGCCATTTCTCCACTGCCTCATTTACTAAAAGTTGTTCCTTTAGAGGGTAGAGTCCTGACCAGGTTTTCACCTCCAGTAGAAGAGGAGATGATCCCAACTAAGACTGGGCCCCTTCTTGCCCTGGGCCCCATAGCAGTCGCCTGGTCTGCCGCTATGGTAGTTAAGCCCCTGGGGAGAACCCTTCTAACAAAAAGAGATTAGCAGGTTTGCCCTTTAAAATAATCTACATCTATTTAACCTCCCCCCTTGAAACTTTCACTTCCGTTCTGTTGTGATTATTTTTGTGCTTCATTATATATTTTTGAAATGTTTTGTTCCTTTTTTTTCAAAACATACAGAAACTATTTGCATTTTCTATATCGATGTGAATGCTGTTGGAGGAGAATTAGGTTTACCTTGGTTCAGCTCTGGATCTAGGTGCTAATATAATGATCTGTGTCGAGTAACATCGGGTCTGCAGGCAGCAAATATCTTCACTCATTTTTCAGTTCGTAGTTCGTTGGTACTTGGAAACCATCAGCATGCAGGCTACCTAATCCAAGCAAATCGGATGTTCTGATTTTGTGTCTCTATTTTGGTATCGTTAGTTCCTAATCGTGTCCTGACACACCTACCTGTAACAACCAATGACTGCTTTAGGCTACTTTCACACTAACGTTTTTGAATTCCGGTATTGAGCTCCGTCATAGGGGCTCAATACCGGAATAAAACTCTTCAGTTTTGTCTCCATTCATTGTCAATGGGGGCAAAACTGAACTAAAGACAACGGAGGCTCCTAGAAGCATTCCGTTCCGTCTTCAGACCGGAGAGCAAACCGCAGCATGCTGCTCTCCGGTCCAGGCATCCGCACCAAGACGGATCCGTCATGACCCCCAATGCAAGTCAATGGGGACGGATCCGTTTGGTGTGACCACAATGGTGAAAGGATCCGTCCTCCATTGACTTTTAATGGAGTTAATTCTGGATCCGTTTAAAAGATGTTAAAGATAATACAACCGGATCCGTTCATTACGGATCCACAGGTTGTATTATCACTACGGATCCGGCGGGCCCCTTCACCCGCCGGATCCGTAGTAACGCTAGTGTGAAAGTAGCCTTAGTACCTTCACATGTTAATGAGACTTTCTGGATGTTTCAGGTGTCAATGAACATTGTGGCTATGGGTGATGAAACACTTTCATGCAGATTTTGAAGCCAAAATTAGAAATGGATCATAACAGGAAAGCATTAAGGGCAGATACAACTTCTCCACTTTTTTCAATCCACTCCTTGTTTTGGCTTCAAAAACTCCATAAAAAAACCTGCTTAGTTGATCTGCATGGTTAATGGCCGTGTGGTATTGAAGGTGCCACATGGCCATTAACAATGCAGACTGACTAAGACTACTTTCAAACTAGAGTTTATATTTTCCGGTGGTGATATCCGTCATAGGGTCTCAATACTGGAAAAAAAACGCTTCCATTTTGTCCCCGTTCAGTGTCAACTGAACAGAACGGAGTGCTCCAAAATGCATTCCATTCCGTTTGGTTGCGTTCCCATACCGGAGCTTTCCATCATGGGATGCTGAGCAAAACATATCTGTGCACTCACAATGCAAGTCAATGGGGATGGATCCGTTGTCTCTGACACAATAGAAAACGGATCCGTCCCCCATTGACTTTCATTGGAGTTCATGACGGATCCGTCTTGGCTATGTTACAGATAATACAACCGGATCCGTTCATAACAGATGCAGATGGTTGGATTATCAGTAATGGAAGCATTTTTGCTGATCCTTGCCGGAACCGCTGGTGTGAAAGTAGCCTAAGCAGGGCAGTCTTAACAAGAGCCCTCTGCGGCCCATGCGGCTGTGCAGTTCTCAACTGCAGAGTAGTCACGTTGCAACCACAACATGACCATGCCATGTGGTCATACTTTTTTCAAGCCATCAAGGATAGGCCATCAACATCAGATCAGTGGGGGTCAGACACCCAGCAATCCCATGCCGATCAGACGTTCCGGAGCAGCTCCAGCACCGGAACTACACAGCTCCATCTATTGTGTAGTGGACGGAGATGGTTACTGCAGAGCTGCTCTGAATCACTTCAGTTACCAGCTTTGGCCACTACACAATGGGTGGAGCTGTGTAGTACTCGCACCAGATCTATTGCACAACAGCTGATCGGTGAGGGTGCAGAACGTTGGGCCCATGCCGATCAGATTTAATGGCCTATCCTGTGTCACGGTGTACTCCCATAGGTCGTTGCTCCCTGGGGATCGGTGCAGTGGAATTACTGTAGAATGAAACCAGAGTTAAACATAAGAGAGTCTTTTTTTTATTAAATGCAACGTAGAAAGTGAAATACATACAGGAGTAGGGATGAGCGAACTTTTGAAAAGTTTGGTTCGTTTCGCTTCGGCGAACTTTCTTGAATTTCGGATTCGTACGAACCGAACTTAAACCGAACCTTGCTATAACGGCTGAATAATTGCTTCTACAATAATGGGAGTCAGATAGGGTACAGTTTCGTTTACTTGCAGTTGCTATTACAATGAAAAAAGTGGAAAAAATCCAAGTGACTTCAACAATGGCGACGCAAAATATACGCATATTTGAGAATTTACACTAATGCGTACGCTAATGCGAACATTCCCGCACAAATAACGAACATTCAGTGTAGTGTTGTCAAAAGTACGCTACTTAACTGAATATGTACGCATTAGCGTACGCATACACTGCATCTGCGAACATTCCTACTCAAGTAACGAACATACAGTGTAGCGTTGTCAATTGTACGCTACTTAACTGAATATGTACGCATTAGCGTACATTCTCAATAAATATGCGTATATTTTGCGTCGCCGTTATTTTAACCAGATTCGTTCCGAACTTTCTCAAAATTCGGTTCGGTGACGAACCGAACTTTTGGGAAAGTTCGTAACGAATCTGGTTCGTTACGGTTCGGTTCGCTCATCCCTATACAGGAGCAATTCTTCTCTAGCACTAGAAATATGGAGGCAGGCTGGATGGCTGCAATTCGACACTTAGGTGATACTAGCCTGGTGGATGTTTGGTGATGGGTGGCTTGACTATAGTCCCTCACCCTACTGCAGTGCCTGTAGATGTTCTCGCTGCTGTCTGCAATCTCAAGCCTTTACTTGAGGACAACTGGAGAAGTTCTCTCTGGAGAATTTGGTAACAGGAGCAGGAGCTCGGTAGGTTTCCTTCTCTCTCTTCTGAGGTTACTCAAGAACCCCCCCCCCAGCCCCCTCCCCCCTCCAGGTCTTACTTTTGAACTTGTATTGGCATAGACCTTGTGGATAGGATGTCTGGAAGCAGAAGCATTTGAATTTCGGGTAATAGGACAAGGGTTATTGGGTCAGCCGTGTATTTGTTGACTGTCTGCATAGCATTGCATGCACACGTAATTCCGTATTACTACAACGGGGACCAGGGTGATACTTTGCAATACTTTCCACGGAACCCAGAGGAGACTCCCTCCTACATTAGGGGTTCCCCTGTCGCAATGTAGAGATAGATGCTGTGTCTGTTGTTCCACTGTGTCATCTTTTTACACTGCAGGTGACATTTAGACAGTACTTTTATTATGCAGATGATAGCGGTACGTTCACGCATACATCACAGAATAAGATAGTGGATGTATTGACTGCTCCTTTCCAAGGCTTAGACATGATCACAGCTAAAAATGATTCATTAGGCGGTCTGCATTGTTATGCACAGAGATGTAAGCTTATAAACAATGTTTGAAGATTAATGCAAATGAGCTGCAAGTGCCCAGGAGAGCATGGACACTTGCATTTGGAGAGGAACGCCCCTGGGCACTTGCAGCTCATTTGCATATATCTTCAAACTTCATTTATTCAAATATACAGAAATAAGAAAGAAAGGTACGATCTGTTAACTGTTGGTCACCTACAGGACAGTGATAACAATAGGTGACAGACTCTCTTTAAAGATGGCTCCCAATCACAAACGCAGTGGGCATCATATCCGCGTGTGAAAATGCCTGTACTATTGAAATATAAAAATATTTATCTCATACGGCAAATGGCAAAACAGAAAAGTCAAAAGTCAAATTGGCCAAGTTGACCTTTTTTTGGTCGCTTAACCTACCCAAAAAATTCAAAAAGTCGTACACACCCAAATAAAATGGTATCAATGAAAAGTACAGATTGTCCCACAAAAAATGAGCCTTCACACAGCTGCATACACACAAAACTTACTTTTTTCAAGGTTTTTATTTTTTCTAATTTTACTATTTTCATTTTTTAAAAACATACGAAAAACTATACAAATGTGTTATTGACGTAATCTACTAATCTGGAGAATAAAAGTAGCAGGTCAGTTTTGCCGCATAGGGAACACCGTAAAAACAAAATCCATAAAACTGTCGTGAATTGTGGGTTTTTTTTCCAATTCCATCTCATTTTGAATTTTTTTGTCCAGCTTCCCACTACATCATATGCAATATTAAATAGTGCCATTACAAAGCACAACTTGTCAATAAAAATAGCCCCCAAATGGCTATGTGAGTGGAAAAATAAAATAATTACGGTCCCAGGAAGGCAAAGAGTGAAAAACTAAAATGCAACAATGAAAAACTCTCTGGGGAAAGGGGAAAGGAGCGGGTTGGGGGGAGGGCCTAAATTCCCAGTCAGTCCCTGGTCAGGGTCTAAGTGGTACCAGTGCCCCCCCCATAAATAAACCCCTTATACACACTCTGCCGGCGTAAATGTCCCAATAGTTCTAACTTTAAATTAAAGGCGTAGTCCAGGCAAAACGAAAAAATAAAAAAATTAAACAGCACCAACAAGAGTCTGGACAAATAAAAAAAAAAACACAAAAAAAATTAAATGAAACCGCGCCGACAAGAACTGTAGAACCTGCTCTCCCGATCCCGGTCAGTTGCACTATTTGGTTTTTCTCACTTGTAATATCGATCTGTGTGACATGTCGGTGACTACATTATTCCCACTGGTCCTCTCCTGGGGCACTTGGTCAAGCTCCGTCCCAAGTCCCACCCATTCTCTACTTCCCGCTTTATTCCTTTGCCAGTCGTGTTCTACCAGCCAATCTGTGGGCATCAGACATTACGTTTCTGATACAGGACCTGCAGGTGCCATGTCTTGCTTCTGTATCTAGTCATATGTGTTATTTTGCATAGGATTCTAAGGTATCAGTGAAGATTTTCAAGGGAATGTATCATCTTAGACCCTGGTGGACAGTGCTAAAGACATAGGTCGATATGTTGCAGCCCATGGCATTATCATAGTCTGTTGAATAGTCCATGTCTGGCCTTTGCTGTTAGTGCCACTGTCACTGCCTTGTACCTGGTGGACAGTGGTGATTCCATGGGTGGCTCCTGAGCACTGGTGGTCCAGTGATGAGGACATCTGGTCGTTCAGACGTTAGTCCCAGCACCGATGTCTTCATGGAACTATTTTATGGATTTGTTAATGCAAATTTGCCTATTAGATGTCTTTCCTTCTTTACCGCCTCTTGTGATCGTACATTTAGGACTATGAGAAGAATATAGGCCACTTCTTTAAAGGTTTTATCCTTATTTATAAATTAAATATTCTACGTTTTTCAAACCAGCACCTGGATCTGAATACTTTTTGTGATTGCATGTAATTAAAAATTTAGCACAGCCATTAAGCAATTCAATAGAATGTATCTGTACAGCGCCACCTGCTGTTTGTTCTTTCCCTTATTTCTATGTCCACCTGACATTGCAGAGGTGGTCGCACATGCTCAGTTAGATCCTGCCACCACCCAGATCTAGTTAGAAGCAGTGATAGGGAGAGAGCTGCAACAGAAAGGACACCCCACCTGAGCTGTGATAGGGAGAGAGCTGCAAATAAAAGGACACCCACCTGAGCTGTGATAGGGAGAGAGCTGCAAATAAAAGGACACCCACCTGAGCTGTGATAGGGAGAGAGCTGCAAATAAAAGGACACCCACCTGAGCAGTGATAGGGAGAGGGCTGCAACAGAAAGGACACCCCACCTGAGCTGTGATAGGGAGAGAGCTGCAGGAGAATATACATGCCCCTGATCTGTGATAGGGAGAGAGATGCAACAGAAAAGACACCCCACCTGAGCTGTGATAAGGAGAGAGCTGCAGCAGAAAGGGCATGCCCCCTGAGCTGTGATAGGGAGAGAGCTGCAGCAGAAAAGACACACCTCTTGAGAAAGGACACTCCCCTTGGGCTGCCAACTGAAGAAAATTTAGGAGAGCAATTGGAGCAATGAAATAACTCTGGATCCATGTGAAGTCCAGGGGTGCTTCTAGTTTTGTTCTCTTCTGTTTGTTGTGTACTATATGATGTCTGATTTAAATTTTTACATTAATCATGGAACAAACCCTTTAAGTAATTTAATATATTGCTGGTTTAATCAATGCATGGTGGAACAGTGAAGGGTGGTTTCGTGAAAGTCAAAATAGGAACCATAGTTTCATTTTTGGTCTTTATGTTTGCACCCTACTAGTAATGAGCGAATGGATTGTAACTAGAGATGAGCGAGTGTGCTCGTTACGAGCACTGTACCGCTCGGCTCCCCTGTGCTAGCATAGGCGCCGGCAGCCACTTCCGTCGTCCGGAGGAGGACGGAAGCGGCTGCCGGCGCCCATGCGAGCGCAGGGGAGCCGAGCGGTACAGTGCTCGTTTCGAGCACGTTCGCTCATCTCTAATTGTAACAAATCGACTTGTCTCATCAGCAGGGCTTCTTCACCTTTGAGGGGCTGTCCCCGCAGGTGAAGAAGTGTCCGCCTGCCACTAGATTGACAGGGCAGAACATTTAGCCTAGCTCTGACAATTTCCCGTCTGAACCGCTGCTCCAATTAGCAGAGCGAAAGCAGGAGCTCTGCTTCGGTTGCGGAGCAGCAACGGCACAGACACCTCTACACTCCCAGGTAGTGGCACCTGCGCAGTTGCGGCTCCGAAGCAGAGCTCCTGCCTTTGGAGCAGCGGTGCAGACAGGAAATTGCAGATGGGAACTTCATCTACAGGTGAAGATGTCCTGCATGGCTTCACTCATCTCTTCACTCTAAACATTCACGTTCCACATTTGCAGCTCGATGCAGTTTTAGCCCCGTATTTTTACTACTAGTAGTTCAAGATTAGCTCCGTCATTAGTAGGGCTCCACATTATGGGCAGAAACCAAAATAAAACAAGCCGTTAAGGTTTTGGGAAATAACCCAGTGCTGATTGTCACACTGTTCCATCTCGTATCTCCCAGGGTCCCCACCTCTCATAATTACATGGTTGTGGTTAGTTGTTGTCTTTGTGCTATGAATGTGACACAAACAAATAACGGAAATATCAATAACTGAGACACTAATTATTCATATACAATGAAACCTCTCTGAGCTGAGGGTGCGTCGATAAATGATCTGAGAGGGGGTTATAATCTGTCATGGAAAGTCTGGTTTGGATGAAGGAGTGATCTTCTCAAAGTAGAGGTTTCACTGTAGGCAGGGGTGGATTGGCTGTAGACCTTACAGAGAAATTTCCCGGTGGGCCGATGCCCATGGGACCGGCTGGGCCCTCCTTACGGCCGGCCAGTGGAAGTTTTTGGGGATGTATTTTGTGCTGCTGGCAGCATTTTGTGATGGACTGTAGTATTTGGCTGTATTGGGGTGGTATAATGTTCCAAAATATGGTATTGCTTGCCCTGCCTTCCATCAAGTTGGAACCAACTGCAAAACGGGGCGACTTTTTGTATTTTTTCCAGGGCCACTTTAAGTTCCCAGTCCGCTTCTGACTGTAGGAACTTCTTTATAATGTCCATAATACTGGTCCCATCTGTAGCCCCAGCAAGCAGCTGCTGCTTGGTCCAAGAAGATCAACTTGACATCAGATCAAAAGGTTACCTTATACCAGGGATGCCCAACCTGCAACCCTCCAGCTGTTGCAAAACTTCCCAGCATGCCTGGACAGCCTACAGCTTTTAAGGCATGCTGGGAGTTGTAGTTCTGCAACAGCTGGAGGGCTGCAGGTTGAGCATCCCTGCCCTGCACACTCTTCTATTTCTGCTAAGCAGTTGACTAAAAGTTAAAGGGGTTATCCCATGACTAATATAATGTGAAAATCAGACATCATATATTGCATGAGAATCTCTTTCTAACAAAGCTAGACCCAGCCCTGGACCTCACATGGATCCAGAGATCTCCTCATTCATTGCTCTGCTAGGAGGCAGTTGAAGGATGGAGCTGAGCATGTGCAACCATCTCAGTGAGCAGGACAAAGCAATAAGAAAAAAACAAACAGCAGGTGGCGCTATACAGATACATTTTATTGAATAACTCAGTGGCTATGCTAAATTTTTAATGACATGCAATTACAAAAGTATTCAGACCCGGGTGCTGGTTTGAAAACTGTAGAATATTTTTTTTTTCGTGGGAAAAACCCTTTAACTAAATGTTGTATGCACTGTCAGATTTTATAGTGGAGGTCAGTATGTCCACATTTGATCACCATTTTACAGTTTACATGCACAGAGCTACATCACGATGCCCATACAAGTCTCTAGGGCCATAAGGTATGGCTCCACTTTCATACCGAGTCTGCAGAATCCAAGAGGAAGTAAAATGGGTCATGTTCCACTGGCTGCCATAGTATGAAGATATATACAACCCTAGAAGAATTCCTAGGGAAGCACCAGATGGTGGCACTCGGAGTGACTACAACTCTGTAGCGAGGAGCCATAGGGATAGTGTATGGCGTTGTATAGTCTCCGGCTACAAGGCTTTGCCATCTACATCAATGGTTGAGTAACTTTGTACATACATTGAAAAACTTACATTGTACTGATTGTGAGTTACAACCTGTACTATACCTTAGAGCTCAGTTGAACAGCTCACAGCTTCAGAGCAGAAATCTACCAGCATTCGTATCTGTCTCAGTGTTACTCTTGTGATTTACATTCTTTTAAGAGTCATCTTCATACCTGGTGCCAGTGTTACCAACCAGAATTTTTCTTTTTTTCTGGACAACATATCCCAAAATCACGGACAGTCAAGATTTTTTATGGACAAATTGAAAAACCATAATGGATGATAAAGATTCTAAGTAATCCATGTCTATAGCTCAATACACTGATGAGAACTCATTACCAACATTTACTGTGAACTGTAATATGAAGGCAATTACCACCAAAATAATCTAGTCAAGTACAACCAGCCTCAAAAAAAAAATCACGGACAGGTCTATTTTTTTCACGGATGCAGGAAAAAAGTCGCCTATTTTTACGGACTGTCCAGAAATTTCAGGACAGTTGGCAACCCTGCCTGGTGTTTTGGAAGTTATCTGATCTAGAGACGAGGCCCCTCTGCCTTACATTACCTCGGCTAAGCTGTTGATGACAAATTAGTTGTCATTTTCCAGTAACAAAGAGCAGAATTGTGAATGCAGCTCTGGAGTAAATCACAGACCGGTGCTCAGGGTTAGTCCAAAATGAGTAAAGCAATTTACTGTCTTTACAAAGTGTTTCAACGTTATGTAGATTATATATAGTAAAATGGTGTGTAGATACCCAGTGGCATAACTACCATGCGACTGCTATGGGGCCCAGGGCAAGAGGGGCCCAGTCTTAGTTGGGATTATATCTTCTTCTACTGGAGGTGAAAACTTGGTCAGGACTCTACCCTCTAAAGGAACAAGTTTTAGCAAACAAGGCAGTGGAGAAATGGCCCAAGGGTCATTAAAAAGGGTTTAGGCAGAAACCCTTCTGTCCTGTGTGGGGGCCTGGTTTAATTCTTGCTATGGGGCCCTTACTGCTCTATGTACACAATTGTAGATACCCCTTAATATGAAAGAGAAATGGAAACCAGTTTGAACTCTTCAAACTATTTGTAGCATGGACCTGTCACAGTTCTGTATACTGTTTTTTCTACGTGTCCTCGTTGTACTTTTTCATAGATTTAGCTGCTGTATATATATATACCCTGTCTCTCTATGATTAGTCTAGCAGAATGTCAGTATACAGACTGTGGGTGTACAGCATCTATGCATCTGTGTGGTTTTCACCGCCTATGTCCCAGTATGTCTGTCTGTATTGTTATACTCAGCATGTCTCATTTGTAATAAATCTTAGGACACAATGTATAGATACAGGCAGGCCTTAGGTTACATGGCACCCTGTGTGAGAAGTATTTTAGACGCCCACCACTTACACATTATAGGGTACTGACTATACTACATTAGTAGCATCAAATTTAAAATGTAACTTAATTTTATGGAGAAAAGAATGCACCGCTAATGCTTAAAGGGGTTGTCCCATCTGGGACATTTATTGCATATCGATAGTTGCAGGTCCCACCTAATTCTGAAGAATGTGGGCCCCAAGTAAATGGAGAAAAAGCCACATGTGCAGCCACCCCTGCAGTTCCACTCTATGGGACTCCCGAAAATAGCTGAGCCCTGGCTTAGCTATTTTCAGAAGTCCCGTAGCAATGAATGGAGAGGATACGATGCATGCACAGTGCGCTATTTAAGATACTGTAATAGTGGTGCCATACCAAGCTCAGTACATAAATACAGCACCAGAACCAAGCACTGGACATATGTTGAGTTCCAGAACTAAGCTCATTACATAAATATGGCACCAGAACCAAGCTCATTACATACAGTGCCTTGCAAAAGTATTCGGCCCCCTGGACTTTTCAACCTTTTGCCACATTTCAGGCTTCAAACAAAAAGATATAACATTTTACATTTTTGGTGAAGAATCAACAACAAGTGGGTCACAATTGTGAAGTGGAACGAAATTTATTGGATCATTTAAACTTTTTTTGTAATAATAAAACTGAAAAGTGGGGCGTGCAAAATTATTCGGCCCCCTGCATTAATACTTTGTTGCTCCACCTTTTGCTGCGATTACAGCTGCGGTCTCTTGGGGGATGTCTCTATCAGTTTTGCACATCTAGAGACTGAAATTTTTGCCCATTCTTCCTTGCAAAACAGCTGGAGCTCTTTGAGGTTGGATGGAGACATTTGTGAACAGCAGTTTTCAGCTCTTTCCACATATTCTCCATTGGATTCAGGTCTGGACTGTGACTTGGCCATTCTAAGATCTGGATACCTTTATTTTTGAACCATTCCATTGTAGATTTTGCTTTATGTTTGGGATCATTGTCTTGTTGGAAGATAAATCTCCGTCCTAGTCTCAGGTCTTTTCATCCAGAATGGTCCTGTATTTGGCTCCATCCATCATCTTCCCTGTCCCTGCTGATGAAAAGCAGGCCCAAACCATGATGCTGCCACCACCATGTCTGACAGTGGGGATGGTGTGTTCAGGGTGATGAGCTGTGTTGCTTTTACACCAAACATATCGTTTTGCATTGTTTCCAAAAAGTAGGATTTTGGTTTCATCTGACCAGAGCCCCTTCTTCCACATGTTCGGTGTCTCCCAGGGGCTTGTGGCAAACTGTAAACCAGACTTTTTATGGATATCTTTGAGAAATGGCTTTCTTCTTGCCACTCTTCCATAAAGGGCAGATTTGTGAAGTGTTGGACTGATTGTTGTCCTATGGACAGACTCTCCAACCTCTGCTGTAGATCTCTGCAGTTCATCCAGAGTGATCATGGGCCACTTGGCTGCATCTCTGATCAGTCTTCTCCTTGTTTAGAGGGACGGCCGGGTCTTGGTAGATTCGCAGTGGTCTGATACTCCTTCCATTACAATATGATCGCTTGCACAGTGCTCCTTGGGATGTTTAAAGCTTGGGAAATCTTTTGGTCTCCAAATCCAGCTTTAAACTTCTCCACAACAGTATCAGGGACCTGCCTGGTGTGTTCCTTGGTCTTCATGATGCAGAACCCTGAGACTATCACAGAGCAGGTGCATTTATACGGAGACTTGATTACACACAGGTGGATTCTATTTCTCTTCATCAGTCATTTAGGACAACATTGGATCATTCAGAGATCAGAGATCAACTTCTGAACTGAAAGTGAATGAGCCGAATAATTTTGCACGCCCCACTTTTCAGTTTTATTATTACAAAAAAGTTTAAATGATCCAATAAATTTCCTTCCACTTCACAATTGTGACCCACTTGTTGTTGATTCTTCACCAAAAATGTAAAATGTTATATCTTTTTGTTTGAAGCCTGAAATGTGGCAAAAGTTTGAAAAGTTCCAGGAGGCCGAATACTTTCGCAAGGCACTGTAAATACAGTATCATAACCAAGCACTGGTCTTATGTTGAGCCCCAGAACTAAGCTCATTGCATAAATACAGGACCAGAAAAAAGCACTGAACATATGTTGAGCCTCAGAACTACAGTAAGCTCATTACATGAATACGGCACCAGAATCAAGCTCAGTACAAGGTGATCAAAAAGTCATTCATACTCCAAAATGGTATTGAAATTATGGTTCCTGGAAGGAAGGGAGTAAAAAGCAAAAACCCCAAAAAGGAAAATCGAAGGGTTTAAAGGGGATGTCCAGATTTAGAAAAACATGTTTGCTCTCTCCCAGAGACTGCACCACGCCTGTGCATGAGTTGTGTCTGGTATTGCAGCTCAACTTTATTGCAATGAATGGGGCTGAAATGCATTACCACACACAACCTGTGGGCAGGTGGGGCGCTCTAGTAGCCAAGCTGCTTTGCTAATTCTGGATGAAATACAACATTATAGGGGTTGTGTCATCATTAAATGTTATTTTAGTATAATTCAGCATGAAAAATGAGTTATTATTGGAATTTATTTTGTTACAAAAATGCTTCAGTTGTGAGATATTCTCTCTCATTCCTTTGTATGGTGTTTTATCTGTATATTAATGTGCATGTCCATCTACTAAGGTGGTCACACATGCTAATTTCCGTGCTTTAGATGGCCATCAGCCATACCTACTGTTTAGAAGTTGTGACAGTTACTGGGAGAGAGCTGCAGCAGAAATGACACACCCTCTGAGCTGTGATAGGGAGACAGCTGCAGCAGAAATGACACACCTTCTGAGCTGTGATATGGAGAGAGCTGCAGAAGAAATAACACACCTTCTGAGCTGTGATATGGAGAGAGCTGCAGCAGAAATGACACACCCTCCGAGCTGTAATAGGGAGAGAGCTGCAGCAGAAATAACACACCTTCCAAGCTGTGATATGGAGAGAGCTGCAGCAGAAATGACACACCCTCCGAGCTGTAATAGGGAGAGAGCTGCAGCAGAAATGATACACCCTCCGAGCTATGATAGGGAGAGAGCTGCAGCAGAAATGGCACACCCTCCGAGCTGTGATAGGGAGAGAGCTGCAGCAGAAATGACACACCCTCCGAGCTGTGATAGGGAGAGAGCTGCAGCAGAAATGATACACCCTCCGAGCTATGATAGGGAGAAAGCTGCAGCAGAAATGACACACCATCCGAGCTGTGATAGGGAGAGAGCTGCAGCAGAAATGATACACCCTCCGAGCTATGATAGGGAGAGAGCTGCAGCAGAAATGACACACAATCCGAGCTGTAATAGGGAGAGAGCTGCAGCAGAAATGACACACCCTCCGAGCTGTGATAGGGAGAGAGCTGCAGCAGAAATGATACACCCTCCGAGCTATGATAGGGAGAAAGCTGCAGCAGAAATGACACACCATCCGAGCTGTGATAGGGAGAGAGCTGCAGCAGAAATGATACACCCTCCGAGCTATGATAGGGAGAGAGCTGCAGCAGAAATGACACACAATCCGAGCTGTAATAGGGAGAGAGCTGCAGCAGAAATGACACACCCTCCGAGCTGTGATAGGGAGAGAGCTGCAGCAGAAATGACACACCCTCCGAGCTGTGATAGGGAGAGAGCTGCAGCAGAAATGACACACCCTCCGAGCTGTAATAGGGAGAGAGCTGCAGCAGAAATGATACACCCTCCGAGCTGTGATAGGGAGAGAGCTGCAGCAGAAATGATACACCCTCCGAGCTATGATTGGGAGAGAGCTGCAGCAGAAATGATACACCCTCCGAGCTATGATAGGGAGAGAGCTGCAGCAGAAATTACACACCCTCCGAGCTGTGATAGGGAGAGAGCTGCAGCAGAAATGACACGCCCCCTGACCAAGCCTGAAATAAATCTAGCAGAGCAATGAATGGGGAGATCTCTGGATCCATGTGAGGTACAGAGCTGGTTCTAACTGTGTTCGTGATTGCCATGTGCTATATAATGTCTAATATACATTTTTACCTCAATTATGGGATAACCCCTTTATGGAACCACTACAGAATGGTTTAACCTCTGCTGTTTTGAGACACTCATTTTGGAAACATTTTGTGGTGAGAACGTGAAGACTGAGACGTGCTCAGCAGAATGCTCGAGCCGCTCACCTAGACGTTCTATGTCTTCATTTCTCTGCACTTTTTATTGCATTGCTGTCTAGGCAAATGCAGTCCAAGAAAAGGAGATCACATTGACAGGGGTGCACCTAGCCTTTCTGATGCCCGATGCGAAAACTGAAATGGCGCCCCTCACTCCGGTAATGCTAACCCCTTCCCTTGAGCCCATGGCCCTTCGGCTTCCCCTCTCTTGTCCCTACCATTGCTCCTGAGGTGATTGCCTCTCCTGGCCTCGTTGGTGGTGCACCCCTGCACATTGATCATGTGAACACTTACCCCTGAACCAGCTCACTAATAAAGCAGTAAGCTGATGAGCTCCCTCTAGTGGAAGCTGCAGGCATCCAGAATTTTACCATTTAAAAGGAGCCTGTCATCAGGAAATTCACTGTGAAATCTTGTAGAGCTAGCTCAGCTAAATCTAATAATGCCTTTTATTTACCACTCCATTGCTTCATTCTAGAGAAAAAGTACTTTTTTTAACATAAATCTTTGTTACACTTTTGCAGCAATTACATGGAAAGAAAGGAAACAAACATTGCCATTAGTTCCAAAACTATGCATTAGAGCTCATGCAGACAAACGTATTTTCTTTCCGTGTTTTTTTTTTGCAGACCGTATGCGGAACCCTTTATTTCAATGGGTCCGCAAAAAAAACACCAAAAAACGGAAGTTACTTTGCGTGCATTCAGTTTCCGGATGTCCATTCTGCAAAAGAATACAACATGTCCTAATATTGTCCGCATTACGGACAAGGATGGGACTGTTCTATTAGGGGCCGGCTGTTCTGTTCCACAAGAAATGGAATGCACATGGACGTCATCCGTATTTTTTGCGGACTGCAGAATACATACGGTGGTGTGCATAAGCCCTTAGAGAAAGAAAATCTAGAACCTAGAACTGAGGTGACACAGGGAATTGGCAGCCCCTCCTTCTGCTTCAAGATAGATGACTAGACAGGAACTTGGCCCTGTCAATCAAGGAGAGGAAGGAGCTGGCGGCGGAAGCAGGAGGAACAGGAGTGTACGGAGTGGCTTGGGCCCGCCTTTGGTGCACTTAACTGAATATATGCAAATGTATTAAAAGTATTTTATAAACATTGGATTCTCTAAATAGTTCTCAGTTAGACCTTTTATTAGCATATGCCTTCGGCTCCCCCTCTCTTGCCCCTACCTGGTGCTGCCTGAGGCAATAGCATCACCTAGCCTCATTGGTGGTGCAGCCATAGATACTCCAAGTGCCACCCCAGATGATTCCTTAGTAATGCATCTAGGTGTGTATATCTCCATATTACACCCTCTGTACTGGCAAGTTTCTAGTTACCAACCCTTTGAGCTTGGGTCCTTCCTGCAAGTTGGTCTGAGAGAAAGATGGATGTGAGGAGTACTGGGACCCGAGAGAGAAAGACTCCAGAAAACCTTCCAGACGGAGTACAGCTGAGAATTTATATACAGAAGGTTTAGCAGACACATTGGAGGGGGTGAAGAACACAGGCTGTGGAGGTAATACACATATTTTGGATACTGGACTCCACAGCTACTTGGCTAGGTTTAAAGGCCTCAGGTCCCTAGTCATACAATAAGAGAGAGTCTTTTAAAAGTCAACACCCCACCGTGGGCATTGTAGAAACCTATTTTGGGAGAATGTTGTACCACCAGGCTGGAATCGAGTGAAGCATAGCTGGATGTAAAAACTAGATTTGGTACATGGAGGTAATTCTTTTTATTCACCCAAACTGTTGAAAGACTGCCCTGCACCTCACAACCATAACAGCAAGGACACCCCATCTTCCATAGAGCAGGAGGCCCCAGGGGAACAAAAGTGCATGGCCCCAGTGGAACATGGGATTGTTACACAGGGATATCCCTAGAGGTTCAGCGGCTGTGAAGACAATATCCATACATAACGAGGCCTGCAGATCTAAGAGTAGAGGGCTCACTTGTGAATGTTCTTAGGCTCCATGACTGAGCTTCTCATAGTTTTTTTTTTTTCTTTTGTAGTCAAGAAACAAGGTGAGCGGGGAGCTGGCTGCAGTGAAAATTGTTAAGGAGGAGTCTGGTAAGTTCTGCAGACAATCTTTTCTCTATACTGCGATATCACTGATTATTATCCTTGTACTTGATGCTCTCCAAAAGAGAAACAATATTCCGTATTTGTCACCCTATAAGACGCACCTCTGTTTATTAACATTCTAAGGAAGAGTTGCTTTGTAACAATTAACTCAGTTACCTAATAAATCACTGCTTAAAGAGGACCTTTCATGGGTCCAGACACTGTTAAGTAAGTACGAGGTTATGTAGGATGGAGGTCAGGCACCTACTATTTTTTCCAGGCGCCACCCCGTTCGCCCGCTGTGCCCCTGTAAAATTCTCCCGCGAGAAAAAAAAACTTGAGAAACCCTGGCGTCTCCTCCTGCCTGTTTCGATACTATGCATTAGCATAGCACGCGGTAGAATTTTACAGGGGCACAGCAGGTGAACGGATCGGGCCCCGGAAAAAAATAGTAAGTGCCCTGACCCCCATCCTACATGCCTTACATAAACTCGTACTTACTTAACAGTGTCTGGACCAAAGAAAGTACCTCTTTAAACTTATTAAAATCCCATTGGGAGCTATGTTAAGTTAATTATCAACCTTAATCTGTTTACACACTCCCCCTTTCTTTTATTAACCCTTTCACTCTTTTCTTACTATTTTATTCTATTTTCTTTTAAAAATTTTAATCAATTGTTTCTGCGTACACATTTGCTTTATCAAAGGGGTTGTCCAAGTTATTTTTTTGTCATTTGTATGTTTCTAACTAATCAAATATAACAGCTTGCCATACACTTTGTGCTTCTGAAGCTGCTGGTTTCTCAGATTTCACTCAGGGTCACATGACCTGTGATGTCAGCTTCTCTCCCTGCTCTGCTAAAGTTCGTGCACAAGCAGATAAGAGTCTGTACACAAGACGTCACTGTGCTGGCCATGCCTCCTGCACTGCTGGCTGCTGCTGCTCTCTCCCTGGATTATTTCAAATAAAACCTTAACCAGCACAGACTAATAAAACCCCTTCAGCCAGCACAGACTCAAGGCTAAAGGGTTTACTACAGTAGCTGCAGGCAGTGAGCAGACAAAAGGGAGCTGACAGAGGAGTTCTTCAGAGTATTGCACAAGAAAGGTAAGGGGAAGTTCCTGCGTGTGCTGTATCAGCAGTGCCATTGTACAGCTGGGACTTGTAGTCCTACACATACAACAAGCTGCTGAGTATCCCAGCAGGCAGACATGTCACTCAGGGCAGCACTTGTATTCACTCCCTTTGCAGAGCAGGGGGAGGGGCAGAGATTGTTGTTATTGCAGGTAAACAAAGGCCAGAAGAGAACCAGGGAAATGAGGAAATATAGATTTTTTTGCCTAAAACTTGCTGAACTTAGTTATATATTGCTGCCCATCATATATATATTTTTTTCATAACTTGGACAACCCCTTTAATCTTTCTGTCTTTTTTTAACCTTTCTTCATTTATGAGCAATAACTTACCTTTGTTAATATAATGTTATTTATCATTCATATTTTTATCTTTCACAGCTATTAGCCTACCTACCATTCGTTTTTCTTTTTAAGAGCAATTATTTTAATGTATCATCCTCCTTATTACTTTTATTTATAGCTATTTATAGCTATTATCCTAATTATTATAAAGGTATTCTTATGATTTCTACACTACGTATAAATAATTCTCTATAACACAGAGCAAAACACAAATAACACAGCTTAAAGTTGATAATTAGCTTAATATAGCTTAACCAATGGGATTTTAGGAAGTTTAAGCAGTCGTTTATTAGGAAATTGAGTTAATTGTTACAAAGTAACTCTTTCTTGGAATGTTAGTAAACAGAGGTGCGTCTTATAGGGTGAAAAATACAGTAAATATTGTAATTTGATAACTTTTAATGGCTAAATAAAAAAATGATGTTATAAGGCAAGCTGTCGAGGCTCTGAGGTCCCTTCTTCAGGCCGGAAATGAAAAAATCTGTAAAGAAAGATGGATATACACTTATACACCCTATACTGTGACATCACTGTGTCAGTACTTATTGGACAGTATCGTCAGACTGTGAAGTGGTAATTTATTCATACATTTCTTGGAGGAGTAACTGAGGAACAGCTCAATATTTCTAAGAAAAGATTATTCTGAACTGTTATTTTATGGGAGATGCGAGTATTTAGTAAAATAGCCATGTCAGGAGTGGTAAAGGGTCTTCTGTAAGTGACCTCTTGGTCACTTGGCGTATTCCCTTGTATTTTAGGTAGAACTGAGCAACAAAGCCAATATTTTGTGTCAAATCTTAAAAGTGAAGTTGCATAAAAATCTGTATTGTTCTGCGCTGTCCTCTGACGCTGCTGTTTTCTTTCACACCCGCCCACCTATCCACTTTCTGTAGCTGTATATTGACCGCTGTCTTGTGGTTGTTTCCATGGGGCCATCTCTATAAAGGTCAGGCTGTTTTCAGTTTTTGATAATGTTTTTGAATAGTGGGTTGGTGACAGATAATGTTTAAAGAGGTCGTCCAAGTAAAAAGTGCTATTACGTAGAGGCACTCGTTGTTCCAGTCCCTGCCGTTTCCAGCCCCGGGAGGTGATTACATGTTGTTTCCATTCACATGGCTGCTGCAGGCAATCACTGGTGGCAGCGGTCACATGGGCAGAATGGTATATGACTGCAGAGCCTCTGAAGTGAATAAAAAATAAAATCTACACACCTAGGTGCCTATACTTAAAGGGGTATTCCCATCTTAGACAATGGGGGCATATCGCTAGGATATGTCCCCATTGTCTTATAGGTGTGGGTCCCACTGATGTGCCTATCAGTGCTGAAGCCAATCATTGGCTGCAGTGGAACATGTGACCATGTCCATAAGCCAGGTGTGTGGACTGGAACATGGACGTAGCAGAGGCAGCGTGGAAGACCAGAGCTGCGGTAAGCAGGTAAGTATTAATCTTCAACTTAGGGAGGCAAGCTGTGGGCACTTACTAAAATGTCTTAATCCCGGAGAACCCCTTTAAGGAGACCCAGTACCTTCTCTAAACAGGGATAAGTTGTTAGGTTACGTATTTGACATCAGGTGGGAAATAATTTGCTGTCTGTTTCCAATGGCAACCGGTAGAATTGTGAAAGCCACTACAGTTACATCTAGGGAAAACAATTAAGGGGTAGCCTCACCATTAAAGGGGTATTTTTCTCTTCTGGAAACTTGACCTTTAGAAACCATGACTCCCATTCAAATCAAAGAACATGTTTTTTCTGTAGCCTAGTTGGTCCATTATCAGAATTGCTCTTACTTGGAAGCCTAATAATGGCAGGATAGCAGAAGAGTTCTTAAAGGGGTTGTACAGGATTAGCAAAACATGACAACTTTCTTCCAAAAACAGCGCCACATCTGTTCACAGGTTGTGTGTGGTATTGCAGCTCTGCCCATTTCACTTGAATGGACCGGAACTGCAAAACCGTAGAAGGAGTGGCGCTTTTCTGTAGGAACGCAGCCATGTTTTTCTAACCCTGGGCCACCCCTTCAGTTTAATAATCTTCCAAATGCTTCACAGCTGCAGCCAACTCTTATATTCTTATGAATCATGCAGATGAAAGGGGATGTGTGTATGTAGGTGTGCATGAAAGATATGCATCTGCCACATCGAGGGAGGACGTTCTGGCACTGAAGTAGTTAATATTATTGACTCCTAGTTTTTAGAAGAAACTACTCTGGGTAATTCTTTGTGGTTCGTATGTGACTTCCTTATCAAAGTGTGCTCCTCAGCCCCACGCCCTGCAGCAAGCAGCAAAGCCCCACATGTAGCCTGCGTCTACAACCCATATACCGATGTCTCCGAACAGATTTATCAGCATTAATCTGAGGCTCAGATAACATTTACTTCTGTCCTCTCCTTTCTGTCTTCTTTAAAACTTCTGAGTAGATGCATCTAGGCTCTCACCGAATTTCCCGACTGCAGGTGCATAATACTGTATTGCAGATTCAGGTCTTCTTAAAGGGGGTTTTATGAGATTTGATGAAAGTTTATTTCCTGGTCACTGGGATCTACTGTTTTATTGTTAAGTGAAAGGTTGTGATTTGTTGTATTTGTGTACCGAATGGCAACGTATAGACAATTAAGGGTTAAAACCTTGACTCTTACGGTTAGGTTGCTAGGAAATAGACCTGGGTCTGCCCCCTGGTTAGTAGAGTTCAGGTCTGGCTGAGATACTCAAAAAACAAGCTTTTATATGTTTAATTCTGACCTCCTTATTCAGTGCTACATTGCCACTGCATTGATTCTCAAGGAACAACGGCCTGAGGGAGTACATCGTGACACAACACTTCATCAGGGCCACTACCACTCCCATCCTCTTGCACTGGTTCCTCTGGGGCCCGCTGCATATATGATCTCAATGTCTGGGATTCATATTGACTCTGGTTGACGTTGACTGGAATCTTCAGCTGAACTCCAATAAGGTCAGCTCGGGAAGTTCTTACGTTCTCGGTCATTGCTCGGGTCTCCTCCAGGTTCTCCAGTTTCCTCATCGAAATCCAAAAACATATTCACTTTCGATGGTTTCCAAGACCGGTTGCATGCTCCAGAGATCTAGTAACCAGGTTGTCAGCCCCACTTGGGCAGGGCCTGATGTGAGTGCAGAGAAGCACTTTGGATTCATATAATGCTGCCTTTGCTATATGTAGGTGTTTGGTTGGTGCATTCCTTATTAGTGTTGATCGAGCACTGTAGTGCTCGGGTGCTCGGGTAGAACACTAGGTGATGTTCGAGTGCTCTACAGAGCACAATGGAAGTCATTGGGAAAACCAGAGCACTAAACCAGGCACCCCCTGCTCTGAAGAGGGGAGGGTGTCTGGTTCATAGGGAAAGGTCAGAAAATGATGGAAACACCACTAAAATGGTTTGGGAACAGCATGGGGAGGATGTCTGGATGCATCTTGGACTCCAAAGTCGCTGCTGTGAACGATGTTGTCCGAGTATTACGCCACTTTTACAGAATGACAACCTGCGCTGCATCTGCTGTATAATATTTGCGCAAGGAGGGACAGATAGTGTAGGAATAGAAATTGGCTAGGCAGGGCTAGTTGTTCTGTTTAAAAGACCCAAAAGGGAGGCAAAAATAGCGAATGTTTGCCTGACCTTAACAGCGCCTGCACAGCATGCAGTATAACTTTTCTGTATCCTAAATACCTGACATCCAGTGTCATTTTTTCTGCCGCTAATCAAGGCGACATTACCTGTGCTGCGCATGCAGTATAATGTTTCTGTATCCTAAATACCTGACATCCAGTGTACTTTTTTCTGCTGCTAATCAAGGCGACATTACCTGTGCTGCGTGTGCAGTATAACGTTTCTGTATCCTAAATACCTGACATCCAGTGTATTTTTTTTCTGCCACTAATCAAGGCGACATTACCTGTGCTGCATGTGCAGTATAATGTTTTTGTATCCTAAATATCTGACATCCAGTATATTTTTTTCTGCCGCTAATCAAGGCGACATTAGTAATTAGCAGCAGAAAAAAATACACTGGATTTCAGGTATTTAGCACCCAATGACGCGTTCCTGGCCAGCCAGTCACTGTAATGCCAGTAGCCAACATGGCTACGGAATTACAGTGAATGCCAGTACCTCCCCGCACGCTGATTGGCTGAGTAGCAGCCAAGAAACGTGCAGGGAGGGGACTGGAGCATGAAGCATGATCACACGCGGTGTTCGGCTGAACACCGGGTTGTGCCGAGCACCGCCATGCTCGACCGAATACAGTATTCGGCCGAGCATGCTCAACACTATTCTTTATGTGTATATATTTTCTTATTCAATAATTTTTATTGGGTAATCATAAGTATGAAGAGATGAGTGCTAGAAGTAATGGAAATATGAAAAAATTTCATTCCACATGGAGCATCTGGGAAAACTCAGTCTTTGTGAACGTTTGATCTATATATCCAAGGATGTCCTCCTAATGATCCGTTTAGAGTTCTCGATTCAATAATGTCAAGACAAATAGAGTAGTTATATGTTTATGTGCATATATATTTTAGTTTGCCACATGAAGTCTGTTACTTTTAGTGGAAAGTGAGTAGGTACAGAGAGCTGTGTGACAGGGCAGATAGATCACCGGACAGTTCCTATCATGTATAGTGTGCTAACCATTTACAAGGAACTGCATCATTTGTCTACCCTGATTACAATGTTAGGGCCAGGGGCGCACATAGAAATCACTGGGCCCCATAGCAAGAATCTAAATTGGGCCCCCATGCCCCATTCATAGCCCCACCCACTACCCATTCCTGGCCTGTATAACCTCATACAGTGAAGAATACATATATTCACCTAGTACAGTGAGGAAGATCTATGCCTGTAAATAGGTGGTCTCCTTCACTGAAAGAGCAGCCTACTGTCGGGAAGGAAGCTCAGTCGACCCGTCTAAATCCTCATTTACATTGACCAACTAAAAGTTAGTTGTTGACAAGACAATGAATCCCATAATCCACTGCCATTTGTCTACTTATTTTACAGAAGAAGACTTCTCTGTAATCCAGCAGGAGGTTATCATGCTGAAGAGCTGCGCTCACAAGAACATAGTGACATACTATGGAAGCTACATGAGGTGAGGATCTTCTAAGATTGACCTGACATTGTCTCTAGAACAAGACTGGGCAACTCTAGGTTTCCGTCTATAGTCTGTCGATGAACTCCATAAGAGTTTGATTTTGATTAATGAGGTGGTCTGCCACAGGTATTAGGGCAAATTAAGGCAAAACCACTGGACTACAAAATCTGTATGTCCACATTTTACATCTCTCTTAGGTTTATTGGTGGGATTGGTGGTAATAATTCATTACCAATTTGTCTGGCAATCATATTGTTCACAGCTTTAGTCAGGGGTTTAACTAGAGAGAGAGCTATTGGGCATGTGCTAGGTGCCCTTGCCAACAACCCACTTGTCCTTCTCAAGGGTATTTAGACACTGGACTAGGCAGTGAAGTGAACTTTTGCCCTGGGTTAAGGAAAGTCTAGTTACGACTTTGATTTGGTTAAAAGGTGTTCCGTCTTGGCACCAGTGGTCACCTTCCAATATACAATAATCTTGGCCAAAGAAGTTGAGATGTGCTTAGTCGTCAACTACTCAATCGGCACGATTTATCAAAACAGGGGGTTATTTTTCATCTTCTTTGGAAAATGAAAGGATCAGTCTGATTGGTTGCTATGGACAGTGTTTCTTTGAACTAGTTTTGATACATTTTCCCATTTTAACCTTTTAAGAGCATCTGTCACCAATTAAAGCAGGCATACTGCCTGGTGTTGATCATGCTGATTAAAATGATACCTTTGTGATGTCTGCAGGTAGAAATGTTCCCAAGATATCTGCATTTTTAGTAATATGCAAATGAGCTAGTTTGAGCACCAAGGGGCCGGCTGGAGCCCTTGGAGTGCCACTTTTGTAACACTTCTCTGCTATGTGAACTTCCATCCCCCTTGCTTGATTGTCTAGCTCTGTCAGTTAAGGAGGAGCGCCCAGAGCAGAATGGTGTTACAAATGTGGTGTTCCAAGAGCTCCAGCCTGCCCCTTGGTGCTCAAACTAGCTCATTTGCATATTACTAAAACACATATATCTCAGCAACGGTTGTACCTACAGAAATAACAAAGGTATTGTTTTAATCAGCAGGGTCAGCCCTACCAGGCAGTAGGGTTTACCAGGATTGATCATGTTGGGAGATGCTGTTTATTAGTCTTTATTTGCACAGGCAGATATATGGACAGTATGCTTTGTCTGCTTCCATCACGTTCTTCCATGTATAAAATACTGCCGTATTGCAGTCATTTGATGTTTCCGTGTACCTAAAATTCAGGGCAAACAAGTTGTGGATTTGTATGGAGTTCTGCGGAGGAGGCTCCCTGCAAGACATATATCAAGGTAGAAAAATGTTTTAATTATAAACGTCTTATTCTTGCTCAGGGAAGAGTTGTCTAACATAGAAATATCCTTTTTTCTCCAGTTACAGGAGCACTTTCTGAGCTACAAGTTGCATACGTGTGTAGAGAAACCCTTCAGGTGAGTTTATATGGTGCAACACAAGGTCTATTAGGTTTCAGTAGCTGCTAGGTAGCGTTGCCTTTGATTTTACCCATAGATGGGTCCATGGTCGTGGAGGTACTGGGGCAAAACATTGGATGGGAGCTCTTCTTTTTCTTTCCCTTTCACTTTTTCGGAAAAAAAATGGAATATATGGCTGACCCATTACACTTGGTGACAGTGGAGAAAACTAATATGGGCCAAGGTGGTGATGGGGTAGGTCTCTCAGGACAAATGCCCTATTTGCCTTCCCTATAATCTGGTTCTGTGTGTACTGATCTTCCTAATTTCTGGACTGTCGGACTAAAGGAGTCTTACTCTACGTATAAGTACCATACATATAAAGGAATGGTAAACACATTTCTTTATTAACATCTCTTCACAGGGTTTATCCTACCTTCATAACCAAGGGAAGATGCACAGGGACATTAAGGTAGGTACCAGTTGCAGTTCTTATTTTTGGAAAAAAGTGTAAAAACTGTAGACGAATGAAATTAAAATTTTACTTCAACACCCATTATTAAAGGAAAAGTGGGATGGGATGTAGCAAATCCCAGAACCCGGACAAGTTGGAGTAAGGAGGGATTCAGCTGAGAGAGCAACTACAGGGGCCAACATACCTACTGCACATTCTAATGATTGTCCAATCAACTGCTATCATAATGAACTTCAGGGGACAAGGATGGGTGTGGCGAGCAGTCCAGAAACCCTGTCTTGGGCACCAAGAGAGCTTATCCCTCCTCTGACTTTGGCTCTGCTATGCATCCTTGCCTTATGATCCATATTAAACTACTGAAAGTCATTTCTTCTTTCATTCCCAGGGAGCCAATATTCTTCTGAATGACAGTGGAGATGTTAAATTGGGTGAGTTTCAGTGATTGTGAATGTTGTTCATGTCCATCTAAGAGTGAACGATTAGTGTAATAATCCGAAAACAGAAAAATGACTTTAAAGTTCTCATTATGGGTCAGTGAAAGGAGTACATTTACTCAAACAATCAAAAATTTACTCTGGAAGACCTGGTGTGTGCTTATTATACTGACAGCCCATTCAGGTTAGTGAGTAGCATGTAATTCCTTCTTTCCCCTGTGGTGGCACTGCAGGGGAATTGAACACGTCATCAGCTCATTTTCATGGAATCTTAGTGATTGCCCAAAGTGGACAACTTCATTGTTTTAGAGAAATACGTTGTCAAGTTGTTGGACCTCTTATCCCAAAAAGATCTATTTTTTAGGGTGTCTTAGGCACTGTCCTGTCCTCTTTTTATATTTTTAGTTGACTATATTGATTGTGAAATCTCATGTAGCTTTTCAACCACCAGTGTATGCTAAAAAAGTGTCCTTTTGGTATATGCTGGGCCGTATGCATTGGCATACCTTTTTTTCCTACGGAATACGGAATCTGCTGTGCACTCCTAGCAAATTGATGGAGTAGAAAAAAACCTTTTTTTTTTAAATGTGGGGGTACATACGTATGCCACTGTATTTCACAGCCCTAGGCTTCTTTCATACAGGCAGCAGAGCAGGCTGGATAGTGCTGCGTGTCCGGCAGACCCCAATAGACTATAATGGGATACAGCGGGAATCCGCCATTTCCTGGCATTTATCACTGCGCGCAACAGTTTTTGTCAGGCTGCGGAGTGTCTGGATCCCCTCCGGTTCCCATTGTAGTCAGCAGGTTCTGGCGGCGAATGGCAGTATCTAGCCACGACAGATCCGTACAATTCTGGCAGGCTCTTCATCTGCCGCTTGTCTAAATTTAGCCTTACTACTTCCCATCGGGGAATACTTCCAATGTATACCTCTAATAGATGGGAAAAATGAAGTGTGAACAGATCCTAAAGTGTGTGGTGGAAGGTGAACATACTAAGACCTTGGTGATTTATTTTACAGCCGATTTTGGAATTTCCGCTCAGCTCACAGCAACTTTTGCTAGAAGGAATTCCTTCATTGGCACACCTTATTGGTAATGTATATTACGCGGATGACATGAGATATATGTTGATACGTTATGCGTTAAGCATTAAGCCCTGTGAAGAACTAGGATTTTTCTATCCATGCAGGATGGCTCCAGAAGTGGCCGCGGTGGAACTGAAAGGAGGATACACAGAACTATGTGATGTCTGGTCTCTGGGAATCACGGCCATTGAGCTTACTGAGCTACAACCACCTATGTTTCATGTACATCCCTTAAGGTTAGTGAGACATTTACTGATTATCTCCTGATATCTGTAGAGTAGATGTAGAGTTCTACATCTAATTTATCTGAAATATATATTCTCGTATCGTAGGGTTCTCTTCTTAATGTCTAAAAGTGGTTATCAACCTCCTAAATTGAAGGATAAGTCAAAGTGGTGAGTAATGTCAGGCTAAAAAAAGTATTAGGAAAGTGGACTTGCATTCTGTTCTCTTATGCAGTACCTGGTATATACTCTTGGTTTCTTAGGTCTGCTGCATTTCACAACTTTATCAAGGTAGCATTAACTAAAAACCCCAAGAAGAGGCCAAGTGCGTCCAAGTTGCTCACGGTAAGTGCTACGTATTGTCTACAGAACCAGACGTCTGCAAAGAAATTTTGGTGATATATACAATTCTCCTGGTAGCTGGGAAGTTCTCCATCACAATGGAAACCCTAAGTCATCTGCCAACTATCTCAAGGAAGGTCTCATTCCTATCTGGTTCCTGTTGCCACCTTTCTTTAACCCTCTTTATTTCTTACATTTCTGTTTCTTGTGAGATCTGCTTTACTTGCCTATATACTCTTGATACAGTATCTGGGCACAATCTTCCACACCATCCTAACATTTGTGTCCATAATAGCACCACTCTCCATTCCATTTGTTTTTTAAATGAAGAATAGCACTGTCTGCAGTACTAATCTTGCTGTAAAAACAAACCCAACAGAAACATGATGGACCCATTCCCCTAAGCCAATAGTATCCCTCGACATTAGCTGGAACCCTTTTTTTTAAATGGATCTGTCAAAGCAATCATAGTTCTGAGACCAGTGAAAAACGTTCCGCCAGTGAGAGCAGAACCTTAGAACTTTTGGTTCCCTACTGGATCCCCTATGTGACTTTTTCCTGCCTTCTCTACTTCCTTGCAGCATCAGTTCGTCGCCCAGACAGGACTTGGTCCTTTTCTTACAATGGAATTGTTGGAAAAACTGAGAAATCCAGAAAAAAATCATGAAACTTCAAATGCAGAAGAAGAGGATGACATGGAGGTGAGTGTTTGTAGATGAATCCAGATAATAGCAAGATGAGATATGAATGTTCTCTGAAACTCCGTTGCACATATGGTAAGAGGATTATCACAGGGCGTCTCAACTCCAGCATCCTTAAAGGGGTTATCCCATGATAAATGTAAATAATAAAAATCAGACATTATATAGTACATGACAATCTCTTTCTAACAAATCCAGAACCAGCCCTGTACCTCACATGGATCAAGAGATCTCCCCATTCATTGCTCTGCTAGATTTATATCAAGCTGACAGCTCAAGGGGAGTGTCTTTTCTGCTGCAGCTGAAGAGGGCGTGTCTCAGATCTCCCTATCACAGCTCAGGAGGCGTGTCTCAGTTCTCCCTATCACAGCTCAGGAGGCGTGTCTCAGCTCTGCCTATCACAGCTCAGGAGGCGTGTCTCAGCTCTGCCTATCTCAGCTCAGGAGGCGTCTCTCAGCTCTGCCTATCACAGCTCTGGAGGCCGTTGAAGGATGAAACTGAGCATGTGCGGCCTTCTCAGTGAGCAGGTCAAAGAAATAAGAAAAAAACAAACAGCAGATGGTGCTATACAGATACATTTTATTGAATATCTCAGCAGCTATACAAAATTTTAATTACATACAATTACAAAAGTATTCAGATCCAGGTGCTGGTTTGAAATCTGTACAATATTTTTTGTGGGGCAACCCCTTTAACAGGCCAGAGAATTTTCTTAATTCAGAGGAACTTTTACAAGAGATTATCTCGTTGAAAAGACCTCCCTGATCTTGATTTTGTACCTCACTTACTTCAGGTGGACTACCACTGTAGAACAGAATTCTAATCTCAGATGTATACAAGTATTTTAAAAGGGTGGTCACAGTAAACGCCCAAGTTTTACATCATGTGCAGCCACCTCTGTGCTTGCATAGCAAGAGAGCAGGAATTCTAGTAGAATTGTCAAGATTTTGCTCTTTGTGCATAAGAGTGGTAGACGAAGCTTGAAAATTCTTGTAGCAGAAAGCTGTTTCAAGATCATGAATATTCAGTCATCTTCGAGATGTGGCTTATGACCTCTAACTTATACAACATAATGGGCCTCCTTTATATAATGCACTGAATTAACATAACTTTCTGCCCAACAGTTCCTATCAACTTTTTCGCGAATCCTCTCGAAAAAACGTCTTCCAAAAGTTGGACGTTCATCATCAGACATCCAGTGTGAGTAATGGTGATCACTGTTGGGTATTGAGATGAAGTTAGAAAGTAAAATAAGACGTCGTCTTTGTCTTGTAGTGAACCAGATCAACTTAAATCGCCCTCCAAAAGCGAAAATGGACGGACCAAGTGTTCCAAAGGTAACAAGGAGGATAATCCTAGTTATCCTCATTATTACTCTTTGTGTTATTACTCTTTGTGTCAGACTTGTATATGGTCAGAGGACCTTTACCTTGATTCTGATTGCTACTGTGGAACCCAGTTCAATAGAGATTAATAACCCCACTCATTTCAGTAAGCCCCACCTCTTAACTTAGCCAAATAATACGAGAACGTTCCTCTGCTTCTATGTCTCATAGACCAAGCTTGTAGATATCGATATCTACTGTTGGGAGCTTTATATTTTGTAGAATTTTTTTTGTCATGGTTTGATAATTTATTTCAAGAAGTATCCCTTTAAGTTAGTTTGGATATATCACTCTACAACACTGTTTTATACTGGGGCTCCCAATAATTTTTTGTCCAACTCATGCAGTATTTTTGACACGTTTTCTTAAGGCTGACCTAGAACCAAGTCAAGCTCAGAGCACAGCCAGTACAGCTCCATATATCAGGTAAGTAAGAAATCTATACCGGTACTTCTTCTTGTGTGCCCTATACCACAGTACCAGCTCATATACTATGGACAGCTAAAATTATCTTTAATCCTAATCTTAGATTAATCATTAATTTCTGTCCTGGAGGACTTCTGCAGTAAGATTGGGTTGTGTGATGGTGTGTCATATCTGAAATATTGGAGAAGACTTCCAGTAGTGAAACAATGGGGGGGGGGGTTATTATAAATGTCTTAAATTTGGACATTGTCTGGTTTCCATTATGCAGGACTTTGTTTTCAGTCCTGTATAACGGAAACCAGACGGATCTGTTATGCTTGGCCATAGACTTCTATTATGACAGATCAAAACGGAATGCCTCTTAAAGGCTTCCGATTCGCATTCCATCTACGAATTCCATTATATTCAGTTATAACGGAATTCATAACGGATTATAAAGTTCGGGTTCGGTCATCCTTATTAATAAATCTCCGTTATTCTCTTTCCTGCAAATATACCGCTCCTCACCTACATGTATATACTCCCCACTCTAGCACTGAGGACCAATGCCATCTTCTTCATCAGAGTACAGACGAGGAAGTGTTGGTGGCATTCTAGAGTTTAGCGCTATTAACTTAAATCCTTACGGTATACCTAATGAATGATCTGGTATTTCCCACATTGACCATTATTTTTATTTTTTTTACCACTGAGGTTCTCAGGTCTCCTCTTCCCTTGGGTACCCTCACTGGCTTTCCTCAATGTTTAAAGGACATTGAGGACATTCCCCACTCTTCTTGCCAACTGCCCTTGGGGAAGGGCACCCTCTACATGTTAGATTTTCGGTTGGTCCCACCAAAATCAGCAGGTTCTACCAACATTCATCTCATGTGTATGGATAGTTAGAAGTAGGGCCAACATCACAAAGGTTTTTCAGCTGTTGGGACCCATAAGTAAGTTAAAGGGGTTATCTGGCTAATAAAAAAGGGACCAGAATGGGTTGAAAACAATAAACCAAGTACTCACTGGCTGAGGCGGGTCACCAATGCAACCAGTGATTAGCAGTTATTTCCTATGTTTTGAAAGGTACCCAACAGTATAGATGCATGGGGGACTCAGTAAGCATCAGAGGGGAAGTGGTGGGGATCGGTGAGTTGAGTGTTGCTTTATTTAACCCATTCTTTCCCTTTTATAAATCATCTTTTACCCGCCATACAACACATTTAGAGATGAAGGTAGGTTGTTAAACAAGGAATGGGTTGGGTTCTCACTCTCGGATTGAGTTCCTCGGAATGTTAGAAGCCATGTATGATAGCTATTGTTTATTTGTGACATGTATGAAGTGGATAATTAGCTCTAATCTACATAACATGATGAGAACTTAATATTCTAAACAACTTGTGTTACAGTTTCTGTTCTGATGAAGATGATGACTATGATGATGTTGACATGTAAGTATGAGGAAGAACAAGTAATATATAAGAACAGAAACTAAGGGTTGGGGTTTCCATTTCAGTATCACATCTCCTTAAACGTACAATCTTTCAATGATCTATGACTAACATTCTCCATAATCTCAACCTCTCAATCCTGTCTTCAAGACTTCTCTCGAGCTGCACCAGTTCTCTGGAATGTTCTACCCCAGACAATCAGGGTAATTTCCTACATCCACAGTTTGGGCGCATCTGTTTAGGTTGGCCTATGACCAGGGTCGGACTGGAGTACCTAGGGCCCACCAGAGGAAATAATTCTTGGGGCCCACCATAAAGAAATATCTGTGTTTGTTATCCCTGTGCTGTGACATCGCTGTGTTTATTATCCCTGTACTGTGACATCGCTGTGTTTATTATCCCTGTACTGTGACATCACTGTACAGGGATAATAAACACAGCGATGTCACAGTACAGGGATAACAAACACAGCGATGTCACCGTACAGGGATAATGAACAGTGATGTCACAGTCTAGGAATAATAAACACAGTGATGTCACAGTCCAGGGATAATAAACACAGTGATGTCACAGTACAGGGATAATAAACACAGTGATGCCACTGTACAGGGATAATAAACACAGTGATGTCACTGTACAGGGATAATAAACACAGTGATGTCACAGTACAGGGATAATAAACACAGTGATGCCACAGTACAGAGATAATAAACACAGTGATGTCACAGTCCAGGGATAATAAACAGTGATGTCACAGTACAGGGATAATAAACATTGATGTCACAGTCTAGGAATAATAAACACAGTGATGTCACAGTCCAGGGATAATAAACACAGTTATGTCACAGTCCAGGGATAATAAACACAGTGATGTCACAGTCCAGGGATAATAAACACAGTGATATCACAGTCAAGGGATAATAAACACAGTAATGTCACAGTCAAGGGATAATAAACACAGTGTACAGAAAGTTAAAAAAAATTATACTTACCTTTTTCATAGCAGCAGGGCCAGCATCATCAGAGCAGATCTTCTTCTCATGTCTGAAGGGGGCGGGGCCTATGCTGCCGGCCGGTCCCGCCCCCGCCGAGACCTGAGGCATGCCTGGGAGGTATGGAGAGCTGCAGGGGGGACAGGAGGGAGGATGGAAGAAGCAGACAGCCGATTTCGGCTATCTGCTCCTTCCTGCAACAGGCAACTGTCTCTACGTCCTATGGACGCAGAGACAGCTGCCAGAGGCTGGATCCGGGACGGTTGGGAGGTATGCGGCAGCAGGGGGCTTGGGCCTACCGGAGGATCCTCTGGTCCTCTGGTGGGCCAGTCCGACACTGCCTATGACATTCCCTAATCAAACTCTTCTCCGTTCACCCACTTCTACTTTTTTTGTGAACCTGATCCCTTCATCTGTATGCCTAACGCTCTGTGCTCTCAAACGCACTTCGTATCTGTTCATACACAGGTTCTGCCGGCTCCTACAGTTTAATGTGTACTGCCCTGTTTTAGAACAAGATAAAATAAAAAAAGATATGTTTACCTTTTGTGCCACCCCATTTTCCTCATAGATTGTAAGCTCTTGCGAGCAGGGCCCTCACTCCTGTAAGCTCAGTGTCTCTACGGGTATACGTTGCCATATGTCTACCACTGACTACTATATAATAAAAAATGATGCCAACCCTGCCCAGTATATGGCAAAAGGACACTCTTTTTGGCATACACTGGGTACATTGAGATCCATGGACATGTTTGATGTTCCAGGTAAGCGAATATGACTAATGTGTAGGGAAAAAAAAGGTCTGAACAGAGGCTTTATTGATGATATTCTTTTTCTCACTCGTGGTTTAATTTCTCATAGTTTGTGACATTCTGCCTTCTTGTTTGTATGCGGAGCTGCAGTGTAAAACATGGGGGAGGACAGGATAGCTGTTTAAAGAGGACCTTTCACCTCTCCCGACATGCCTGGTTTAAAAGCTTCATGCATTCCCCGTGTAATAACAATTCTGGAACATCTATTCTTATGGCTCTATGTCGTCCCATTCTTTTATTATTTGTACTAGAAGTTATAAATAAATTGCTAGCAGTCTGCAGTAAGGGTACAGAGGGGAGGTAACCAGTTGGGGGGGTGTACCTGCACAGTCTGAAAACAGCAGCACTGATTGGATAGAGTGAGACTGTGCAGGTACACACCCCCAACTGGTTACCTCCCCTCTGTACCCTTACTACAGACTGCTAGCAATTCATTCATAACTTCTAGTAGAAATAATAAAGGAATGGCAGAACATAGAGCCATAAGAATAGATGCTCCAGAATTGTTATTACATGGAGTTATTAAAACAGGCATGTCAGGAGTGGTGACAGATCCTCTTTAAGCCTGTAATTAGATAGCAGGTGGATTTCTGATTGTTCTACAGTCATAAACATTGCTAAGCAATACTTGTGGCTGGATATATAAGAGGTTCACATAGAAAGGAGAAGTGAACCATGAGGCAACTAACCAGAAAGTGACACCAGTTATATGCTCTGAACCTGGTGCCCAGTTTCAGTTATGCTGTGATCTCCCTGGTGCCATTGGCCTCTGAAGCTGTGGAGCCTCACAGAGATCTTAAGACCTCAATATGACTCCAAAAGGAGGGAAAACATACGGAGATACTGTACCAGATTGCCATATATTAATCCTATCCATTCCACCTCATAATACTAAGGGCTCATGCACACGAACGTAAGAGCCCCATGCCTGTGCTGTGGACCGTAATGGGCACTGACCATGTGCACTCCGTTTGCGTATCCATTGAATTGAATGGGTCTGTGATCCACAAGTTACGGCAAAATATAAGACATGTCTTATCTTTTGCAGTGCGGAGACAAGGACCCTAAATCCCACAGAAGCGCTTCGTAGTGCTTCAGTGAGTTTCCGATCCGTGCCTCCACACAGCAAAACATAGGAGATGTCCAATCTTTGGTCGTATCTTGCGGATTGCGGACCCATTCAAATCAATGGGGTCTGCATATGCGCACAAAGTGCACACGGCCAGTGCCCGTATATTGTGGACCCCATAATTAATGGTCCGAAATACAGCACTGAGCCCTTATACTCATGGGCATGAGCCCTAAAGGTGCATTTAAGCAATCATATGTATTTTGAAATGCACAAAAAATACGGATTATGTCCGTGTTGCATATTTTTTTTTAGGCGGACCCATTTTAATAATGTGTAAAATGGAAAAGAATAGGACGTGTTTCATCTGTTTTGTGGGGCTGCGGAATAGGCATACGGATGCGGACACCACGCGGTGTGCTGTCTGCATTTTTTGTGGCCTTGTTGAAATGGATGGGTCCTATGTGGCAGCTTATTGCCCCCTGTTGTCCCCAGCTACATTGCCATCACAAACAAACCCCATTAATTATATCTTATCAATCTAACAATCTAATTGGTATGTTCCTCCAAAGACCTGGCAGCATGGACCTCTACAGCGACTCATCTCCTGAGGATTCTCCCCCTCCATTACCTCCTAAGGTGAGTCCAGCCGTCTACCTCTGTACATTACTTTGATTAATTTCCATACACGTCTCGTCACCTCCATTTCTCCATCCAATACAGCCCAGATTTCGCACTTCTTCTGCTGATATAAAGAGAGAGCAGGACAGACTGCACACTCCCGCCACTCTGGTCAGGTGCTATAGTGGGCCAAGTGTACAGAGAAGTCCAGCGCAGGTTTGGGCGGAAAGCTTGGGGCACCAGTTACCTGCTGCCAGTTCCGGTAAGTGGTGGGAAGGGAAGTGTCTACTTGAGGAACCAGGGAGAAAAAGGAGAATAGAGGGAGCTGGGAGCCTCGTATTCCACGTATTAAGATACAAAGTAGGAACTTTGAGATCCCAGTGAGATCTGCCATTTTTGATCTCTGATGGTACCATTGATACCCGAAACAAGTACATGAAACATCAAGCACAATTGTTGTATTGAGCTTAAGGAACCAGTTACCAGCTGCTATTTCAGGTAAATGGTGGGAAGGAAAGTGTCTACTTGAGGAACCAGGGAGAAAAAGGAGAATAGAGGGATCTTGGAGCCTCGTATTCCACATATTAAGGTGCCAAGTGGGAACTTTGAGATTCCAGTGACATCTCCCATCTCTGGTGGCATCGTTGATACCTGAGACAAGTACATAAAACATCAAGCACAATTGTTGTATTGAGCTTAGGGAACCCATTACCTGCTGCCATTTCCGGTAAGTGGTAGGAAGGGAAATGTCTACTTGAGGAACCTTACCTGCTGCCATTTCTGGTAAGTAGTGGGAAGGGAAGTGTCTACTTGAGGAATCATGGAGAAAAAGGAGAATAGAGGGAGCTGGGAGCCTCTTATTCCATGTATTAAGATGCCAAGTGGGAACTTTGAGATCCCAGTGAGATCTCCCATTTTTGATCTCTGCAGGCATCGTTGATAACTGAGACAAGTACATAAAACATCAAGCCCAATTGTTGTCTTGATAACCGGTGATGGCCAAGTGAAAAAGCCAGTCAGTGCCACCCAACAAAGTGTAGGTTCAAAAGGAAGCAAAGCAAAAGATGCAGTAGCACCCTGCGAGCCTTAAGATATACGGAAACATTGGATATACTGTAGGTCTATAATTTATAGGCATGTCAGGAGACAACTTGTTGAGAGTCCATAAGAACAGGCCACTATTTAAGGTTGTATGTATTATAGAAGCACACCAGGAGGCTGCTGTAGGGCTCCTGAAGAGACCAAGGATGGCCGCATCTCTTGTTTAATGGATAGTGAAAACTTCTGCTGGACTCTGCCCTGCAATGTAAAAATATAATGGAAAGGAAATGGGACAAACAAGTCCTCCTGTCCCAGGTGTTAATGGGCATGGTAGTATTAACTAATACCTGAAGGGGGCCTTATTTTAATCACCCAGCCCATTCACCTCTATATATCCTTGTTCTTCACAGATTGCAGAACCCTCTTGTAGTCTCCAACACAAAACCATCGATTTTATGACCATCACAACCCAACAAGTTAGGCTTTTTTCATATGGTATTATGCAGTGCCCAGCCAAGGTTTCAGTCTCGCCTTGGTTGTATATGTTTATTGGATGCAAATGAGTGGGATCCATCTCCCATTAGGTGTCCATGATAAAAAAAAAAAAAATACCATGCAGTTTGTTTATTTATACTGCTCTATACTGTAGAATAAAAAAATGGTATTCCTGACGGATACCGGCCTATCCGAGGCCTAAAGGACACTCTTTTGGCCTCCGTGGGTTGGTTGAACACACGTTCCGGGAGCTTTCCTAGTACAAATAGTAAAGAGTGTGAATAGCCTCCTAATGTCTCTTTTTACTGAGGCTCTTACATCAACCTGATCTACAACCCTTCCATTCCTAGTTCCTGCAGAAGACACAAAATATGGAAACACACCAATGTTATCTCAAAGCATGGAGAAACTGAAAAAGTCAATGCATTGATATATTTCAGATTTTGTAGGCATCATACCAATAGGTCCATATCTTCACCTTCAGGTGTTTCAGATTTTACATGGCAGCTTACAGATTTCTGCCAAAAACTTGTGGCATGCTCCCTTGTACTGTAGGCCATAGTAATGGATTAATGCTTCTAGTAGGGACCATGGTACCTCACAGAGGCTACGCATGATGACACAATCCATACACAGCTGTATTACTGAGGCCTATAGCTTACTATTGTATGATGGCTAATATCCCGTCTGCATTTTCCCACCCCAGAACCATCCCTCTTAGTGCAAGATCTTCCGAAAAAACTACCCCCATCTTTGCCCCCAAAGAAAGGAAGAATACAAGCAAAACAGGTAACACAGGTTATGTGGTGACCGTCCTCTATCTAATTCCAGTTCAGATGTAATCATGATGTTAGCACCAGCTGCGGTATATGCCTTATACAACCCCTGTGTATACTATGGGGGTAATTTACTATTAGATATATGCCAGTTTTTGACGTATATCTGTGGAAGATTCAGTCGCAAAGGGGATTTGCAGCCGAATTTGCGACTTTTTCCACGCTAGTTCTAAAAAAAAGTGTGCGTGGCGTGGGGAAGGGGGTGAGCTGGCCGACCTGTCTAATTTAGCATTTTCTACGCCTGTTTTAGGCGTAGAAAATTATCTAAGTCTACACCAGCAAGGGAGCTGGCCTAGATTTATTCCAGTGGTGGGTGCATCTAAGTTATTTAGAGGCCGGCGCTTCTACATAACTTAGGCGCGTCGTGCGCCAATGCAAGGGGCTTAATAAATGACCCGATATGTGCTTTTTCCCTTGAATGCTAATGTGCATGAATTTTATTACGTCAGGCGTGCAATTTTTTATGCAGTTGGACACTAGCTTAAAGGGGTTTTTCTGAGATTTAAAACCTCTGAGGTTTTCCCATGTCAAGGAACCTAATAGATGAGCAGAATAAAGTGGTATTACTGCTAGGAGGAGCACCACAGGCACAGAGTGACTCCCACAATCAGGGCAGCTTAAAAACGACAGATCTTGAAAACCGAGTTAAAAAAATGCTTAAGGGGTTGTTCTCTCATTAAATTTTATTTAAAAATAAGTCAATATGAAAAACTAGTTACTTTATAAATCTCTCTCTGTTACAAGAATGCTCCAACTGTGAGATAATCTCTAATCATGGAGCCCACCTGGGCTTTAATCTGTATAGAAATGTGCATGTCCACCTACTGAGGGGGTCAGGCATGCTCAGGTCCATCCTTCAACTGCCACCAGCTGTTTCTACTGTTAGGCAAATGCACACGATAAGGATTGCGCGTGGATTTGCATGCGGAAAATCAGCACCATAGTCATGTTCATTGTATTCTATGAGAATTTAAAATTCTCACACACACAATGCAGATTTTTTCTGTGCAGATTTTAGAATCCGCAGCATGTCAATTTATTTTATTTTTCCTGACCGGATTTTCTCCATTCACTTCAATAGGGGGAGGAAAATCCGCACCAAATCCGCATGCAAATGCGCACGTAAATCTGCACCAATTGATGCGGATTGACTGCATGGATTTACCTGTGAACACCTGTGGATTTCAGTGCGGATTGTCCGCTCTTAAATCCTGAACCCTGTGCATTTACCCTTAGAAGCTGTGACAGTTACAGGAAAAGAGCTGAAGCAAAAAGGACTCGCCCTTGAGCTGTGATAGGGAGAGAGCTGCAGAAAAAAAACACCCCCCTAAGCTGTGATAGGGAGAGAGCTGCAGCAGAAAGGAAACTCCCCTGAGCTGTGATAGGAAGAGAGTTGCAGCAGAAAGGACATGATGCCTGACATGTAATAGGGAGACAGCTGCAGCCAAAAGGACATATCCTTTGAGAAAAAAAACACGCCCCCTGAAGAGTTGAGCAGAGTTATTTGAGCAGTGAATGTGGAGATCTCTGAATCCATGTGAGGTACAGGGCTGGTTCTATGTTCGTTAGAAAGAGATTGTCATGTACTATATTATTGTCTGATTTTCCTTTTTTATGTCAATCATGGCATAACCCTTTTAAGGTTAAAAGATAAAAGAAATGTTAAAAAGTTGGTGAATGTTTTTTTTTCAGGAGGCATCTATTTTATTACCTCCTCCTTCCTCTTTATCGGCTTCTCTTTCCTCCTCAGGCTACTTACTGTTTGCTGGTAGAAACCTCCACTTACTTCTGTGACAGCTGGGGACCCTTTTTTTTATTTTAAAGCCTAAGCACTGAGGAAGCCATGGTGGGAAAAGTTCTTGCTTTTCTGGGAGGTTTTTAAGACTGTTTCGGGAACTTTCAGGAGATTCTAATCCTTGGAAGTTGTGGTTTCTAGGTTTAATGTTCCCTTAAATTAGGACTTCATGGCTAAAGTGGATTTGAGGAGCAGCAGATTGTCAGTTCCTTCCCGACAGTTGGCTGCTTATTAAAGGGGTTGTCCGCGCTTTTAATATTGATGTCCTATCCCAGGATACGTCACCAATATCAGATCGGCGGGGGCCCAACACTCTGCACCCCCGCTGATCGCTGTATGAGGAGATGGTGCACATGCCGTCTTCCGACTCTCTTATTGTTCGCTACTGCTTTGAGCTAGAGAGCAGCAGTGAACAGGAAGAGAGAAAGGAGACGGCACGTGCACACTGCGCGCCGTCTCCTCCGTTTAAACCAGGCCCGTAACCTTTGGTGTGATGTATCTCTATATACAGACTGACTTCCAACTGAAGAAAATCTTTAATGGATGTCCCTTAAAAATCCATTCAGCAACGACCTGGAGTCATCCAACCTCAAAAGGTGGGAACTGTCACCAGTACAAGCACTTTTGTGTTTTTTTTTCTTGTGTTTTCCCATTTTTATTTGTCATTTTTTGCATATTTTAGATATACATGTGATACTAGGAACCGAGCAAGGAATCTTCACTTTGAATCGCTCAGAGTCACAGCCATCTCTAGACCTAGTGAGTAACCAGACCCAAAAATAGTGGGGGCCCTGTCCAAGAGGAATTAAGGTCTGAGATGAGGAGATTCAGTAGATTGGGGCTGTCCATAAGTAAGTTTGCACATTAGACTTCGCTTTAGGCTGTTGTGCATGGACATCTTAAGACTACTCATAAAGGGATCTAGTGGTTGGCCTAAAAGATGGTTCTTGCAAAATCTATCACTTGTGGGTGACAGACATGAAAACCAGTCCAAACCAGAAGACAACCATCTACTGTCAAATTGCATGGTCTGAAGCCTAGGTTCTCGGCCTGTGATATGTGTACCTGAGGAGGTACACAACATGTTTGTATGGGGTCATGCTGAGCTTTTTCATACATTCAGCACA
>ONZH01010258.1:0-22218 GCA_900303285.1 Rhinella marina
TAGAGGTTCAGCACAGGGGGGGCGAAACATACTTGAGTGGGCCCCCCACTTAGTGGCTTCCCAAACGCACGTTTCCAACTTCACAGGCACATACTACTAGTTGTGGTTATAATATTGTATTAGAAAGATGACTGTATAAACTGCTAGATCATCTATGCTGTTAAGTACAGTACAATAGACTTTCTACATACCCTAGTCTAAATACTCTACCACATAATGCAGTAAAATATAGGAGTAATAGGAGTAAAAAACAAGGGGACTCCTATGTTAAAGGAAACCTGTCCCCAGTTTTTTACATCACTAAACTAACAGTCCCCTGCCCCCATCAGACCTCAGATCAGCGTATTGTGCCCCATCAGACCTCAGATCAGCAGAATTGTGCCCCCATCAGACCTCAGATCAGCGTATTGTGCCCCATCAGACCTCAGATCAGCGTATTTGTGCCCCATCAGACCTCACATCAGCCTACTGTGCCCCCATCAGACCTCAGATCAGCGTATTGTGCCCCCATCAGACCTCAGATCAGCAGAATGTGCCCCCATCAGACCTCACATCAGCCTACTGTGCCCCATCAGACCTCAGATCAGCGTATTGTGCCCCATCAGACCTCAGATCAGCAGAATGTGCCCCATCAGACCTCAGATCAGCAGAATGTGCCCCCATCAGACCTCAGATCAGCGTATTGTGCCCCATCAGACCTCAGATCAGCATATTGTGCCCCCATCAGACCTCAGATCAGCAGAATGTGCCCCCATCAGACCTCAGATCAGCGTATGTGCCCCATCAGACCTCAGATCAGCAGAATGTGCCCCCATCAGACCTCAGATCAGCCTTCTGTGCCCCATCAGACCTCAGATCAGCGTATTGGCCCCATCAGACCTCAGATCAGCGTATTGTGCCCCATCAGACCTCAGATCAGCGTATTGTGCCCATCAACCTCACATCAGCCTACTGTGCCCCATCAGGACCTCAGATCAGTGTATTGTGCCCCCATCAGACCTCAGATCAGCGTATTGTGCCCCATCAGACCTCAGATCAGTGTATTGTGACCCCATCAGACCTCAGATCAGCGTGATTGTGCCCCCATCAGACCTCAGATCAGCAGAATGTGCCCCCATCAGACCTCAGATCAGCAGAATGTGCCCCCATCAGACCTCAGAGTCAGCGTATTGTGCCCCATCAGACCTCAGATCAGCATATTGTGCCCCCATCAGACCTCAGATCAGCAGAATCGTGCCCCCATCAGACTCAAACATCAGCCTACTGTGCCCCCATTAGACCCTCAGATCAGCAGAATGTGCTCCCATCAGACCTCAGATCAGGCCTTCTGTGCCCCACAGACCTCAGATCAGCGTATTGTCCCGCATCAGACTCAGATCAGCGTATTGTGCCCCTATCAGACCTCAGATCAGCGTATTGTGCCCCATCAGACCCTCACATCAGCCTACTGTGCCCCATCAGACCTCAGATCAGCGTATTGTGCCCCAGTCAGACCTCAGATCAGTGTATTGTGACCCCATCAGACCTCAGATCAGCGTATTGTGCCCCCATCAGACCTCAGATCAGCTTAATGTGCCCCCATCAGACCTCAGATCAGCCTACTGTGCCCCCATCAGAACCTCAGATCAGCATATTGTGCCCCCATCAGACCTCAGATCAGCGTCTTCCCTGGCTGGCGCGCACTATGACCCTGACGCTGCGTGCAGTGTCAGGTCATAGTGCGCGCCGGCCAGGGAGACAGTGGAGCGCCGGACCAGAGGGCAGCCGCAGCGCGGGACAGGTGAGAAAGGTTTTTTATTTTAATCTTATGTGGCTGGGTGGGCTGATCTGAGGTCTGATGGGGCACAATACGCTGATCTGAGGTATGATGGGGGTCCCTAAATACAAGTGAGCGCTTCCATAATGGAAGCGCTCACTTGTATTCGCCTGTTAGTCATCCTTGCTGGGCCCCCCCTGAGTCACTGGGCCCGGAGCCGTCGCCCCCTCTGCCCCCCCGGTAGCTACGCCTCTGAAACACAGTGATGTCACAGTACAGGGATAATACACACAGTGATGTCACAGTCCAGGGATAATACACACAGTGATGTCACAGTCCAGGGATAATACACACAGTGATGTCACAGTCCAGGGATAATAAACACAGTGATGTCACAGTCCAGGGATAATAAAGACAGTGATGTCACAGTCCAGGGATAATAAAGACAGTGATGTCACAGTACAGGGATAATAAAGACAGTGATGTCACAGTCCAGGGATAATAAACACAGTGGTGTCACAGTCCAGGGATTAACATTGATGTCACAGTCCACAGAAAGTTAAAAAAAATAAAAGTATTACACTTACCTTTTTCCTAGCAGCAGGGCCAGCATCACCAGCAGGAAGATCTTCTGCTCGTGTCTGAAGGGGGCGGAGCCAATGCTGACGGCCGGCCCCGCCCCCCGCCGAGACCCGATGCATGGATGAAAGGTACGGGGAGCTGCAGGGGGGACAGGAGGGAGGATGGAAGAAGCAGGCAGCCTATTCCGGCTGTCTGCTCCTTCCTGCAACAGGCAAGTGTCTCTGCGTCCTATGGACGCAGAGACAGCTGCCAGAGACCGGGACATACCTCCCCCGTACTGGGACAGCGGGGCTGCCACTGCAATCCGGGACTGTCCCGCTGGATCCGGGACGGTTGGGAGGTATGCTGAACGGCTGAGAGACCCTTTTCACGATCACCAGCGAAACTGAGTTTATCAGCCCAGTAGTACTGCCACCAGCTCTTGTTTGATATAACTCCAGTCCGTTATTGGATTATATTGGGTCAGCAGCCAACCTGAGGTAGCATATAACAATATTACCGAGAATACGGACGTGGGATTCGTGGACCGAGATGACAGAACGACTCAAGATTAAATTAAGGGCTCACTAAACAAAAACACTATACACACAATGAATATGTACAATGGTCCGATTACAGTACAAGGGTACAAACAGGATAAACAGATAGTATAGTCAGTTTCCAGTAGATGTTATGCTTCACTGTAGTCACGTGAAAGGCGGTGATGTCAGCGGGTTCCTTGGGTCTTGGTTCCAACACCGTACAGGTGGCCTTTCCTTAGAACAAGACGCCTGCCTCTGCTTAGGTCAGCATTATTATACTTTTGTCGTCCCCGCCCCCTCTGCTCATGGGGGTGTCACATTCCCCCCTCCCTCCAGCAGGGCCAGGAAAATTTCCAAAACCTGTTATGGCCCAAAACATCCCACTGGTAGGTCCGATCATGACGACACCTGCCCCAGTGGGTCCAACTCATGCCAAGGCATGTTATGAGACCAAACGCAGGTAAGCTACTGGGTTTCTTCTAGGAGTTACACAAATCTCCCAAACCGTGAATCCTAGAACTGTAGAAGTTCCAGTGCCACGTCCCGCTCGTCTTCGGGGTTGTAGAACTGTCCTCGGCCATTGGCTCGGTCGTGGCGTAATTTCATAAATCCTTATGAAATTGCGGCTCCAACCCGGCTGCAGAAATCCCTTTGAAATTGCTGAGGGGTTATACATTTTCAGCAGGCTTCCTTCTGAAAAGTTGTCAGGCTCCATTCAGACTTGGAAGGTGCGAAGTTCCTCACTAACAATACTGGGAACAAAGATCACCCCCCTTCCCGCTGAGCTGGACTCCTATCTTATTTTTATTGTTCTCACGGTGGCCATATGTGACATGGCTGTGACACAAAGGGGGTTGGCAGGGAATCATAAATCATATTTCTCACAGTTTTTTAAAAAAGAGCAATTGAAAAAAAATGATTTTTAGGCCAAAATGAGTAAAATGTAATAATAAAAAGAATACTCTCAAAAGTGTACATTAGCCTTTGATCTACAGTGAGGAAAACTTTACAGCTGACAATCTCTTCAGGAGCGGACGTCCCAGCAGATTCACTCCTAATTCAGTCGACACGGCAGCTTGTGGCCACCGCTGCTCTGCTTACCTGCTCTGGCGCTCCTGGACCTGCTGTCACCGAAGTTGTCCTACCTCTCCATGTAGACTCTTAAAAGGTCACCGTACATGCACCCTAATCTTCATCAGCCAATGTCTGGCCAACTTGAGGTTCCTTAGACAAGTTTCTCTGTGGGAGGCTGCCTGAGCAATAGGTTCAAGTCCACTATTGTCCTGCAAAGATGTGCCGTTTGTCTGGCTGTTTTCCAGATTTTGCCCTATTCCTCTGTGCTCCAAATTTTAATACATTTTCATGTGAAACAGGAGAAGAGAAATGTATGTTCAAAAGGGTCGCCCTGTCACTGCCACATTCTTATCTTTGTGCGTACAGATGAGAAGTGAAGCCATGCACTTAGAAGGGATAATTCTGAGAAGGCTCTTGCCTGTACATGTGATGATGTCTCCCTTACAAAGCCGTTGACCTGCATTGATGTCCTTCTGACGCTGTTGTGAGCAGCGTTCAACATAAATTATTACAGGAAAATCTTACTGTAGTGAAGGACACAAGATGAAGGAAAAGCTGTAGGGCTGTAATAACCACTAGTCGGAGGAGGTCTCTTTAGTCCCTAATTCCTATATGAGGGACGAATGTGCCAAGCGATGTGGTGCAGAATAACACCTCACTGCCTGACAAGGCAGAAAGCAGAAAGCACACAACTAATCACCTTCAGAAAATATATGAGGACAATGTCCACAATCATCTGTGGGAACAGTGACAGATCACAACTTCTCTGTTCCTACCTACTTGTACCATATGTCCTAAATGGTGACCCACAACTTGGCGACAATCCCTGACTGAGAGCAGGGGCCTAAACCTAGTGAGTTAAAGAGTAGTCAGACAAAAAGAGGTTAAAACCAGATGGACAAAGTAAGGATGGATCACAATCCAATTACAGATGGACAACTACTGATGGAAGGCCACTGACTGACAGTTACAGATGGANTACTGACCACCTACAGATGGAAGGCCACTGACTGACAGTTACAGATGGACACCTACTGATGGAAGGCCACTGACTGACAGTTACAGATGGACACCTACTGATGGAAGGCCACTGACTGACAGTTACAGATGGACACCTACTGATGGAAGGCCACTGACTGACAGTTATAGACAGACACCTACTGATGGAAGGCCACTGACTGACAGTTACAGATGGACACCTACTGATGGAAGGCCACTGACTGACAGTTACAGATGGACAGTTGACAGATGGACACCTACTGATGGACAGGCCACTGACTGACAGTTATAGACAGACACCTACTGATGACACTGACTGACAGTGATGGAAGGGACACTGACTGACAGTTTACTGAGACAGACACCTACTGATGACCACTGACTGACAGGACACTTGACTGACAGTTACAGATGGACACCTACTGATGGAAAGGCACACTGACTGACAGTTATAGACACTGACACCTACTGATGAAGGCCACTGAGACTGACAGTTACAGATGGGACCACTACTGATGGAAGGCCACTGACTGACAGTTACAGACATGGACACTGACTACAGTGATGGAAGGCCACTGACTGACAGTTATAGACCACTGGACACCACTACTGACCACTGATGACAGAAGGCCACTGACTGACACAGTTACAGATGGACACTGACTGACTGATGGAAGGCCACTGACTGACAGTTACAGACACCTACTGATGAATGACAGATGACAACTGACTGACCACTGACAGTTACAGATGGACACCTACTGATGGGCCACTGACTGACAGTTATAGACACTGACACAGTTACTACTGATGGAAGGCCACTGACTGACAGTTACAGATGACGAAGACAGACTGACAAGTACTGATGGAAGGCCACTGATTGACAGTTAAAGATGGACACCTACTGATGGAAGGCCACTGATTGACAGTTAACAGATGGACACCTACTGATGGAGAAGGCCACTGATTGACAGTTAAAGATGGACACTGACTGACTGATGGAAGGCCACTGAGACTGACAGTTAAAGATGGACACCTACTGATGGAAGGCCACTGACTGACAGTTAAAGATGGACACCTACTGATGGAAGGCCACTGACTGACAGTTAAAGATGGACACCTACTGATGGAAGGCCACTGACTGACAGTTATAGACAGACAAGTACTGATGGAAGGCCACTGACTGACAGGCCAGCGCACGTCAAGCTTATTGGCCTGATCTGCTTCCTCCTAGAACAATGCGCAGAGAAGAGCAGAGCCCCGCCCTAGATGTGTCAGTAAATATACCTCTATGTGAACTGCATCATAGGGTTGTCACTAATACTATTGGTCCCTGGGCTGCTGTTAAACCTTAGCTCGGTAACCTAGGACAGGGCCCATTTTGCCTTTTGTACTAGGGATGAAGGATTTGAGACACAGCTTTTGGACAAAGTATCCTAAATGGGGCACTGGAAGCTTTCTCTCATGATCAGAGACTGCTCGTTATGGTCCCTGATCATCGTCCTGAGTCCTCAGCTACATCCGGCATCGGGCATGGAACTTTTGCTCTAACTTTGGCTGAAGTGCCGATGTACAAAGGCGTATGGGTGGTCACTAAGGGGTTAATGCACGTTCATGGATGGTATCAGACCGGTTTCTCGGTGGAGGCAGGAGGACGAGATTCTGATTCACACCTGTCATTGCTTACACCCACATTACTATTATGACTGGGATGCAGAAAATGCTATTCAACACCCGCGCGGCGCAGGTTACAGGAGGTCTCCCACCACATACCCTATGAAATGAATCCAGCTGACTCAGGAGATGTGCGCCGGGTCCATTGGTCGTCTGAGTCCAGAGACATAAGAGATTTTATATGATGCAGTTTTGCCCCTTGATGCACACCAGGTCATTGTGTTGCATCTCATTGCATCTGGTTGCGCCCCCCTCAGCTTGGCTTGCTGGACAGATGAACGCATGCGCAGGGCAGGTTCCGTCAGCGGGCGAGCCTCAGACCTGTACAAAGTGTGCTCCGATCAGAGGGGTGAACTCTCTCCTTAAAACTCCATCTTTTTAAAGCTAGTGGTTTAGGGTGGTGAGGGGGTTAATAGCAGTATTCCTGGTGGTCCAGGACAGTGAGGGGTTAATTGTGCAGAATTTTTAATGATCTTGGGCAGTGAAGAGGTTAAGAAAAGAATCTCTGGTTGTATTTGAGAATGATAGGGTTAATTACAGTATCCCTTGTAGTCTAGAGCAGTGAAGGGGTTAATTAGTTTTCCTGCCAGTCTAAAATAGTGAAAGGTTTAATATAAGTCTCCTTGGTGGTTTATGTCAGTGAGGGTTTTAATTATAGTATTCCTAGTAGTCTAGAGCAGTGAAGAGATTCATATAAATATCTTTGGTGGTTTATGGCAGTGAGGGGGTTAATTATAGTATTTCTAGTGGTCTAGGGTAGTGAAATGGTTAATGTAAAAAATCCCTGGTGGTCCATGGCAGTCAAGTTATTACATGTAAAATCCCTGTTGGAGGGTAGTGGAAGGGTTAACGCTGCATACCTGTGGTCCAGGCTCAAACAAGAAGCTGAACAGTCCTCTATTCTCGGATCATAGAGAGGACTGTGCAGCTGTAATGGTATGGCTGCACAGTTCTCCCTATGATTCAGGATCGCTCAGGAGGGACAGTCTTCAGAACTGGTAACACCGCACTCATTTCTACTGTAACATTTTTTTATAAATTAGTTCACAAATGAAAGGGTTAATAGACAAAGGTTGGCATTTATTTTCTTCGAGACATTTTTATAGGGCTGAGCAGGGTATCTGTCTGCTTTCTACATATTTTCTAGAAATAACTGATGGCGTCTTCCTTCTTCTTCCCCAACTGGAAGCTGCCCAGACTCGCTTTCTGTCCAGTATGAGGCAGAGGTTCATATATTCTCAGATGGCAGAACTGACCTCCTCCAAGATCCACCTGAGGAGAGACAGAGGACACGTTACACGGCAGGAAAGTGCACAGGTGTGGATGGAGCCCAACCAGTGTCTGTGTGATACAGGATTATTCCACAGCGCCCTCTGGTGGACGATCATCATCATGTCCCCTCTGTGTTCTCTATGGTGTCTGTACGGCCGCGGTGCAGTCTGCAGATCACTCACCTTCACAAAGTAGTTACTTCCAGCAACAACTTGAGATTTGAAGGAGACGGCCTTAAACTTTGCGGCATTAACCCCGGATTTTGCCTGAAACTCGGGTTTTACCTGATGACAAAGGACGAGAGTGAAAAGAAATGTAGTTGAAATGCAAAAAAAATTTACAAAAACATTTTTATTTCATTTTAATTTTTTTAAGAATACAGTGAAAACGTGAAGAACAAGTTGTGTGAATGGAGCCCAAAATATGGGAAATTCAATAAGTTCTGGGCCCTTCCTGCTGCAGTGATATAGATCCAAACCATTGGGGTACTGAAGTCAGTAATTACAGCCGCCCCCAGCCCCTGGTGTCTGCGGCACAATATGTTACAGATGCAGAGTGCGGCCGCCCCGCCCCCTAATAGGATTATAATGGATTACATTGCACTTTATAAAATGGGTTGTTGGAGGGGTCACCCCCGGAACGCCCAAAATGCCCAATGACGATGTAATTGCAGTTTCAGCTTCCGTTCGGGCATGAAACGGCTTGGTGCAATGATCCCTGGCCCCACATGGTTTTATTGAGATTTTTGAGCAATGTTCTGCAGGAGGACCTGCGTATGGTCACATGACTATGACTCTGAAGGTCCTTAAGCCAAAGAAGAGGGGAGCAAGGAGTTGCTTCTGTGTAAAAGGACGGGATCTGATCTGGGTGCTTTATTAGTTTAGGGCATGAGGCAGTTTTCTGGGGCCCGTGATACCTGAAGGGGGGAGGCGCTAATAACTAAATAGCTCTTCCATTGTGGAAGCGCTCATTAGTGCAGGAGGCCCAGGGAACCGTGAGTATAGCAGAGGGGTTGGATGGGGGTTATACCAGCAGTTTTGGGGTGTAATGTGATGCCTGTATGAATTTGGGGACTGATCTGACTGACTTTAACACCCCTGTATTAGGTGGTCAGTATTCAGGGGGTCAGGTGTTAACAGCTCGGGGCGTATGGCTACTTAAAGGGGCTATCCCATGAACTGAAAATCACATCATTTACCAGCCCTGGACCTCACATGGATCCAGAGATCTCCACATTCACTGCTCTAATTGCTCTGCTAGATTTACTTCAAGCTGCAAACTCAGCGAGTGTGTCTGTTCTGCTGCAGCTCTCTCCCTATCACAGCTCAGGGGGCGTATCCTTTCTGCTGCAGCTCTGTCACAGCTCAGAGAGCATGTCCTTTGTGATCCAGCTTTCTTTCTATCCTAGCTCAGGGGCTGTGTCCTTTCTTCTGCAGCTTTCTCCCTGTGACAGCTCTGGGGGTGTGTCTTTTCTGCTGCTGGACTCTCCTTATTACATATTAGGGGCATATCCTTCCTGCTGGAGCCTTATCTCTGTCACAGCTCCTGCTGTAGATCTCTCCCTATCACAGCTCTGGCGTTGTGTCCTTTCTCAAGGGGCATGTCCTTTCTGCTGCAGCTCTCCCTGTAGCTGGAACTGGGCGTGTGGGACAACCTCAGTAAGACATAGAAATAAGCAAAAAAGTAAGCAGCAGGTGGCGCTATACAGATACATTGTCAGCGGCTATAGTAAATTTTTAGCTACAAAAGTATTCATATACGTCCTATATTTAAATCCATCTCTACTGCTGATCAGGTCACTAGAAAACCACGCTGAGCACTCGAGGTGATGCCGCATTCTTAATTCTGCTGCAGTCAACACTGATAGTAACAATCAAGATTTCCCTGAACCCAGTGATTGGAGTGGAGGCCAACTGTCAATCATATCGCCTTTCCACTATGGAGCAGTATATAGAATGCTGTGTGGATGGACTCTCCCACCATAGATACAATGTAACATTATACATCTTATATAATATACAGTGTAACATTATACATCTTATATAATATACAGTGTAACATTATACATCTTATATAATATACAATGTAACATTATACATCTTATATAATATACAGTGTAACATTATACATCTTATATAATATACAGTGTAACATTATACATCTTATATAATTACTCACCAGGTCACACAGAGCCTGGACTTTGGGGTTGGCCGGCTTTTCTGCACCCACGCCCCCAGGCATAGTTGGTGGCTCCACAACTCCACACTTAACACCGTCCATTGTAAGTGCTAGCTCTGCAGGCTAAACCACATCTGCTTATATATCCATGGAGCAAACCTCTTAGCTATGGGAGGGGGATCTGATCACTCTGAGCACATTCATCTTTCTATAGAGGAATGTCTGTCTATTATCACTGCCTGATATATGAACCCTCCCTCCCCCCTTCAGGACAATGGTTTGAGCCGTCTTCACCTGTGCATCTCAGGGTGTGACCGTCATGGAGGAGAGGAGAATGAGGGGCTTGTGCATTGCTGACACGGGAGTGACATTTTTCATAAACTTGATTTTCTTCTTTCAGCATTTCAGGATTATCGGTATTGCAGTCATGAGAAAAACAAAGAATTCTATAGTCTTACATATCAAGACATAATTTTTAAAAAATCAGACGGTCTTAAAATGAGGTAATCCAACTTCAGATGAAGCACAACGGAAGACACATTACACCGGCCCATATTTATTCCACAATAACGTGGACAAAAGGCAGAAGCTTTATTAAAAGTGTTCAGCCGTTTCTGAGATATAAGTGTTATAAAATCAGTCTGTTTTTAAGCTTCTTCCTTGAATCCTGTCATAGCTCATGTGTAGCTCTCGTCTTTGATTGTCTGACCTCATAGACCAGATCATCAAAAATTCACTTCGGCGAATAATCGACGAATTTATGACAAGATTCGTTCTTAATACAAATTTATTCAGTCGAATTTGCACTAAAACATAATGTGAACATTCCTGCACAAATTACGAACATACAGCCTAAGCATTGTTAAAAGTACGCTACTGAACTGAATGGGTAAGCATTAGCGTAAAAAGTGCGTACGAATCCTTAGCGCACTATTGACTCGCAATTACATCATACGCACGCACGAGGCTAGGCCACAGCGTACAGTCCTCAGAGGCAGTCCATATGAGGTAGAAAAGTAAGGTGCTCACTGCTAGCTATCCGGCTAAGTGCATAATTTACTAAAACACAGTACAATAGGTGCATAATAGGACACATTGCAGTCCCTGAAAGAGAATACACACAATGGGCTAAAGTGCTTGAACGTTGCTGAACCTGTAAAAACATTATTGCTAAAATACAGCAAAGACATAATTATGCAAACATTTTAGTGCAATCAATTTCACATTTGCAAGCATAATAGGCTCAGATATACGTTTGAGTCTCTCCTTACGGCTGCTTGGCATAAAACACTGGAACACAGTCCAAAATTCAATTGTAATCCACGGGAGGTAATTTTGTAATCCAAACAGGTAACATGTAATCCACATGGATAATAGAAAAAAGCAGCAAATAGAGAACCCTCTTTGCAAATGGGGCTCCCAAATAACCTGAGAAGGGGGAAAAAGGAAAATAGGTGCGCTTAGGCGCAACTGGGAATTTTCTGCAGAAGGGGGGGGGGGGGAGTCCCGACAAGCCATGTCCATCTGGGTGAGAGTCAAACAGGGGGCAATAGTAACTAAACAAAGAAAAACAAGTGCCAACTAGCTCTCGCCCGTCAGGTGCAGTCCATGTTGTGGCTCCCATAGGTCCAGACTTCATAGGTGTCCTTTAAATCAGCCAGTAGAAGGGTTCCTCAGATGAAGGACCTGAAGTCCTCCTCGCTTGAGCTGAATGACATTAGAGGACGCTCCTTCCTCCTGTAGGCCACGCTGGCTGCCGTGGTGGAGCTCCACTGCCATCTGCTGCCAGAAGTCGGACCTGTCCAGGTGGTGGTCACACTGGTGAGCGCTGCAGCCACTTGCGCCTTCACTTTTCCGGATTCTCCTGCCGGGACAGCAGGGTTAAGGACTTCTGGCTGCTGCTGGCTTCATTTTCTAGGGTAGTTGGTATTGGTGTATCACCGTGGACTGGAAAGTAAAGGATGATGCTGTCAGCTGACCCTGCTGAAAGGACTGTGGTGGTGGTGATGGCAGTCCAGGGATCAGAGGCTCCGGCTGTGGCTTCTCCCTGAAACGGCGGGTGCCATCTGGTGACTTCTGTAGGCAGCACACGCGTACTACGCCTGCTGGTTCCTCTGGCCAAACTTCTGGTGGTGATGTAGGAACCAGGGGCTTAGACAGTAAGGTAACCCCGGTAGCAAAGGGGCCTTTCAGGGATGCCATGGGGTATATTCCACCTGATCCCCCACGTATAGGCTGAGACGGGGTTGGGGCAGGTATGGCGGTTTCACAGACCTGCGGCCCACAAAGTACTCCTTGCCGTCCTCGTCATCCGCCAGGAAGCCACAGCGGTTCCCTTACACCGCTCCAGTGTAGGGTCCCCCGGCCTTGGATGGTACAGTATCTGAATGACCCAGTCCTTCACCGCATTCTTGTACTCCCATAGGGTCTATGCGTGGGCCATTACTGATGCAGGCACAATGGGATTCTGCCACATGGAAGGTGTTGTTCTCCTCCTGGGCGGCAGAGTGGATGCTCCAGCCTCCTCCGCCACACCAGCCACAGCAGACGCACCAGCCGCAAGGCAAACATCGAGTCAGGAGCCGGTGAGACTTTCTTGAACAGTTGTGACACTCTGATGTCTGGAGCGGCTGGTGTTTCGGGGTACTCGCTTCCAAACACCATCTTTCCCCACTTTGGTCGCAGTTGCTTCGCTATGCTGTGGTATCTTGTTCACCGCTGGCTTGCACTGGAGAGGAGGGCGGAGTAATGAGGGAAGAGTCTTCACTCCCTATACGTGCAAATAGTTAGTTTCCGGCGGGCCGGGCTGTTTTTTCCCGCTTCTGAGGGGGGGGCCTATCCTCACTTTACCGTTCTTGACGGGGCGTATCGTCATTTTCCCACTACTGGGGGGGGGGGGGGGGTTGGCAAGAAGAATATGTACGTAGCATACATAGTGTTCTTAGCGTACGTAGTGTTAGCGTTCAAACTTTTAAGAACATTTAGGAATAATATAATGCAAATCTGAACGAATCCGGATTCGCTTCTGAGTAGGAAAAAAGGAGCACATCTACGAAGTGGCGAATAGATTCGCTCATCTCTAATAGACACTTTTCAGTTTGATAAGAATTGAGCTTTAATGAATGTATATGAGGTCAGGAGATCAGAGATAAGAGCTGTGAATGAGCCCTCAGATGACAGACTGATTTTTAACCCTTGTAGCTCACAAATGGTTGAACGTTTTTAATAAAGAGCAATTGAAAAATGATTTTTAGGTCAAAATGAGTAAAATGTAATAATAAAAAGAATCCTCTCAAAGGTGTCAAAGGTGTACATTAGCCTTTGTTCTACTGTGAGGAAAACATTACAGCTGACAATCTCCTCAGGAGCGGACGTCCCAGCAGATTACACGGCAGCTTGTGGCCGTCGCAGCTCTGCTTACCTGCTCTGGCGCTCCTGGACCTGCTGTCACCGAAGTTGTCCTACCTCTCCATTTATACTCTTAAAAGGTCACCGTACATGCACCCTAATCTTCATCAGCCAATGTCTGGACAACTTGAGGTACTTTAGACAACTTTCCCTGCGGGAGGCTGCCTGAGCAATAGGTTCATATCCACCATTATCCTGCAAGGATGTGCCGTTTGCCTGTTTTCGAGATTTTGCCTGATTCCTCTGTGCTCACCTTCAGAAAATATATGAGAACAATGTCCACAACCATTTGTGGGAACAGTGACAGATCACAACTGCTCGGTTCCTACCTGCTTGTACCATCTGTCCTAAATGATGGCTCACAACTTGGCGACGATCCCTGACTGAGTGCAGGGGCCTAAACCTAGTAGGTTTAGTAATCAGACAAAAAGATTTTAAAACCAGACAGACAAAGTCAGGACCGGATCAGAATCCAAAAGCTAAGTAAAATACACAGCAGAGTGAAACCAGAGGATAACTTCAGAGACAAAGACAAAGGAACAAATCGATTATTAGAGATCCTCTAAATAAGAAATTTCACGTCCATATCAATCTGTGAATGGAATTAAAGGGGCATTCTGCTTAATTTAAATTATTGGCTGGAATGAACATTTTTTTGTGGAGTCAATGAAATTGGGGTACTTGGGGGGAGAATGAAGTTGCAGAATCCCATGCTATTGAAGGGACAGCGACCCTGCACCATGAACATGAGGATTTGAGGGCGACACTGTCACCGCTGTCTGCGTGAATTTCCGCCTCTGAATCGGTGACCATTTTAATATCTGAGCATAAAAACACTACTGCCCGTGTGCGTTCCACGTTTTGCGGAACATCTGGGCCACAATAGAACAGTCCGTAATGCGGACAAGAATAGGACATGTTCTATATTTATGCGGATGCCACAGAATGGACATATGGATGTGGACAAAACACGGAGTGCTGTCAGCCTCTTTTGCAGCCCCATTCAAGGGAACGGGTCCGCTAAAAATGCGGACGGTTTATGAAGTGATTTTTATGATTTTGCGTTTTTTTTTTTCTCACAGTGAAGCGCGCGGCCTGCACAGTGGTCTGATCTGTCTCCTCCTAGAACAATGTGCGGAGAGAAGCCCTCGTCCTGGATGTGTCAGTAAATATACCGCTATGAGACCTCCATCAGAGGGGTTTCCTGGCGATCACTAATACTATTGGTCACTGGGCTGCAGGCAGACCTCAGCTCGAAAACCTAGGACGCATGCATGCGCCATTTTGCATTTCATAAAAGGGAAGAAGGGTTTGGGACCCAGCTTTGGCCCCCGGTATCCTGATTGGGGCACTGGAGGCTTTCTCTCATAATCAGAGACTGCTCGTTATGTTCCCTGATCATCGTCCTGAGTCCTCAGCTACATCCGGTAGATGAGGACATGGAGCTTTAGCTCTAATTTGGGCTGAAGCACAGCTGTAAAAAGGCGTATGGGTGGTCACTAAGGAGTTAATACACGTTCATGGACGGAATCAGACAGGTTTCTCAAGTCATTAGACAGTCGGTCTATAATCTGTGCTGTGGAGGCAGGAGGACGAGATTCTGATTCACAGCTGTCACTGCCTCCAGGAATGAGATAAACTGGAAGAATTATAATGAGGTGACCCCGGGGAAGAGCGAGGGGCAGGGTGTTACACCCACATTACTATTACACCCACATTACTATTATAACTGGGATGCAGAAAATGCTTTTCATCGCCCTCACCGCGCAGGTTACAGGAGGTCTCCCACCACATACCTTGAAATGAATCCAGCTGACTGGGGAGATGTGCGCCGGGTCCATCGGTCTGAATCCAGAGATTTTATATGAAGCAGTTTGGCCCCTATACGGACTGGCCGTGTGCACACCGTATCTCGCTTGAATGGGTCCACAGTCCGGATGACACATATCGGTGTGGAATGGAGACATGGATCGGAAGCCTACGCCTTCTGTGTGTTTTCAGTCCGAGCCTCCGCACCTCAATAAAGTGCATGCACTACTGTTTTTCGTGGTGCGGACCATCAGATGCCGATCGCAGACCCCATTCTAGTGAACGGATCGGCACCAGCAGACGGCAGGCACAAGGTCGGTGTCCGTGCATTGCTGACCGCAATTTGCAGTCCGCATCACTGGCCCAGCCTGCACACGTTCATGTGGATGAGCCCTGAGAGTGTGTGGGGGGGGGGGCAGCAAGCAAAGTAACAGATCAGAGCCCCAACCGCAACAACCTCGTTGCACCAAGGCCCTAAACTGCATAATATACAATTCCTGCCCATTACCTTCCCATTTTCCTTGTATTTAATCACCGAAAAATATTCAAACTCCTTTCCTCTGGTTTACAAATAAAAATGTCGCCATTGGTGAACGCCGTTACAGTTAGGGCTAGGGTTTGGGGGCTTTTTTTGTTTCACCTCTCAAAGATTGAATAAAAATTGGCACAAATCCCTAAAAAAATCATGTAGACTATTTCCAATAAAATTCTAAATACTAGTAAAACAATAAGAAAAGTACCAGACAAAACAAAAATGGAAATTTGGAACTGCAGGGACACCTGGTGGACAAAAGATGTAACAGCTCCCGCCTCGAGCACATAACGTATACTGCTTACCTCACAGTGTCCCGTACGGCCTTATAAATGATGAGGGGCATTAGGCTAAAGAGGATACAAAGACATAAAAATAAGATACCAAAAGACAATGGGCCGTTTGTTTAGTACACACGTATATGAAAGCAATTACATTTGTTTTCCCCTTTCGGTTATGTAAATCATTTTTGCGCCTTTTTTCAAGCCCTTTTTTAGTTATTTTTTAAAAAAATTATGTAAAACTGTAAAAAAGGAGATAGTATGTTTCCAGATTTTCATTTTTTATTAGCACAACGTACCACTAAATTTTTAAAAATGATTTTCCCTTTCTATAACGGTCATTTTGATATATGGGACGTATGGGTTATGGTGGCTGGGGGAGGGGCTGGGAGCTTCATTACAACATGTAGTAGCTTTTTATTTTTTATTTTACACTTTGTGCCCGCCATAAGGTCATACAAGACTTTTGGGGGACATTTAACTTTAGATATTTTTTTATTTTGTCTTTATTATTTGTTATCTTTGTGACCCCATAAGGTCATACCATAGGAGACCTATGGGCACATGTTGGCCCCAGTTATAGGCAGAATACAACCCCAGAGAGGTTATACAGGACTGTATGGCCTCACTGCACAGCTGATCTGGGTCTGCTAAGACCCAGCAGCTCACACAGATTCCTGGCTCCCAGTGATCACATGAATGCTGGGCCTGGAGGAGGAGGCGGCACAGCTGTGTATAGAACGATGAGGATGGCAGGGACAGCCAGCTTCCCGCTTCCACAGCTGTATGATTAGCGCACGGCTGCGGTTTGTGCGCAGACAATTTTAAACATCTGTGCAGAGATGCGCTCACCACCAGGATGTACCGCATTTTTCGCTTTATAAAAAAATAAAAAATATTTTTCATCAGACCTCACATCAGATCCTAACATCAGACCCCCCATAAATTTCAGGACATCACATCAGACCCCCATCATACCTAAAATCAGCCCCCATATCAGCCTACTGTGCCCCCATTAGACCTCAGATCAGCCCACTGTGCCCCCATCAGACCTCAGATCAGCCCATTGTGCCCCCATCAGACCTCAGATCAGCCCACTGTGCCCCCATCAGACCTCAAATCAGCCCACTGTGCCCCCATCAGACCTCAGATCAGCCCACTGTGGCCCCATCAGACCTCAGATCAGCCCACTGTGCCCCCATCAGACCTCAGATCAGCCCACTGTGCCCCCATCAGACCTCACATCAGCCCTTCAGCCCCCATCAGACCTCAGATCAGCCCATTGTGCTCCCATCAGACCTCAGATCAGCCCACTGTGCCCCCATCAGACCTCAGATCAGTCACTGTGCCCCCATCAGACTCAGATCAGCCCACTGTGGCCCCATCAGACCTCAGATCAGCCCACTGTGGCCCTCATCAGACCTCAGATCAGTCACTGTGCCCCCATCAGACCTCAGATCAGTCACTGTGCCCCCATCAGACCTCAGATCAGCCAACTGTGCCCCCATCAGACCTCAGATCAGTCACTGTGCCCCCATCAGACCTCAGATCAGCCCACTGTGCCCCCATCAGACCTCAGATCAGCCCACTGTGGCCCCATCAGACCTCAGATCAGCCCACTGTGCCCCCATCAGACCTCAGATCAGCCCACTGTGGCCCCATCAGACCTCAGATCAGCCCACTGTGCCCCCATCAGACCTCACATCAGCCCATCAGCCGCCATCAGACCTCAGATCAGCCCACTGTGCCCCCATCAGACCTCAGATCAGCCCCATGAGAATAAAATAATAAAACTCTCTTACCTCTCCTGTGCTGTGGCTCCGCTCCAGGTCCGGCGCTCCTCTGTCTTCTCCAGGTTATAGTGTGCACACTACGTCCTGTGCTGTGCGCGGTCAGGATAGTGCAGAGCCGGCCCAGAGAAGACAGAGGAGCGCCGGACCTGGAGCAGAGCCGCGGCGCAGGAGAGGTATGCTTCCCCGCTCCCGGCACCTAATATATACTAGTGAGCGCTTCCATAATAATCTGCTTTATAAGATGCATGGCAATTTTCCCCCTTCTTTTTTGGGGAAAAAAGTGCGTCTTATAAAGCGAAAAATACGGTATATAGTAGCAGCAGCCTGATAGCACCATGGACCAGAAGACAGGAACAACGGTGGAAGGTTGCAAAAAAAAACAAAACACATAAATCGCAGACCTCCCAAGTGTCCCACTTTTGGAGGGACCATCCCTCTTTTTCAGTCAAGTCCCTCTGTACCCGCCTTACCGATCCCCGCCATGGCAGTCCTTGACATGGCAGAAATTGGCTGTGAAAAGTCTCTATAAAATCACTGCCTGCAGCCAACAGAGCGAACATCAGAAAAGCAGACACCCCTCCCCCGCATATAGACAGCGAGTGCAGGAATTTCACCCTGTATTTTAGAATAATGTGATATACTGCTGGAGGGGAACAGACCTAGATATGAGCCCCCCCCCCCAGAATTGGGAGGGTTGAGAGACAACGTATAACCCCCCTAAGGCTATTCACGCGCTCAGGTCATAGTCTCTGTTCTAAGCCTCTGTCAGCAGATTTGACAGAGAGATTAGCGCAACATGTAAAACTAATTCTCCTGTCAAAAAAACAGACAACTTGGGACGCATGATGGATGACTATATAAATTACATTCTGCACTACCAAACATACAGGAGAATACAGCACCTCCTACATCCAGTGATGTCCCCTCTGATGTAGATGTTCCCTCATCTTCTCCATTCAGACCGGACCGCCATGATGACTTCTTTCCGTCATGTCTCCTCTCTACATGTCTAAACACCTCCATCCTGCTGCCCAAATACTGTGCCCACTGTGCTCCCCAATAATATACTCCAAGAAACAGATAGTCCCTCTGAAAATACTAGCACCAAACAGATAGTGCCCCCTGAAAATACTAGCACCACACAGATAGTGCCCCCTGAAAATACTAGCACCACACAGATAGTGCCCCCTGAATATACTAGCACCACACAGATAGTGCCCCCTGAAAATACTAGCACCAGACAGATAGTGCCCCCTGAAAATACTAGCACCACACAGATAGTGCCCCCTGAAAATACTAGCACCACACAGATAGTGCCCCCTGAAAATACTAGCACCACACAGATAGTGCCCCCTGAAAATACTAGCACCAGACAGATAATGCCCCCCCGAAAATACTAGCACCAACACAGATAGTGCCCCTGAAAATACTAGCACCACACAGATAGTGCCCCTGAAAATACTAGCACCAGACGATAATGCCCCTGAAAATACTAGCACCACCACAGATAGTGCCCCCTGAAAATACTAGCACCACGCAGATAGTGCCCTGAAAATACTAGCACCACGCAGATAGTGCCCCGCTGAAAATCTAGCACCCACGCAGATAGATGCCCCTGAAAATACTAGCACCACGACGATAATGCCCCCTGAAAATACTAGGCGACCCAAGCACAGATAGTGCCCCCTGAAAATACTAGCACCACACAGATAGTGCCCCCTGAAAATACTAGCACCACACAGATAGTGCCCCCTGAAAATACTAGCACCACACAGATAATGCCCCCTGAAAATACTAGCACCACACAGATAGTGCCCCTGAAAATACTAGCACCACACAGATAGTGCCCCCTGAAAATACTAGCACCACGCAGATAGTGCCCCCTGAAAATACTAGCACCACGCAGATAGTGCCCCTGAAATACTAGCACCACGACAGATAATGCCCCCTGAAAATACTAGCCACACACAGATAGTGCCCCCTGAAAATACTAGCACCACACAGATAGTGCCCCCTGAAAATACTAGCACCACACAGATAGTGCCCCTGAAAATACTAGCACCACACAGATAGTGCCCCCTGAAAATACTAGCACCACACAGATAGATGCCCCCTGAAAATACTAGCACCACACAGATAGTGCCCCCTGAAAATACTAGCACCAGACAGATAGTGCCCCTGAAAATACTAGCACCAGACAGATAGTGCCCCCTGAAAATACTAGCACCAGACAGATAGTGCCCCCCTGAAAATACTAGCACCACACAGATAGTGCCCCTGAAAATACTAGCACCTAGACAGATAATGCCCCCTGAAAATACTAGCACCACACAGATAGTGCCCCCATGAAAATACTAGCACCACGCAGATAGTGCCCCTGAAATACTAGCACCACACAGATAATGCCCCCTGAAAATACTAGCACCACGCAGATAGTACCCCCTGAAAATACTAGCACCACACAGATAGTGCCCCCTGAATATACTAGCACCACACAGATAGCCCCCTGAAATATACTAGCACACACAGATAGTGCCCCCTGAATATACTAGCACCACAACAGATAGTGCCCCTGAATATACTAGCACCACAACAGATAGTGCCCCCTGAAAATACCAGCACCACGCAGATAGTGCCCCCTGAAAATACTAGCACCACACAGATAATGCCCCCTGAAAATACTAGCACCACACAGATAGTGCCCCCTGAAATACTAGCACCACACAGATAGTGCCCCCTGAAAATACTAGCACCACACAGATAGTGCCCCCTGAATTACTAGCACCACACAGATAGTGCCCCTGAAAATACTAGCACCACGCAGATAGTGCCCCCTGAAAATACATACTAGCACCACACAGATAGTGCCCCCTGAAAATACTAGCACCACAGATAGGCCCCTGAGATAGTGCCCCCTGAAAATACTAGCACCACACAGATAGTGCCCCCTGAAAATACTAGCACCACACAGATAGTGCCCCCTGAAAATACTAGCACCACACAGATAGTGCCCCCTGAAAATACTAGCACCACACAGATAGTGCCCCCTGAAGAATATAGCACCACACAAATAGTAACCGCCCTGAAAAATACTAGCACCACACAGATAGTGCCCCCTGAAAATACTAGCACCACGCAGATAGTGCCCGCCTGAAAATACTAGCACCACACAGATAGTGCCCCCTGAAAATACTAGATCCACACAGATAGTGCCCCCTGAAAAATACTAGCACCACACAGATAATGCCCCTGAAAATACTAGCACCACGCAGATATTGCCCCTGAAAATACTATCACCACGCAGATAGTGCCCCCTGAAAATACTAGCACCACACAGATAGTGCCCCTGAAAATACTAGCACCACACAGATAGTGCCCCCTGAAAATACTAGCACCACACAGATAGTGCCCCCTGAAAATACTAGCACCACAGATAGTGCCCCCTGAAAATACCAGCAGCACACAGATAGTGCCCACTGAAAATACTAGCACCACGCAGATAGTGCCCCTGGAAAATACTAGCACCATGCAGATAGTTCCACCTGAAAATATCTAGCACCACTCAGATAGTGCCCCCTGAAATACTAGCACCACACAGATAGTGCCCACTGAAATACTAGCACCATAGAGATAGTGCCCACTGAAAATTACTGCACCACATAGATAGTGCCCACTGAAAATACTAGCAGCACACAGATAGTGCCCACTGAAATACTAGCACCACGCAGATAGTGCCCCCTTGAAAACCTAGTACCACGCAGATAGTGCCCCCTGAAATACTAGGCCACACAGATAGTGCCCCCCTGAAAATATAGCAACACACAGATAGTGCCCCTTGAAACATAGAACCACACAGATAGTTGCCCCTGAAATATAGCACCACACAGATAGTCCCTCTGAAAATACTAGCACCACGCAGATAGTGCCCCTGAAAATACTAGCCGCACACAGATAGTGCCCCTGAAATACTAGCACCACCAGATAGTGCCCCTGAAATACTAGCACCACACAGATAATGCCCCCCTGAAATACTAGCACCCACACATAGTGCCCCCTTGAAAATACTAGCACCACAACAGATAGTGCCCCCGAAATACTAGCACACACAGATAGTGCCCCCTGAAAATACTAGCACCACACAGATAACAGATAGTGCCCCCTGAAAAAACTACTTACAGCACACAGATAGTGCCCCCTGAAATACTAGCACCACAATAGATAGTGCCCCCTGAAAATACTAGCACCACACAGATAGTGCCCCCTGAAAATACTAGCACCACACAGATAGTGCCCCTAAAATACTAGCACCACACCAGATAGTGCCCCCAAAATACTAGCA
>ONZH01010259.1:0-43576 GCA_900303285.1 Rhinella marina
ACAATTTTTTTTTTCTCACCCTATCTCTCCTTAGATGACAATTTTTTTATTTATATGACTTCCTCTCCCTATCTCTACCTATCTCTTGCTTTCTCAGCCTCTTTCCCTATCTATCACCTTAACTTCTATATCTAGCTTTCTCTTCCTCTCTCCTGCTTTTCTCACTAAACCTTTCTATTTCTTCTCTATCTCTCCCTGTATCTATCTACTTGTTTGACTATCTATCTATCTATCTATTTTTCCTCTCTATCTATTGAGCTCCGTTCTCTTTGATGTCTGAAGCCGCACTGACAAAATGTCGGCGCGATCAGGCACTTCCTGGTCTGTGTGGGTGACGTCACACATCTTTTTTTTCACAGAAAACCAGGATACAAGGGATTATAGGAGTAATAATCCCTTGTATCCTGGTCTATTCTGTGAAAAAAGTACAGTTTTGCGTCGCCGTTTTTTTTTTTACCAGATTCATTAAGAATCTGGTTCGTTACGGTTCGGTTCGCTCAAAATAACGGCGACGCAAAATATACGCATATTTGAGAATGTAAACTCAAATATGCATATATTTAGGGTAAGGAATACGGCATATTCCATACCCTAAATATACGCATATTTGAGAATGTTCGCTAATGTGTACGCATTTTATGAATTCTAACGCATTAGCGTACGCATTAGCGTACATTCTCAATAAATATGCGTATATTTGGCGTCGCCATTATTTTAACCAGATTCGTTACGAACTTTCTCAAAATTCGGTTCGGTGACGAACCGAACTTTTGGGAAAGTTCGTAACGAATCTGGTTCGTTACGGTTCGGTTCGCTCATCCCTAGTCTTATATTCTAGGTTCTTCAAAGTAGCCACCTTTTGCTTTGATTACTGCTTTGCACACTCTTGGCATTCTCTTGATGAGCTTCAAGAGGTAGTCACCTGAAATGGTATTCCAACAGTCTTGAAGGAGTTCCCAGAGATACTTAGCACTTGTTGGCCCTTTTGCCTTCACTCTGCGTTCCAGCTCACCCCAAACCATCTCGATTGGGTTCAGGTCTGGTGACTGTGGAGGCCAGGTCATCTGGCGTAGCACCCCATCACTCTCCTTCTTGGTCAAATAGCCCTTACACAGCCTGGAGGTGTGTTTGGGGTCATTGTCCTGTTGATAAATAAATGATGGTCCAACTAAACGCAAACTGGATGGAATAGCATGCCGCTGCAAGATGCTGTGGTAGCCATGCTGGTTCAGTATGCCTTCAATTTTGAATAAATCCCCAACAGTGTCACCAGCAAAGCACCCCCACATCATCACACCTCCTCCTCCATGCTTCACGGTGGGAAGCAGGTATGTAGAGTCCATCTTTTAACCTTTTCTGCGTCGCACAAAGACACGGTGGTTGGAACCAAAGATCTCAAATTTGGACTCATCAGACCAAAGCACAGATTTCCACTGGTCTAATGTCCATTCCTTGTGTTCTTTAGCCCAAACAAGTCTCCTCTGCTTTTTGCCTGTCCTTAGCAGTGGTTTCCTAGCAGCTATTTTACCATGAAGGCCTGCTGCACACTGTCTCTTAACAGTTGTTGTAGAGATGTGTCTACTGAACTCTGTGTGGCATTGACCTGGTCTCTAATCTGAGCTGCTGTTAACCTGCGATTTCTGAGGCTGGTGACTCGGATGAACTTATCCTCCACAGCAGAGGTGACTCTTGGTCTTCCTTTCCTGGGGCGGTCCTCATGTGAGCCAGTTTCTTTGTAGCGCTTGATGGTTTTTGCGACTGCACTTGGGGACACTTTCAAAGTTTTCCCAATTTTTCGGACTGACTGACCACTCATTTTTCTTTACTTAGCTGCTTTTTTCTTGCCATAATACAAATTCTAACAGTCTATTCAGTAGGACTATCAGCTGTGTATCCACCTGACTGCTTCCCACCACAATTCATGGTCCCAACCCCGTTTATAAGGCAAGAAATCCCACTTATTAAACCTGACAGGGCACACCTGTGAAGTGAAAACCATTTCAGGTGGTTTCTTGAAGCTCATCAAGAGAATGCCTAGAGTGTGCAAAGCAGTAATCAAAGCAAAAGGTGGCTACTTTGAAGAACCTAGAATATAAGACAAATTTTCAGTTGTTTCACACTTTTTTGTTAAGTATGTAATTCCACATGTGTTAATTCATAGTTTTGATGCCTTCAGTGTGAATCTACAATTTTCATAGTCATGAAAATACAGAAAACTCTGAATGTGAAGGTGTGTCCAAACTTTTGGTCTGTACTGTATTTATAGATGTTATAGTATCTAGAAACAGGAGAATAGTGGATGTTGATTAATCAAGAAAGACTTTTTTTTACTTGATTTGATGTGTAAAAGGTTTTAGGGTAAATATAGTTTCATATGTTTTTATACTATTTACAGACAGTGCGAGCATACAATCCTACTATTTTTGGTAATGGTTTTGGTAATATTTGTAGACTAACTTTGAGGATTGAAAGTAAACCATGAAAACATCCAGTCTGCAAGCAGCATTTGTAGAACTGGAGGAGCCGAGCAAATTCATACAACCCCTGGCAAAAATTATGGAATCACCAGTCTGTGAGGATGTTTCTTCAGTTGTTTAATTTTGTTGAAAAAAAATGGATCACCAACATGACAAAAAACTAAAGGCATTTCAAATGGCAACTTTCTGGCTTTAAGAAATACTAAAAGAAATCAAGAAAAATAATTGTGGTAGCCAGTAACAGTTACATTTTTAGAACAAGCACAGGGAATAAATTATGGTATCACTCAATTCTGAGGAAAAAATTATGGAATCACCCTGGAAATTTTCATTACAAACAATAGCACCTGCATCAGATTAAATCTGTTCATTAGTATCAAGGTAAAAAGAAGTGATCACACCTTGGAGAGCTGTTGCAACAAGTGGCCTGACATGAATCATGGCTCCAACTCCAGAGATGTCAATTGAGAAAAAGGAGAGGATTATCAAACTCCTTAAAGAGGGTAAATCATCACGCAGTGTTACACAAGATGTTGGTTGTTCACAGTCAGCTGTGTCTAAAACCTGGACCAAGTACAAACATGGGAAGGTGGTTAAAGGCAAGCATGCTGGTAGACCACGGAAGACATCAAAGCATCAAGACAGAAAACTTAAAGCAATATGCCTTGAAAACAGAAAATGTACAACAAAACAAATGAGGAACACATGGGAGGAAACTGGAGTCAATGTCTGTGACCGAACTGTAAGAAACCGCCTAAAGGAAATGGGATTTACATACAAAAAAGCTAAAGAAAGCCCTCACTAACACCTAAACAGAAAAAAACAAGGTTACAATGGGCTAAGGAAAGGCAATCATGGACTGTGGATGACTGGATGAAAGTCATATTCAGTGATGAATCTCGAATCTGCATTGGACAAGGTGATGATGCTGGAACTTTTGTTTGGTGCCGTTCCAAAGAGATTTATGCAGACCACTGTCTGAAGAAAACATGCAAATTTCCACAGTCATTGATGATATGGGGCTGCAAGTCAGGTAAAAGCACTGGGGGAGATGGCTGTCATTACATCTTCAATAAATGCACAGGTTTACGTTGACATTTTAGACACTTTTCTTATCCCATCTATCGAAAGGATGTTTGGGGATGATGAAATCATTTTTCAAGATTATAATGCTTCTTGCCATACAGCAAAAACTGTGAAAACATTCCCTGAAGAAAGACACATAGGCCCCATTCACACGACCGTACGAATGGGGCCGTATCTATCCGCAAAATTGCGGGAATAGATGCGGCCCCATTCACCTCTATGCGCACGGACAAGTATAGGCATATTCAATGGGGCCGCACGGCGTGTGTTACGAGCGCTGCGGAACATATGCCGGGCGGCCCCCGTATATTTGCGGGTCCGCAGTAATGAATGGGGCCATAAGGTCAATGTCATGGCCTGCAAACAGTCCGGATCTCAATCCAATTGAAAATCTGTGGTGGAAGTTAAAGAAGAACTCCTGACAAAAATTTTATTCCATGTCCTGCTAGAAATGTACATGATATAATCTGTAGTGAATGTCATTTTCTTACCAGTGTCTGAATTTTTGACTTCTATCATCCTGAAGTTTCTTATCTGTGTCATGTGACCAGCAATTAGACCCACCAACTCACACATAGACTTATGTGGGGACAAGAAGTCTCATTTTTTATGTATACCTATGAGACTGAAAGTGAGGCTCCCATAGGAATGAATAGAGCAGTTACTGGCTTTCTGTCCTGGGTCAGTTGGAGGTCAGGGAGTTGGTCACATGACCCAGCTACAATAAGAAGAGAGGTTTTTACTCACAGAAACAGTCACTGATAAGAAAATGACAATCACTACAGATTATATCATGCACCTTTCTAACAGGTCAGAGAATAAACATTTTTGCGGGAGTTCTTCTTTAAAGTATAAGGTCCATGACAAGGCTCCAACCTGCAAAGCTGATCTGGCAAAACAGAGTACTGTTTGTCACTCATTAAGTCAATGCCCCAGAGACTGCAAGCAGTTATAAAAGCCAGAGGTGGTGCAACAAAGTACTAGTGATTAGAGATGAGCAAGCATGCTCGGCCGAGCGTACTCGGGAGCAATTAGCGTTCAAATTTATAAGATGCGTACGCATTAGTGTACAGATTATAAAATGCTTATGCATCAGATTATAAAATGCGTACGCTACTACTCGAAAATTGCTCCCGAGTATGCTCGGCCGAGCATGCTCACTCATCTCTACTAGTGATGTATTGGACTGTTATTTTGTTTGTTTTTCATGATTCCATAATTATTTCCTCAGAACTGAGTGATTCCATAATTTATTCCCTGTGCTTGTTCTAAAAAAGTAACTGTTACTGGCTACCACAATTATTTTTCTAGATTTCTTTTAGTATTTCTTAAAGCCAGAAAGTTGCCATTTGAAATGCCTTTAGTTTTTTGTCATGTTGGTGATCTGTTTTTTTTCAACAAAATTAAACAACTGAAGGAACATCCTCAGAGACTGGTGATTCCATAATTTTTGCCAGGGATTGTATATATTTTTGTGGACAGAGGCAGTCAGTCACTGAATAGGACAACCCACAACCCACATGATTCAAAAGCATAAAAAATGCTGAGATTTAGGCCTCATGCACACGAACTGCGGTCCGCAATGCACGGGCACTGACCGTGAGGCCACCGCATGCGGATCGTGGACCCATTCACTTGAATGTGGTCCGCGATCCGCATCCGAGGGTCCGCACCGCAAAAAAGTAGTGCTTGCGCTACTTTTTTGCGGTGTGGAGGCATGGCCAGAAACACCATGGAAGCACACCGTAGTGCTTCCGTGGTGTTCCGATCCGTGCCTCCGCTCCGCATCTCCCGGATCGCGGACCCATTGAAGTGAATGGGTCCACGATCCGTGATGCGGGCTGCACGCGGCCGGTGCCCGTTTATTGCGGACCCGCCGTATGCAGACGCAGCACGGGCACGGCCAGCACACGTTCGTGTGCATGAGCCCTTAAAGGAATAAATTACAAATTATGTGAGATTATACAAATATGCATTACACATAACATAGACAGAAAGAGTACTAGATATGGCTGGCTACATATCTACAGTGCATTTACCACTGAAGAGATAAAGCTTATATTGGGAAATTATATGGTTAATGTTAATAATAGTTATGCCACTAGTAATATACAGTATGTAGGAGTCCAGTGGGGATCAGTGCACAGTGCATGGCTAATTACTGAGAATGTATTCAAGCTGAACACATTTCACTTAGCATAAGCAGATTTTTTAATATCTCTGCATAGCACCACAAGCAAATTTCTTTTATACTAGAATCTGGGCAAGTTGTACAAAGCTGAAATACAACACCCTATGGAGATATGCTCTACCTCTATGTACCTCCAACTTCATATTTTTACTTTGATGCATTTGGAAAAAAATATAGTTTGCTTCATCAGATTCAATGCAAACAGAGTGTTAAGCTGGAAAACCAGTCACACGTTGGCACTATCATTGTGCAGATGAGAGATTACCATCCAGTAGCCTTTTCCCAAGAAGAATTGTATAACTTTTTTTAAAGTAATAAAATACTTTTTAAAATTTGACCGATCCCAGCTCCTGTTGTTACATAAATTAAGCACACCACCAACTGGTGTATGTGTTGCAAAACATCTTGTCATAACCTGATGAAGAAGACAATCCACCCTTAATGCTTGTTCACATTAATAAAATCCTTCTTGAAAAAACCTACTGCATGATAATCTCTCATCCACCTGATGACATTGTTGAAATAGAACTTTTCTTCCTGTCTAAATATTTGCTTGCCTTAACTCTAGCAATAAAGCATTACCACTGGCTCCAGTCCTGGGAAGCAGTCAGGGATATACAGTTAAGTCCATATATGTTTGGACACTGGCACAAATTTAGTTTTTTTTTAACCTGTTTACTAAAACATATTCAAGTTTTAGTTATATAATAAACATGGACATAAAGTCCAGACTTTTAGCTTTCATTTAAGGGTATCCACATAAAAATTGGATGGATGAAGGGTTTAGGAGTTTCAGCTTCTTTGCATGTGGCAACCTGTTTTTAAAGGGATCAAAAGTAATTGGACAATTGACTCAAAGGCTGTTTCATGGTCAGGTGTAGGCATTTCCTTCATTATTTCATTCTCAATTAAGCACATAAAAGGCCTGGAGTTGACTTAAGGTGTGGTGCTTGCATTTTGAAGATTTTGCTGAAAATAAACATGAAGTCACTGTCTGATGAGAACATTTTAAATACAAAACTTTATTAATACTTTCTATAAAACAAGAATTAAAGTGAAAAAGAAAACCCTCAATAGTGATCACCGTGATAGTGTAGTTTATACCATTTATCCTCAGGTATGGCAGGTTTCCTTGCGGCAGATATTTGTACTGACAAATGGAATGAGGAAGCAAAAATAGTCTTTTCTGATGCTCAATTACCCTCCAACACTAAGACACTTAGTACCACTGGGGCATTCAAATAATTAACCAACGCATATAACGACTTTGTGAGAAGTTAGTGGGAGACTCAAACTCTGGAGTCCTTCACTAGAGCGTCACTAGAGAGACAACGGGAGCTTAGAGAGTTAAATAAGTGGCTCAGAAGCTGGTGCAGGAAGGAAGCGTTTGGGTTCATGGAGAACTGGGCCGACTTCTACAGTAGGGACGGGCTGCACCTTAATGGGGAGGGTGCAAGGGGGTATATAGTGTAGATAGAGAGTGGGTCATAAGAGGGGACAGTGGGGGGTTAATGGGGGCTGCGGTTAGTGAGGAATGTAGGGAGAAGACCGGGCAAAACATCAACCAAAGTAACCCAAAAACCCCGGATATTCACTTCATAGGTAATAGTAATTTAAAAAGTGGGGTAAAAAATATACATAGACCTCTTTATTGTATGTACACTAATGCCAGAAAGCTGACTAATAAAATTGGTGAACTGGAATTAGTGATGTGTGAGAAGGACTATGACATACTGGGAATAACTGAGACATGGCTGGATGATGGCTATGACTGGGCAGTTAATGTACAGGGTTACAATCTGTTTAGAAAGGATCGTCAAAACCGGAGAGGGGGAGGGGTCTGCCTTTATGTAAATTCCTGTCTAAAGCCCACACTCCGGGAAGATATAAGTGAGGGACATGAACATGTGGAGTCACTGTGGGTAGAAATACATGGAGCCAAAAACAATAATAAAATACTAATAGGAGTTTTTTATAAACCACCTAATATACCAGATTCAACAGAAAATCTACTTCTTAATGAACTAGACAAGATTGGGACTTCAACTACTCCGATATAGACTGGGAAACTGAAACCTGTATATCTCATAAAGGAAACAGGTTCTTGGAAATAACCAAAGACAATTACCTTTCCCAACTGGTTCAGGACCCGACTAGAGGGACGGCCATACTGGACTTAGTATTAACCAATAGACCTGACAGAACAACAGATGTGCAGGTTGGGGGACACCTGGGAAATAGTGACCATATTATAATAGCCTTCAAATTGTCATTCAAAAGAGTGTTTCTTCAGGGAGGAACAAAAATACCAAACTTCAAAAAAAGCAAAATTTAGCCAACTAAAAGAGGCCATAGGCCTAACTAACTGGGACAAAATCCTCAAAAATAAAAATACAGCCACAAAATGGGATATTTTTAAAAGCATCCTAATATCTAATTGTGAGAGGTACATACCTTATAGGAATAAAAGGTTAAGAAATAAGAAAAAACCAATGTGGATAAATAGAACTGTAAAGAAAGCAATACATGACAAAAAGAAAGCCTTTAAATCACTAAAACAGGAGGGGAGCGAGGAAGCATTGAAAAACTATAAGGAAAAAAATAGAGAATATGTAAAAGACAAATAAAAGAAAAGAGAGTTAAACTAACCCTAAAATGTTCTTCAACTATATAAATACTAAAAAGTATAAATCTGAAGGTGTCGGCCCCTTTCAGAGTAATGAGGGGGGAGTTGTAGAGAGCGATGAGGAGAAAGCAAAACTATTAATTTTTTTTTCTCCACTGTATTCACTGAGGAAAGTAAACTGTCAGATGAAATGACGAATATAAAAGTAAATTCCCCATTAAAAGTGCCCTGTCTTACCCAGGAAGAAGTACAGCGGCATCTTAAAAAGATTAAAAAAGAAAAATCACCAGGACCGGATGGCATACACCCCCGTATCCTAAGAGAATTAAGTAATGTCATAGCCAGACCCTTATTTCTGATATTTAAGGACTCTATAGTGACAGGGAGTGTTCAACAGGATTGGCGCATAGCAAATGTGGTGCCAATATTCAAAAAGGGTCCAAAAACAGAGCCCGGGTACTATAGGCCGGTAAGTTTAACATCTGTCGTGGGTAAACTGTTTTAAGGTTTTCTAAGAGATGCTATCTTGGAGTACTTCAATGAAAATAAGCAAATAACTCCATATCAGCATGGCTTCATGAGGGATCGGTCATGTTAAACTAAATTAATCAGTTTCTATGAGGAAATAAGTTAGCTAAGTCGTATAGCTGGACTTCTCCAAAGCATTTGACACGGTTCCACATAAAAGGTTAGTATATAAAATGAGAATGCTTGGCCTGGGAGAAAATGTCTGTATGTGGGTAAGTAACTGGCTCAGTGATAGAAAAAAGAGGGTGGTTATTAACAGCACATACTCAGATTGGGTCACTGTCACCACAGGGGTCAGTATTGGGCCCTATTCGCTTTAATATATTTATTAATGATCTTGTAGAAGGCTTGCACAGTAAAATATAAATTTTTGCAGATGATACTAAACTGTGTAAAGTAATTGACACAGAAGAGGACGGTACACTGCTACAGATGGACCTGGATAGATTGGAGACTTGGGCAGAGAAGTGGCAGATGAGGTTTAACACGGACAAATGTAAGGTTATGCACATAGGAAGGAATAATGCAAGTCACCAATACATACTAAATGGTAAAACACTGGGTAACTCTGACATGGAAAAGGACCTAGGAATTTTAGTGAACAGCAAACTAAGTTGTAGAAACCAGTGTCAGGCAGAGGAGAGATCTCTATGTAGTAAGAACTATCAATCCCTCCAGGACCAAATTGTCACAATTAAACAGTTTTCCGATAATACCGACTTTGCTCACAAGGAATTGATCCTTCAACAAACGACTGAACGTTTTACGTCCCAGTTAAAGAAGTACAAGCACGCTCAATTCTTGAGAGATACAACTGATTTTAAAGAGGGTCATATATTGGATTTTGGGTCTAAAACTTATAAGGTTCTTGAGGCAGACACCTAACCCTCCTCCTCGGAGGGGGAGACCAGAACCTGAGATAGTTCACCAACCTATCCATCAATTCCCCATCTTTACCACGTCAAGGGGTAGATCTAGAGGGAGAGCGGGGGAGAGGTAGATGACCACAGCAACAGGGGGGGGGGGAAGGGTTTAGGAATCCCTCTCCCTCCAACAAACTACTCTCTCAGAGACAGAAAAAATATCCATAGGATCCCCCAAAGTCAATTGGGGAGGTATGATTGATTGTGGCATCCGACCAACCGACATTACAGATTGTCAATATCTCTGAACGGCCTCTGAGTCCTATTGAGATGTGTCTGTTGGGAAGAGGTCTATCATTCGTCCCCATGGGGTCCTTTAACCTCTTCAATTGGGTTAAAGATCTTACCCTCTATGTTAGGAAACAAATGGAAAACATTTTTCGCCACACATGACCAACAACGTGTGGATTTAGGAATTGACATTCATGACCTAGCTGATGTCCGTCTACTAGCTGGTCTCTTAGAAGAAGGGGAGAGGGATATCAGTGACAGTCCTTTTACGGACCTCAAACTCCCATCTATCAAAAATCCACCTATGAGTGATGGTACGCCACCCGACATATTCCTTAAGGTGGTAACAGACCAACTACAATCCTTGGAGGGCAAAAGGCGGGGAGTTTCAAATTTATTTAAGGTTGAAAAGGAAGCTTTGGTTGCCCTGGAAAAGGATCCATCAATTGTCATAAAGCCCTCCGATAAGGGGGGCTATGTTACAGTGATGGGGTGTGAACAGTACAGAACCATGTGCCTTAATCTTCTCAGGGATGAGCAGTGTTATAGGGTTCTGCCTCATAACCCCACTGATGCCTTCCAAAGCAAATTGAGGAAACTACTAGCTAGGGCTTTGGACAATAGGCTTATTGATCAAACTTAGTTCGCTTTTTTGTTTCCCAAACATCCACAGACTCCTTGTTTCTATAGTCTCCCTAAAATCCATAAGGGTCTCACTCCATTGAAAGGTAGACCTATAGTCTCTGGGACGGGAAGCCTGACACATAACATCAGTACGTATGTGGACAGGATTCTACGTCCTTTCGTTCAGGCTCTCCCGTCCTACGTGAGAGACTCAATGGAGGTGATCAAAAAACTGGATGGTATCCATCTTGAGGGAGACATCCTCTTGGCAAGTCTGGACGTGCAGGTGCTCTACAGCTCCATACCCCATGACTCGGGGTTTGGAGCTGTGGGGGCCTTTTTGAGTCAAAGAGGAACGCATTTGTGGGCACACAATGAGTTTGTGCTTGAATTACTCCATTTCATCCTTGAGCACAATGTGTTCCTCTTTGACAGCCGCGTGTACCACCAGATCAGGGGGGTGGCAATGGGGAGCCCCTGTGCCCCCAGTTTTGCTGACCTCTACCTGGGCTGGTGGGAACGGGAGTTGGTCTTCTCCAAAGACATCAATAAGTGGGCAGAGCACATCATTCTTTGGCTCTGTTATATTGATGATGTGCTTATTCTGCGGTCAGACACAAAGGAGGAGTTCCAAGAGTTTGTGACTAGCCTTAACCAGAATGACCTTGGATTATTTTTCACCTTTGAGATCCAGGAGAGGGAAATTACCTTCCTAGATCTTACTATTTTCAAGGATTCTTCTGGTGGCCTGGCAACGAGGCCTTTTTGGAAACAAACCGCGACAAATAGCCTGTTACAATGGGACAGCTGCCACCCGATTCCGTTTAAGAGGGGCATTCCAAAGGGACGGTATTTAAGGCTGCATCAGAATTGCTCCCATTTGGCGGATTTTCGGGTGGCAGCTATGGACCTACAACATAGGTTCTGTGACAGGGGCTATCCGCGGCACATCCTTACACAAGCCTTTTGGGGCATTTTACAATCCGACCCTGACATTGGTCACCTAGTCGGGGACAAACCCGCCATTACGTATAGACGGGGCAGAAATTTACAAGACAGACTTGTTCACAGCCTCTTTCAAACTCCCTCCCATCCTACCTTGTTTCATTCTGATTTGAAGGGCAATTTTCGCTGTGGCAACTGCATTGCGTTTAGTGCAATACGCACTGGGAATACGGTCACCAGCACCGTTACTCAGAGGTCGTACATGATTACATTGTTCATAATTGTAAGACCAGGGGTGTCATATATCTGGCCACATGCTCCTGTACTAAACAATACGTCGGCAAGACAATTAGAGAATTTTGCCGACGTGTTGGGGAGCACCTAAATGACATCTGTAACGATGCTGATACTCCCATTGCCCGGCATATGGCCACGTACCATAATGGCCAAGTTGATGCCATTGATTTTCAGGGGATTGAGGCGATTCGCAGGTCACCCAGAGGGGGTGACTACGAAAAAAAGGCCTCCAAAAAGAGGCACAGTGGACGTTCAGATTAAAAACTGTACGTCCAGATGGCCTGAATGAGCACATTTCTTACGCCTGCTTTTTATAGCCCCTGATTTCTTGCCCGACATGTCAGATGCATTGTTCCTATTTCACTCCATTTAGCCATCGCATATGTATTAAGCAGTGGCGTTTTTTCCCATTTATTATTTTTCTGATATATTGGTTATCTCGTTATTCATATTGTTTACCATCACTTCGATTTCTGTTTCATTATCTCGTTTATCAGTGTCAGCAAATTGCCTATTTCTTTGTCATGCTGCGACTATATCCCTGCTTTCATCTCGGTGTTTACACTGTAGCGCCAGTCTTGTGTTGGAGTGAGGGCTGACAGCAGGGGGGCGGGTGCCGATTCTTGCCTCTCCCCTCTGATTGGTTGTCCCCCGAGCAGCCCGGCCTTTGGGAGGGACCCTATGTGTTTTAAACAGCGCTGGTAAGCGGCGGCCTTACGGCCATCCTAGCGCCGATGCCGCCAACTCAACACATGAGGTGGTCGGCTTGTTTGCTTGTGCGTCTGTCCTTTAGTCTCCTGTGGCTCCTGATGAGCGTAATTCTTAAGCAAAACGCGTAGAGCAAGCTAGGCAGGTGTTTCAATGTATCTTTGGACATAAGGCACTTAGGATATTGCGATAGCCGTCAGCACTGCATATAGGGATAGAATAGAGCTACTGGGGTAATATACAGTGAATGCTTCAGGGGAATAGAAACAAATCAAGGGCATGTATCATGTCCAGTGTTCGTGACTGTTACATTGTACACCACTAGTGGCTTCTCTACCCTATTCATTTGATCATAGCTGTCTCCTTTTAACCCCTTGCATGCTGGACCAATTGGGCACAAAGGTGTGGATGATTTTTGTGAGACACTTTGATCCTCTATTTTACCATTTTTGAGGGAGGGGTGATCATTTGTTGGACAGGTATTGGATCAGATAATGGCTTATACTCCACCTGATCTACCTAGTCTTTGTTGCCCTTTATATCACGTTCCTCCTCTCAATGAACCAGTTTCTTTGATTCTGGATTTATTGGGTCTGGTTTTCCTTTTCTTTTTCATTTTAATTCTTGTTTTATAGAAAGTATTAATAAAGTTTTGTATTTTAAACGTTCTCATCAGACAGTGACTTCTAATTATAATTTAGAACGTAAACCCTCAATAGTGATCACCGTGATAGTAAAAATAAACATGCAGTCAAAGGAGCTCTCCATGCAGGTGAAACAAGCCATTCTTCATCCGTGAAAACAGAAAAAAAACATCTGAGAAATTGCTACACTATTAGGAGTGGCAAAATCTACAGTTTGGTACATTGTGTGAAAGAAAGAAAGCATTGGTGGCCTCAACAATGCAAAAAGACCTGGATGCCTATGGAAGACAACCGTAGTGGATGATCGCAGAATAATTACCATGGTGCAGAGAAACCTCTTCACAACAGCCAACGAAGTGAACAACAATCTCCAGGATATAGGCGTATCAATATCCAAATCTACCATAAAGAGAAGACCACATGAAAGTAAATACAAAGGGTTCACTGCAAGGTGCAAGCCACTCATAAGCCTCAGATTAGACTTTGCTAAAAAAAAATCTTAAAAAAACAGCATAACAGATGAAACCAAGATCAACCTCTACCATAAGGATGGAAAGAAAAAAAGTATGGTGAAGGCATGGCACAACTCATGATCCAAAGTATCATCTGTAAAACACGGTGGAGGCAGTGGCTTTCGCATGCATGGCTGCCAGTGGCACTGTGTCCCTAGTGTTTATTGATGATGTGACACAGGAAAGAAGCAGCCGGATGAATTCTGGGGTTTTCAGAGACATACTGTGTGCTGAAATCCAGCCAAATGCTGCCAATCTGTATTGCTGCATAATACAGATGGACATTGACCCAAAACATAAAGCCAAAGCAACTCAGGAGTTTATTAAATCAAAGAAGTGGAATATTCTTGAATGGCCAAGTCAGTCACCTGATCTCAACCCAATAGAGCATAAACGTCAGACAGAAAGGCCCGCAAACAGCAACTTAAAACCACTGCAGTAAAGGCCCCGCAGAGCATTAAAAAAGAGGAAACACAGCGTCTGGTAATGTCCATGAGTTCAAGACTTCAGGCAGTCATTGCCAACAAAGGGTTTTCAACCAAGTATTAGAAATTAACATTTTATTTAATTTGTCCAATTACTTTTGAGACCCTGAGATGAAGGGATTGAGTTTAAAAAATTTAGTTCCTCACAATTTCATGCAATCATTTTGTTCAATCCACTAAATTAAAGCTGAAAGTCTGAACTTCAACTGCATCTGAATTGTTTTGTTCAAAATCCATTGTGGTAACGTACAGAACAAAAATTAGAAAAATGTTGTCTTTGTCCAAATACATATGGACCTAGCTTTACATAATAAGTGCTATACATAGGTGTTGTGTCTGACACAACACCCTCAGGTGAGTGGAACACCTTGGATCTACATTGTTACCACTACTGTGTCAGGGTACTTCACGTAGTGCCTCTTGTTTCTCTTTCTCCATCTGACATAACGTCCCAGAAGTTTTCTTCCCTAGAAGCTTTGCTTTTAGAGGAAAAAATATCCATAATACAGTGACATGTGAAGGCCCCCTACAGAGGTATGTAGGGTGCCTAAGGAGCACACTGACTATATGTGCCTCTTCACAGGCTCTGTACATGGCTCTGCCATCTTCATGATGCCATTCCCTGCAGGTCCAAGAGCAGAATATAGGTTTTTACTAATGTAAACATATATTCTGAAACCAGATGGTAAGGACATGAAAGTCCTTGCAGAGCCACACGTGTATTATTGGATCACTATTATTGCATTTAGATGGAATCTTTTCAATAATGAGGCTGCAGAATTTTTTTTGAATATTGTTGGTCTATCCTCAGAACACGCCATCAATATTAGATTGGTGGGGGTCTGACTCTCTGCACCCCTGTCCCTGCTGTGTGAAGGGGCCAATTATGTTCAACACCTGATATTTTTTAAGAACAATGCACATGACCACATTTGCTTTTTTTTATTGCATATAAAATACAATTTAAACCCATATTATACTTGTCTTATTACCATAAAATAAACAAAATATTATTTTAATATGTAAAATAAAAACCATGGCAAGTAAACATAGCATCAGCCACTGCTGACTGGTATAGCTCTTTGGACAGCAAAAAAAAGCTATTTAATGTATTGCTAAGTCATCAAGCTCTATACATCAAAATGATTCCTGAAGAGAATAAATGTAAAAAACAGCCTTTTGATTATAGGCAAGTTAGCATTAATATATCAGTGCATTTTATAATGAATGCCACCACATTTTGCATGTCTGCATATTTTCCCTTTTATTAGCATAAAAAACTCTTAGCTCTAAACCTCTTCTGCAAATGATCTGTGTCCACCAGAAATATATTAACAATTTTATTGAAAAACTGCGTAGTTCAATAAACCTCGGTATGAACCTGAAGTCCAGCTAATAGGAACTATTTATCACTGCAAACAGACAGATTTTTACACACTCACAATTTCCACATTTTTCTATACATGTGTTTTGTCAGGGATGGAAATATATCCATTACACTCATTTATCTTCTATAGTTTTTCATATCTTCCCATTCAGAAAAAAAAATTTATGCTATCTGGGAATTTCACATAATTTAACACCTAACGTATAGCAATAAGTATTGCTAGAAAATGTTTCAAGTGCTTGTGTTATTCTAGGCTGATTAGTAATTCACATTAGGAAGCAATACAACAATTGAACTGTGGCTCCCTAAATTGCTCATAAGCAAACAGATCCTGTAATGATCCATTAATATGGGTAAAGCTGATTTTATATGAGTAAGGCTACATTCACATCAATGTATAAATGAGTCTGCATCTGTTCCGCAATTTTGCAGAACGAGCGCACACTGTGTACTGTCCGCATTCGTTGCTCCGTGCAGAGAATAGGCATTTTCTATGATAGCTGCGACATGTGCGGTCTGCAAATTGCGGAACGCACATGGGCCGATATCCGTGTTTTGTGGATCCGCAATTTGCAGATCCACAAAACACAACGTTCGTGTGAATGTAGCCTAAAATTTAGTATTGAACACATTAACAGATATTAATTATTGGAGCAATAAACTTATGTAGACCAGATGAAAATGATCTAGGAGAGGGGAACAGGGGAATGTGAAGCGGAGGCACTGAAGCAGGCACTGCTATGTAGGGGGCCTGTATGGTAAGCTCTGTTATAGAGGCAGTATTTTAGTGTTGCATTCTATCAAGTAAGACCAGTTAGAATCGGTTGTTGGTGAGACTATGGAACTCTCTGCCTGAGGAGGTGATGATGGTAAGTTCACTAAAAGAGTTCAAGAGTGGCCTGGATGTATTTCTGGAGAGTAATAATATTACATGTTACATGTTAGTTACTAGAGATGGTTTATTGATCCAGGGAGTTATTCTGATTGCCTGATTGAAGTCGGGAAGGAATTTTTCCTCCACTAAAGTTATGAAAATTGGCTTCTACCTCACAGGAGTTTTTTTTGCCTTCCTCTGGATCAACTTGCAGGATACAGGCCAAACCGGATGGACAGATGTCTTTTTTCAGCCTTACAAACTATGTTACTATGTAGTTGGTTAGTTGTACCCAGTGTCGTAACTAGAAGTTACTGGGCCCCACAGCAAATTGTTGAATTGGTCCTCCCCCCAGAAACCTCTTCACAAAACCATACTCCTTTGCAACCCTCATTCCTGTGACTAGTCAAGATCGCTCTCTCTGACGAGACCCGTGTCACTGTATATAATGTCATACGATAATACTGTTAAGGTACCCCTGACAATAAAATCTTTTTATCCTCATCCTGGGTGGGCTCCTTATGAGTTTGGGCCCCAAAGCAGCCGCTTCCCCTACTTCCCATATAGTTGCGACCCTGGTTGTACCTGGTACCTAGCCGCATTCCTGCAGTCTGAAGGAACTTTACATGTGTACTGCACACTGAAGACCTTTAGGAGGGACCAGAAGCTAGAAAATATCCAGTTATGTAACAATGAACTTATTTCTATTGATGACAGGAAGATGTGTCCTGCTACCACCATATAGCATAGCTTTGTATCATATGGGCATCAGCCAGGTGCAATATTGGAAATCTTGCTCATTTTTTCATGTCTTAGTGTTCAGCAAATCGAAATATCTGAAGTGGACTTCAATCCGAATTTCAGGAAAGATTTGATTTGCCTTGAAGCCGTATTTCCTCGCCTTTGTGGTAACAAATCAATTTTTCCTAAAATTGTGGCTGAAGGTAAAAACATTTTACTCGCCTCATTCGCTTGATTTTGGAGAGGCCATCCACTGCAGTCTGATCATATCACCGTGCGCCCAGCGTGATCATGTTGTGATGTCATCATAATTGGCGCAGGTACTTTGGCGGGTTTTCTTCAATCAAGACGGGAGTAGACAGTCTCTTCACGATCAAGTGGATGAGGTGAGTATACCTGATTAACACCTGAGCAGCTGAATGGGAGTCACAGATGTTGCGATCAGCGTTGAATGCAACATCTGAGGGGTTACATGACAGGGGGCGGCATAATTGCCCTCCCCCATCATTGCACCCAGTCCATACAATGGAAAGCGATTTGTGATCCGGAACAAATCGAATTTCTTGTAAAAAATCGGACAAGCAGCCGAAACTAATTTTCCAAAACTTCGCTCATCAGATATATATATATATATATATATATATATATATATATATATATATATATAGCTTTTTTAAAAGTCGTGTTAAGTCTATTGTTTCTAAATCTCACCAACTTTTATCTAATGTGCATTGCCAACTTAATACCCAGCAATCATCTGTTCGCTGCGTGGAAGTTGCGTTTGGCCATATGCCTAAATAGACAGCTGACCATCTAATAGATGGAAAGGCCAGAATCACCAGAGTGGGAGCTACAATAACAAAGAAGCCCTCATTATTGGCTCATGGTAGGGAGTCCTGAGCAGAGGGCCTACCTCGTTGAGGTTCATTTGCCCTAGTAGAGAATATGTACAGAGATTGTCTTTAAGAGTCAATCCCTTAAATATTACAAGAAAAAAATTAAACCACTAAATGGTCTCATTTCCTAATCCTGATGCTAAGTGTTAGTGACAAGGTGAATATGTTTGTACATTGTAAGCATATGTTCAGTCCAGGAAACTGTTTATTGTAAAGAATTCACGATCGCAGTGTATATGGATATAGGTTCACCATAAATACGTAGTGTATACATATGCTATAAAAAGTGCATTTCTTCTCAGCATTGTGTTCATTTGTCGCTGCTGAACAGATACAATAACCCCATTTTAGTACAAGTTTCATTCAGTTTAGACATTTTTCTACTGGCCAATATTTTTATGAGTTTATTATAGTGTCATAAGGTTACATGGATAATTAAACTTCCACCTATGTTTCACTCCTTGAAATTATTATTGAAGTATTAAAAATAAGCTTTTCATTGTTTTAGCCAGTCTGTCGAATGTTTGCTGGTAAGTACCTAGCAATCTGGTAGAACAGACAAATTCATACTGGCAACAAGATACATTCTTTCTTTACAGTGCTAATTAACCCAGCATAGTGCTAATTAACCTAGCACCAGCCAGCCCAATAAATATGCTAATGAAGCCAGCTATTCCATGGTTAGAGACTAAAAGAATTCCCTGGGTGGAGTCCACATAAGGACACAGGGACTTGATAAAAGAACAGGCCAATGTGCTAGTGTTTTCATATATTACTAATACTTAGAATATTGCAATTCATATAACACCAAGCGGTACATGATGTATGTGGATGTAGACAGCTGTAGCATGCTTACTGTATCTGTGGTTTGCAATGTTAATCATTTAAAGTGACAGCAAGATCACAGTGAAACGATGAATTAATTCTCAATTTTCTAAACAAAAAAAAACATAAAATACCAACTACCTTCATGCTAGTTACACTTACATAGTAATGATAATAAAAGTTAGTATTTTTATTAAATAATAATAATAATAATAATAATAATAATTGATCTTTATTTATTTAGTGTCAACCTATTCTGTAACACTTACAGCACTGAAACACATATAAAAATAGTCAGACTTTACTATTTATTTATTATATGCACTTACATAGCACTACTATATTCTGCAGACATTAGTATCACTCTGTCTCCAATGGGGCTCACAATCTAAGTTCCTTATCAGTACATCTTTGGAGTGTGGGAGGAAACCCACACAAGGAGAACATACAAACTCCATGCAGATCTTGTCACTGGTCAGATTTGAACCTAGGACCCCAGAGCAACAAGGCACCAGTGCTAACCACTGAGCCACCGCGGGCCACTGTAAGTCATAGTCTTTCCTCACGAGTTTGTTACTACACCACTGCTCCCATTGACTTCACCTGAACAACTGATGGGGTGTGGGATGTTAGATCCCATCGTTTAGTGATGGCCAATCCTGAGCCTATCCAGGGACCCATATTACACTGCCCCTATCCTGTCCATAACTGATTTTTAGAGTAAAATATACAGACTTCTTCTCTAGTGATACCCAATACACGGAGATGAACGTCTAATATATTTTCAATTATCATGCCTTTTTTTTAAACAAGCTGCCTTTTAGACAGGTGTAATAAAAGTGTTTTTTTTAGGGCTCATATTATGGATGCAATATCTGGGCCTCCTGTGGTTCATCAGAACTAGAGTAATGGCATTGTAATTCATTTTCTGATGAACTGCAGGGGGTTCAGGTGTTGTATCCTTAAAGGGGTTATCCAAACTATAAAACATGCCCCCCAATGCCCGGGCCCCTCATATAGATTATACTTACCCCACTCCGCAGCACCCACGTCATTCCTGATCTCCGCACGGTGGCCACTGCATCTCCCCGTCGTGTGGATCAAAACATCTTACGACAGGGGCAGCCTCCAATAGCAGGCCGCGACAGGGATGAGCTTCCCTAGCGCCACCCGCTAGTCCATATGCTACTAAGGTGCAGAGACAAACGACATAAAGACATACGTAAATGGGTCAGGACCAAGAGGACAACGCAGTACAAAAATGAGAGACAGAGAGTGGTCAAAGGATGATCTGAGGTCAAAAACATGAGCAATCCAAATCAACACAGGACTAAGAACCAGGAACCTAGCTAGTGAGCCCAAAGAAGACTATCACTTGCATTTGTGTATGGCCAGAAAGAGGTTTCAATAGAGCACAGAGTGAGTGCCTGGATCAGCACCTGCTCTGGCACTTACTTATCCTACACATCGGTGAGCTTTCCTGTCAGGCTGCTCAGCCATGATAGCCTATTGTAGGCAGGATCACATCAATGCCATCTGTTGTAGAGCACTGTAGTATGTAATAAAGCCCCACCCCTCAACCCCCTGCAAGTGGAAGCAACCAGTCCTGCTCCAATTCTAGGACTGGTGACTGGTGTCCATTTTAAATCATATCAGGAGAACCCATTTTTAGTATGCAAATGACTCCTAATGACTGTACGATTGTAGATATTTATCAGAAGACAAAATATTAACAGACTGCAATGTTTCATATTATTATATATCCGAATATTGATATAACTGTCATTTCTTAAATTAGATACATTTGTCATATAGTGATTATAAGATGCATTTAGAGATTTAGCTATATTCCATTTCCAGGATGTATTTCTCTTTGTCATTTATTACATGTATTTTGTTTTAACTTAAAGAAATGCTGTTGATAATATAGCCATTAATGGAAAAAAAAATAATCTTCCAGAAGACATAGGAATTGTTACTCAACATGTATGATGGTGGAGTATAGCAGAACACAAGCGATAATAACTCAGTGTAATGCCTGCAATGCATTTACTTCTGGCTGATGATTTGTGTTGGTGGCTTGGCATCAGTATTTCAAATATTTTAAAGTAACACATTTTGACAGTGATGTGCTTCATACCTTCAATTGTCTATAAACAAGAAGACACATATACAATCTAAACTTATGATATCATATTGCTTCTATACTTTTTCCATTACTAAATCACCTCTAATGGTCAGTCTGGAAAATAGTGCTGTAATATGGTACCTAGAAAGGTAGTCTACAGCTTGACTGTAAGTATTGCTGTAAAAACTGTATAAATTGATTTCAATTTTCCAATAGTTACACTTTTATTTCTCATGTCAACATGCTTATTTCAAGGGCATATCACTTTCTAGCAGAGAAGGTATTTTCTCCGCATGGAGCCCATCTCTCGGTCTCGGATATTGGAAGCTAGTACAAATCTGCTGTTTACTTGGATTAAATATAAATGCAAGTGGAGTACATGTTAAAACTCGTTGTTTGGCCTCAGTGGTTCCTCTACTGTCCATCCTATCAATTTAAATTCAATTGTTTTGCTTATCCCCTTATGATTTATTTTTCATTTCATACTCCTATTTTTTACTTTCTCTTAGAATTCCAACCTTTGTTTCCTGCGGAGTCCTAAGTTTTAAAATCTTGCATCCCCAATCACTCGCTTTACTTTTCAGCAGGGGTCTAACAGCTTTACTCTTAAGATAACTTATATCTTAATAGTAACTGTGAAGACTCTTTGTAGACTGCTGCATTGTGATAACTCAACTAGCTTGTGGAAATACATCTCAAGCATGATACAAGTATGCTTACCAATCTTCTTGTTTCAATCCCTGATTGTTTCATGGTGCCTTTATTTTTATTATAATCCTACAAACTCACTTAGGTTTAGAAAGTAAAGGTTCTTTGGCAAAGAATGTTAGAAAATCTGAATGCAACAGTTGCAGAAGATGAAATACCCACACAAGATAAATCAATATTACCTATAATTTTCATCAAAGCATGAATATTGGTAAATTCATTTGTGATGTTTTATTACATTATGCACTAAGGGTGGTATTACACTATGGATCTGTGGCCAGTGTGAGCACCGATGGGAGATGTATCCATCGACACTTGTTTGCCCTGGCCTGATTACACAGCGCAATGCATACTGAATGTGGGAAAACCGATTGCTACCACATCCCTCATTTTGTTCTATTCATTATTGGCAGCACATCCCTGATTACACTGGGAGATGTGCTGCAGATCTTTCATCCTAATAAAAGATGATTATCAGCCGATGAAAGAGCCTTTGGTTGCCTTTGCTTGATCATACAAAACGATTATTAGGAATGAGCATTTGTATTCTGATAAAATGGCCTGAAATCATGCAGTGTTATAGGGCATTAATAGGGTTTCTCCATCTCAGACAATGGGGCATATTGGGACATATTGCTAAGATATGCCCCTATTGTCTGATAGGTGCTGAACGGGAAATGAACGGAGGGAGCACTATGCATGTGCAGTCACCCTCCATTAATTTCTATGAAGCCCCCAAAATAGCCATCTGCCCCATAGAAATGAATGGGAGCAGGGGCCGTGGGCTTCCATTCACTTGTATGGGAGCAGCGCTTGGTGGTGCATGGACCCCGGGAAATCCAGGGTCCTCCAGCCACAGCTCTCCCCGCTCTGTTCTCCTTGTAGGTGCGGGTCCCAGAGATGGGACCCACACTTATCAGACAATGGGGGCATATCCTAGTGATATGTCCCCATTGTATGTGATGGGAAATACCCCTTAACAGTTTTGAGACAAATATTCTATCTGAGGATCTAAGGCACATTTACCTGGTCAATGTGAGAATCAAAGGGTTGGTGCTACTACACAGAAGGATGAATTTTGAGGAAATCTTTCTAAGAAGCCAAAAGGAGAAGAAATGGTAGGTTGTCCTAGATGGTCAGAATGCAGCATGCTGTTTTATTGAAGCACTTTTTTAATGCTCTTTTGTGAGCATACACTGACAAGCAAAAGAGTAACAATTAGTAATGAGGTAAGCGAGCTTCGGATGCTACATCTGAAGTCACTTCATTCAAAACTTCGGATTAATACTGTATGGAGATCTGTCTCCGTACAGTATTAAAATGTATGGGCAATGTAATTTTATTCGCAAAGTCGCAATAAGACTTCATTGAATAACTTCGATAGTTGATTTTTAAAATGGAAAACCACTTTAAAATTTGAAACCAAAGATGGCTTTGCTCATCACTAGTAACAATGTTTTGAACTTTTGAATTTTTATGCTCCATATCTCACCATCCACTACAGCTTCAAATGTGAGACTACCATTTTATAGACAATCATCTTGGCTATCTCATACATAAGTTGGACCTATAGTTAGGATATGATTGGTTACGCAGATTTTTGACCAAAAGTCTGTGGGAGGATCCAGAGCAAATTGACCTGGTCAAAGTGGGAATCGAAAGGTTGGTGCTACTAAACAGAAGGAGGAATTTGGAGGAGAGGAAGGTGATGAACCGTCTACTGTACATTAACCCTGCTGTTCTGTTCGGTCAAAAATGACCAAATTTGAATTTTGATATTTTTTAAAATATTCATTATGCGGTTCTGAAACTTGTGGTTCATTGACTTTTCCTCATTTGAGGGGTTGTTACTAATAGCAGTTTTTATTTATTTTTTGTTTACTTTTTGCTCAATGTCTTTTTTTACACTTGTACTGTTCGGTCAAAAATGACCGATAGCCTTTTATACTAATCTCCAGCCATTTTTTGAAAAAAATAAAGGAGTTATAATCTCATTTTGGTCTATATAGTTCATCTACTACTATTTATCAATTTATCTAGGTCCTTTTGGTCCATGAAGAGTTACACATACATACATTTTCAAATTATGATACTGTAGATGGATTCCTTTCCAGTATAGTTATGTGCTGTTCTTATAGAAATGGTTCAGTTCAGTTGTCAAACTTTCACATGGTAAATGTGAATTATTTGTCTTAGCTGGTTCCTTGTATTAGCTGGTTCTATTATCTAATGATACTCTAGATCAACTCATAGGCACTTACACCTTTAAATGCCAATGGTTGTTTTTTACAACATTCTTGATGTGTCGGCGTACAATGCATTTGTGTTATGGCGTGAAATAGACCCAAATTGGAACAAAAATAAACTATATAAAAGAAGAATTTTTTTTAGAAAAGTAACACCCAGAGATGATGGAGCTGCAGCCATTGTCCACAGGATCCAACAGCATGCTGAAGAAAGTGAACCAAGGGCTTCCGCTAGCACTGCGACAATACCCATGGCCTCCACCAGCAGTGCAAGTAGCCTAAAACGGAAACGATGCGCCTCTGTCCAACATCAAGTAATCACAAATCAAATGTGATATGTTGCAAATGTGCTAAGTACTTATGCAAAAGGCATGTAAATTATACTTGTGACAAATGGAAACAGTAAATTTAGCACCTTGAACCTTATTTCACATTTAATATAGAAAAAACTAGAATTTTTATTTATTTAAATATATTTACATACAGTTTGATGTTATTAGTAATAGTTTACAGTTTTATAAAGATTTTTTTTGTGCAAATGTGCAATATGCATGAATAATGCAATAAGGCCATGTAACATTTTTTGACACAAAAAATAAAAATTAAGTTTTTGATTTCATTTTTCATTTGTTTATGAACAACCTTGTTCACATACAGTATAATAATGCAAAAGAAATTCAAATAAAACACTTAAATTAGTTAAAAATCCAGACTTTAATAGGCCCTTTCAAAAATGACCGGAACATATGTGTATAGTAGAACCGAACAGAACAGCAGGGTTAAATGTATATTCTATATTTATCATAGCTTCACTAGCTTCTTTATTAGAAATCACATTTTAATATGAAATTGTAATTCCACGAAAAAGTAGTAGATTTAAAAGAGTATATTTAAAGGGAATAAGTAATCAGAAAATGACCTACTGTATTTTTATGTTTTGAAGTTATGGTGAGTTTTTTTTTTTTTACGTTTTCCATGTCGCTATCTACATTAAAAATGTATATCCTGCAATTTTCACACTGTCCACTAGGTCTAAATATGTTAGGACTTCCTGTCTTTTGAGAGCAGCTACATGAGCCATAGACACAATGGAAAGGAGCTGACCCAATGACTAGGGACAGTTTTCAAGGCTTGCTCTGTGACTTATGCAGAAGTCAGGAGATAGTACTGATGAATGATGAGTCATTACTTATCTATACAGAGGTGTTACCTATCATTGCAATTCTGCCTGTGGTAATAATGATAATTAGTGATGATCGAGCACCCCGATGTTGGGGTGATTGGGTGCTCTGGCCGAACACTAGGTGGTGCTCGAGTGCTCGGCCGAGCACCCGAGTAAAATGGAAGTAAATGGGAGAACACCAGGCACCCTCTGCTCGGATGAGGGGTGTGTGCCTGGTCCTTAGGGAAACATCAGAAAATGGTGAAAACACCACAGAAATGGTTAGGGAACAGCATGGGGAGGATGTCTGGATGCATCTTGGACACCGAAGTCGCTGCTATTAACGATGATGGCTGACTATTATGCCACTTTTACGGAATGACAAAAATACCCCCCAAAACCCAAGATAACATCGATTTTACAGGAAATATTGTTAGGAAACATAGATTTACTTGTACGTTAAGCGCAAGTGCTGCCAAAAATTACACGGATGAGGAACTCCCATACAACCAGTATATCATATAAAGGAGGGCCTCATTCACATTGTGGAATAATTGTGGGACTCTGACACTCATAAAGCCTATGCACTAAGGGAAAGGGCTGCAAAAAATTACAAGGAACAGGCACTCCAATACCCCCTTTATTACACATAAAGGAGTGCATCAGACACACCCTTAAAAAATTATGATTGATGGCCTGCTGCTGACACGCAAAAACAATAGTGGTGACGTACTGCTGCTGAGCTGACCGTGTAAACAATTATGGGTGACATGCTGCTGCTGAGTTGACCGTCTAAAAAATAAAGGGTAACACGCTGATGCCGATCAAACTGTCCCAAATTTAAGGTTGACACGCTGCTGCCGAGCAGAACGTCAAAAAAATTTACGGGTGACACGCTGCTGCCGATCAAACTGTCCCAAATTTAAGGGTGACACGCTGCTGCCCATAAAACTGTCCCAAATTTAAGGGTGACACGCTGCTGCTCATCAAACTGTCCCAAATTTAAGGTTGACACGCTGCTGCCTAACAAACTGTCCCAAATTTAAGGTTGACATGCTGCTGCCGAGCTGACGTTAAAAAAATTTAAGGGTGACATGCTGCTGCCCATCAAACTGTCCCAAATTTAAGGTTGACACGCTGCTGCCCATATAAACTGTCCCAAATTTAAGGGTGACACGCTGCTGCTCATCAAACGGTCTCAAATTTAAGGTTGACACACTGCTGCCCATCAAACTGTCCTAAATTTAAGGTTGACACGCTGCTGCCCATCAAACTGTCCTAAATTTAAGGTTGACACGCTGCTGCCCATCAAACTGTCCCAAATTTAAGGTTGACACACTGCTGCCCATCAAACTGTCCTAAATTTAAGGCTGACACGCTGCTGCCGAGCAGAACGTCCAAAAGATTTACGGGTGACACGCTGCTGCTCATCAAACTGTCCCAAATTTAAGGTTGACACGCTACTGCCCATCAAACTGTCCCAAATTTAAGGTTGACATGCTGCTGCCCATCAAACTGCCCCAAATTTAAGGTTGACATGCTGCTGCCGAGCTGCCGGTAAAAAAAATTTAAGGGTGACACGCTGCTGCCCATCAAACTGTCCCAAATTTAAGGGTGACACGCTGCTGCCTATCAAACTGTCCCAAATTTAAGGTTGACACGCTGCTGCCGAGCTGCTGGTAAAAAGAAATTTAAGGTTGACACGCTGCTGCCCATCAAACTGTCCCAAATTTAAGGTTGACACGCTGCTGCCCATCAAACTGTCCCAAATTTAAGGGTGACACGCTGCTGCCCATCAAACTGTCCCAAAATTAAGATTGACACGCTGCTGCCGAGCAGAACGTCAAAAAATTTATGGGTGACACGCTGCTGATCATCAAACTGTCCCAAATTTAAGGTTGACACGCTGCTGCCCATCAAACTGTCCCAAATTTAAGGTTGACACGATGCTGCTGAGCTGACCATAAAAAAAATTTAAGGGTCACATGCCGCTTAGCTGAACGTCTGAAACATTATAAGTGACATGTAGCAGAGCTGAGCATGTTAAAAATTATTTTTGACATGCCGCTTAGCTGACCGTCTGAAACATTATTTGTGACATGTAGCAGAGCTGAGCATGTAAAAAATTATGGTTGAGGGCCTGCTGGTGAGCTGACAGGTAAAAAAATTATGGTGCAGGCCCAGCTGGTGAGCTGACCGGCTGAAAGTATTATGGTGCAGGCCCAGCTGGTGAGCTGCCCGGCTAAAAAATTATGGTGCAGGATCAGCTGGTGAGCTTACCGGCTAAAGAATTAGGGTGCAGACCTAGCTGGTAAGCTGACCGGCTAAAAAATTAGGGTGCAGGCCCAGCTGTTGAGCTGATCGGCTAAAAAATTAGGGTGCAGGCCCAGCTGGTGGACTTCGAGGGCAGCCTAATAAGCAGTTTCATATGATGGCGGAAGAGGAGGAAGAGGACGAGAAGAGGAAGGGGTACATGATAATACAGTGTATTCAATACACCCTAAAAGCCATATTTAAGGTTCCTTTATGTTATGCTGCTTTCCTCTGGTGGAGTAGAGAAGTCAGGGGCAATCCAGGCCTTGTTCATTTTGATAAGAGTTAACCTGTCAGCATTGTCAGTTGACAGGCGGAGCGCAGCTCAGACAAAATGCTGGTGGCAGGGCAGGCCAGCACCTCCGAGAGCGCCAGTTCGTGCCACGTGTCCAGCTTAGACACCCAATAATTATACGGCACAGAGGGATCGCTGAGGGCGTTGACACGGTCAGCTACGTACTCCTTTACCATCTTCCAAAACTTTTCCCTCCTTGTCACACTAGGCTGCTCATCAGGGTGAGGGTGCTGGCGGGGTGTCATAAAACTGTCCCAGGCCTTTGTTGGAACTGCTGTGTGTTCCCCTCGTCTCCCCTCCTCGGATGGCCAAGGAACTACGTATTCTGCTGCCAGCATTGTCAGATGGAAATTTGTGGAGCAATTTTTATATGCAACTTGGTCACAACTACAGTAGTGCAGATTTTTATTAACTGTATGATCAGAAAAATTTTAACGAATGTCCAATATTCTGAATGCGCAAACGTTATAGAGCAGCCGCAAATGAGGAACTGTGGCCTAAATTAACGGTATTAAATGTAACAATGGATGTCAGCTATATAGACTTTTGAAAGGTTGTAATACGCTGTGCACCTAGCGTTACTGACTGGGCACACTTGGGGTTTTTTTTTGCCACCAAAAAAAAAAAAAAAAACAGCAGACGTATTTCACAATGGACTTTGGTCTTTTTGGAACAGAAACAATCTTTCTACCTACCCAAATCCTATCCCTATAGTTTAATTCACTACTTGCTTAAATTAAACTGCAGACGCAAATGAGGAACTGCTGCCTAAATTAACGGTATTAAATGTAACAACGGATGTCAGCAACATAGATTTTTGAACGGTTCTAATACGCTGTGCACCTAGCGTTACTGACAGGGCACACTTGGGGTTTTTTTTGCCACCAAAAAAAAAGCAAAACAGACGTATTTCACAATGGACTTTGGTTTTTTTGGAACAGAAACAATCTTTCTACCTACCCAAATCCTATCCCTATAGTTTAATTCCCTCCTTTGGCAAATTAAACTGCAGATGCAAATGAGGAACTGTGGCCTAAATTAACGGTATTAAATGTAACAACGGATGTCAGCTACAAAGTAGAGATGAGCGAATCATGCAACATTTTATTCGCCGAACATTCGCCGAACTTTTCCTAAGATTCGTATATACGACGAATAGATTCGTTGAATTTGCGTACAACATATATGTAATTATATTGCTTTTAGCCGACATGCTGCTTAGCTGAATGTCTGAAACATTATAAGTGACATGTATCAGAGCTGAGCATGTTAAAAATTATTTTTGACATGCCGGTTAGCTGAATGTCTGAAACATTATAAGTGACATGTAGCAGAGCGGAGCGTGTTAAAAATTATTTTTGATATGCCGCTTAGCTGACCGTATGAAACATTATGTGTGACATGTAGCAGAGCTGAGCGTGTAAAACATTATGGTTGAGGGCCTGCTGGTGAGCTGACCGGCTAAAAGTATTTTGGTGCAGGCCCATCTGGTGAGCTGCCTGGCTAAAAAATTATGGTGCAGGACCAGCTGGTGAGCTGACTGGCTAAAAAATTAGGGTGCAGGCCCAGCTGGTGGACTTCGAGCGCAGCCTAATAAGCAGTTTTATATGATGGCGGAAGAGGACGAGAAGAGGAAGGGTACATGATAATACAGTGTATTCAATACACCCTAAAAGCCATATTTAAGGTTCCTTCATGTTAAGCCGCTTTCCTCTGGTGGAGTAGAGAAGTCAGGGGCAATCCAGGCCTTGTTCATTTTGATAAGCGTCAACCTGTCAGCATTGTCAGTTGACAGGCGGATGCGCTTATTAGTAATTATGCCCCCAGCGGCACTAAATACCTGCTCAGACAAAACGCTGGCGGCAGGCCAGGCCAGCACTTCCAAGAGCGCCAGTTCGTGCCACATGTCCAGTTTAGACACCCAATAATTATACGGTACAGAGGGATCGCTGAGGGCATTGACATGGTCAGCTACATACTCCTTTACCATCTTCCAAAACTTTTCCCTCCTTGTCACACTAGGCTGCTCATCAGGGTGAGGGTGCTGGCAGGGTGTCATAAAACTGTCCCAGGCCTAGTGTCGCCCTGCCTTTGTTGGAACTGCTGTGTGTTCCCCTCGTCTCCCCTCCTCAGGTGGCCAAGGAACTACGTACTCTTCTGCCAGCGTTGTCAGATGGAAATTTGTGGAACAATTTTTATATGCAACTTGGTCACAACTACAGTAGCGGCGATTTTTATTAACTGTATGATCAGAAAAATTTTAACGAATGTCCAATATTCTGAATGCACAAATGTTATAGAGCAGCTGCAAATGATGAACTTCGTTAAATTAACGGTATTAAATGTAACAACGAATGTCAGCTATATAGACTTTTGAACGGTTGTAATACGCTGTGCACCTAGCGTTACTGACAGGGCACACTTGGGGTTTTTTTTGCCACCAAAAAAAAAAGCAGACATATTTCACAATGGACTTTGGTCTTTTTGGAACAGAAACAATCTTTCTACCTACCCAAATCCTATCCCTATAGTTTAATCCCCTACTTGCTTAAATTAAACTGCAGACGCAAATGAGGAACTGCGGCCTAAATTAACGGTATTAAATGTAACAACGGATGTCAGCTACATAGTATAGATGAGCGAATTATGCAAAATTTTATTCGCTGAACTTTTTCTAAGATTCGTATATTTGACGAATAGATTTGTTGAATTTGCGCACAATATATGTGTAATTATATGGCTTTTAGTGAACATTTGCGCACTAATAACGAACGTTCAGGTAAAAAAGGTACGCAACCTCTTTGAACACGTACGTATAAGCGTACAAAGTGCATATGAAAATGACGGGCTTTGCTGGAGAGGAATGGTGGAGCAGGAGGAATGCTCTGAGTCTGACCCCTGGCTTCATATGGATACTGTATCAGCAGATGACAGCAGATCATCAGGCTGAGACTGAGATGAGCGTTCCATCCATTCCACTACCTCATCTACTTTCTCCTCCACTACAATTTTGCGCCTCGGTGGGTTAGCCTGGTGGAACAACGGCCAAGTATTGCGAATACTACTAGTAGATGCTCCGGCTACAGGTCCTTTAGCACTTCTGCCCTGTGCCACCTTCTCCTTTTTTTAGAGCTCGAGGTCTGGCTGGAACTGGACCCCTTTTGCTTATCCATTCCAGACATTTTTCAATTAACTCTGTGGCCCTGCAGCAGGTCTTTGTCCCTGTATCTCCCTGTCTCTCCCTATCTCTCCCTGTCTCTCTCTCCCTGCCTGATTAATTACTAGCCTTGCACTGGCCCTGCACTTGCCCTGCAGTATCCCTGATACGTGTAATATGGATTCCCAGAGCAATTACACCCCAATTTTCACAAAACAGGTTTCAGAATCTCAGAACTTCACACACAGTGCTTCTGCTCGTCTCAGCAGTCGCAGCAGAAGTGATGCATCACTGGCTTACTGAGCTTGAGCCAATCAGAGCAAGCCCTGCCCACTAGGTCAGGTGACCACTTTCTTCCCGGGCTTTTGCACACGATAAACGAACTAACAGTAAAATTTTGCTAATGAATTTAATTCGAATGCAACAGTAACTTATACGTAGCAATAGTGTATATTATAGGACAAACTACGTAGCGAATGCGTACAAAGCCGAAGCGAATCACCTAATATTCGGATTCGCTTCGCAGCTAAAAATTTCCAAGATTCGATACGAATCAACGAATCGGCAAATAGACTCGCTCATCTCTACTACATAGACTTTTGAACAGTTGTAATACGCTGTGCAGCTAGCGTTACTGACAGGGCACACTTCTGGGTTTTTTTGCCACCAAAAACAAACAAACAGACGTATTTCACAATGGACTTTGGTCTTTTTTGAAACAGAAACAATCTTTCTACCTACCCAAATCCTATCCCTACAGTTTAATTCCCTCCTTGGGCAAATTAAACTGCAGCAGCAAATGAGGAACTGCGGCCCAAATTAATGGTATTAAATGTAACAACGGATGTCAGCTATATAGACTTTTGAACGGTTCTAATACGCTGTGCACCTAGTGTTAGTGACAGGGCACACTTGGGTTCTTTTTGCAACAAAAAAAAAAAAAATGCAGAAGGATTTAACAATGGACTTTTGTGTCTTTTTAACAATGATACTAACCCTGCCTATAGAAATTCTATCCCTACACAAGTCTCTCCTTGCGCAAATGTTATACAGCAAGACGCAAAAGAAATACTGCGGGCTTAACAGCAGAAATTATAGCAAAGTATGTTAGGTATATAGTATACAGAGAGTATCCTACAGAATGCAGCAGCAGCACATGTGGCATTAATGGCAGGCCACCTAGTGCTATTTTCACCACCTTTAAACACCCCAAAAATAATAAAATATTGCTTTGTGGCAGATATAATAGCCCTTAAAAGGGCTTTTTTTTTTTTAGCAATTTCTATCCCTGCCTAGCGTGCTTCTCTCCCTACAGTGTATGTCCCTCCTTGCTGCAGCAGCGCATGTGGCATTAATGGCAGGCCACCTAGCGCTATTTTCACCACCTTTAAACACCCCAAAAATAATAAAATATTGGTTTGTGCCAAATATAATAGCCCTTAACCCTTCCCGACCGGCGCCGTACATGTACGGCGCTCGGGCGGTACGGGGACATGACGCCCGCTCGCGGGTGCGGCGGGCGTCATGGCCGGCAAGTCTCTGCTGTTTCTAACAGCAGAGACTTGCGGCTACTTACCGCCATCGGCGGCGTCTTCCGATGGGCCTCTTTTTCTTCTGGGCCCCTCTGATGGCTTCCGGTGGCGTCTGTACCCGGAAGCAGTTTGCTTCCGGGTGATGTACAGACGAACCCGATTGGCCAATCGGGCCGTCTGTACACGTTATGAAAGCTGTAATCCTCGCTGGTGAGGATTACAGCTTTCAAAGTGCAATTCTTATTCTGGCCACTAGATGGCAGGCCAGGATAAGAAATGAGCAATGATGAGTTTTAATTCAAGATTAAAAATCAGAGATTGCTCATAGTGAAAAAATTAAAAGTACAATATATTAGCTTATATTTGAGCTTTCAAATAATTAAAAAAAAATTTAAAAAAATGTTAAAAAATATATAAAAAATAAAAAAAATATAAAAGTTCAAATCACCCCCCTTTCCGTATAAGTAAAAAATAAATACCTAAATAACAATAAATATAGACATCATGGGTATCACCGTGACCGAAAACGCCTGTACTTTTAAACTAAAAAAAAAAAATTCCAATACGGCGAATTGTGTGGCGGAAAAAAGCGTCCAAATGGCGATTTGACGTTTTTTGTCACTTTTTTTTTCTAAAAAAAATTAAATAAAAAGCGATCAAAAAGTCAGACACACCCCAGAATGGTATCAATAAAAACTTCAGATCGCCCCGCAAAAAATGAGCCCTCATACAGCTCCGTACACATAAATGCCAAAAAGTTATCGGGGTCAAGATATGATGACCAAAAAAAAAAAAAACAAAACAACCAACTTTATCATTTTTTATCACTATCAAAACACAAGAAAAACTAAACATGTTAGGTACCGCTGGATTCGTACTGACCTGTAGAATGAAAGTAACTGGTCAGTTTTAATGAACAGCGAACGCCGTAAATAAAAAACCCGGAAAACTGTAGCGGAATAGTGGTTTTTTTGCAATTTCACCCCATTTGGAATTTTTTTCCCGCTTCCCACTACACCATATCCAATAATAAATGGTGGCATATGAAAGTACAACTTGTCCCGCAAAAAACAAGCCCTCATACAACTATGTGAGCAGAAAAATAAAAAAGTTATGGCTGTATGAAGGCAAGGAGCAAAAAACGAAAACGCAATACCGAAAAAACCTCCGGTCGTGAAAGGGTTAAAAGGACTTTTGGGTCTTTGTTGAGCGATTTCTATCCCTGCCTAGTGTGCTTCTCTCCCTACACTGTCTGTCCCTGCTTGCAGCAGCTGTCCCTAGCTCGGTATGCACCGGTCACATGTCACCGGGTGCTTTATAGCGCGTTCCCAGCCAGCCAATCACTGTAATGCCAGTAGCTAAATTGGCTCCCGGCATTACAGTGAATGCCAGTACCTCCCCGCACGCTAATTATCCAATGGAGCATGGAGCTCGAGCACACGTGGTATTCGGCCGAATACCGCGTGGTCCCCAGCACCGCCATGTTCGGCAGAACATGTTCACTGAACACTAATGATAATGTATGCTGAAAATTTATCTGCACAGAAGAGGAAACCATGACCTATTATTAAACCTAGTGGCCAGTGTGAAAATTGCAGGATTTTATATATTGTCTAGCTATAGACAGAGGCATGGAAAACTAAAAAAAAAAAAAACTTAAAAAATATAACATAAAAATGCGATTTACATAACAGGTCATGTTCTGATGACACATTCCCTTATTTTTTTTTCTGAACCAATATTCTGCAGTATTGTTGACTGGTTGATTCCCATTAGACCAGATCACTCCAATCCCTTGAATCCTATCAAAGCCTATAATTATTGGATCTTTTCAAGCCAGTGTAATCTCTTTCTCTCTTACAGTGTTGTACCCTACTAACACAACAACCAACATGAGCAACAACATGATTGAAAACCACATTTTATGCATCTACCTTCTTATAGTGGTGCCATTGGGAGTTTTATTCAGTGTCCTAAAAGAAATTTTAGTTGCTTTTTCAGAACACTAAAATTGGAAGCTTAAAGGCAAAAGAAAGTTGTGAAGTTGAATTTTTTTCCCAATAGTACTTTACTTTTAAAGAATTGATGTAAAAAACATTCAGAATAGTATACTAGTCTATGGTATGTCTTCCAGGTGCTTTTTAAAGGGGTATTCTCATCTTAGACAATGGGGGCATATCGCTAGGATATGCCCCCATTGTCTTATAGGTGCGGGTCCCACCACTGGGACCCGCACCTATAGCCAGAACGGAGCGGGGAGCCGGGGGTCCGGCCACCACCAGGCGCAGCTCCCCGCGCCGCTCATAGGAATGAATGGGAGCCGGGCCGTGCATGCGCGGTCGGCTCCCATTCATTTCTATGGAGCCGACGGAAGTAGCCGAGCCAGCGCTCGGCTATTTTCGGCGGCCCCATAGAAATGAATGGAGGGCGGCTGCGCATGCGCAGTGCGTCCTCATTCACTTCGGGGGCTCCGTTCTCGATATAGGTGCGGGTCCCAGCGGTGGGACCCGCACCTATAAGACAATGGGGGCATATCCTAGCGATATGCCCCCATTGTCTAAAATGAGAATAACCCTTTAAAGTCTTGGGCATGTAGAAGAAAAACATTAATTGAACTTTTTTTAAAAAAATTATATGATGTAAAGAACATGATTGTTGCCCAAAAAAAATGCTACATTTGTATTATCTAGAAATGTGGGAACTCTTTATAGGTAAAGGGTAATTGGTCAACAGGGTTCTGCTCCTCTAAGTGGAACTAGTGGTTTAATTTCTAGGCATCCATTCCAATGTCACCGTTGCTATATGTTAAATAGAAACAAAGAGGGTCATTTATTTTACTAAAATACTCCTTAGAGGGGTTCTGCAATTCTATAAAACTGATGATCTATCCTCTGGATAGATCATCAGCCTCTGATCGGCGGCAGTCTGACCACACCCGGGACCCCCGCCGATCAGCTGTTTGAGAAGGCAGCGGCGCTGCAGGAGCGACTAGTATCACTGGCCTGGCCGGGGCTAAGCTCCACTCAAACAGCTGATCGGCTGTCGGACCGCTGCCGGACCGCTGCCGATCAGAGGCTGATGATCTATCCAGAGGATAGATCATCAGTTTTACAGAACCCCTTTAATTAGACTTCTACCTGCTCACCCCAGATCTAAAATAGTGGGCATGGCGTGGGAAGGGGATGGCCGACAGGCCCGTCTCATTAATCATTTTCTACACCTGTTTTAGGTGAACAAAATGGTCTAAAATAATGCACTATAACAATAGATGCAAACATAAAATATGGAATAAGCCCTCACTCTAATGATAAAATCTGAGACTCTTAGCCAATATATTTTGATCAAAACACATCTGTGCCCACCTACCCAGCGCCATGGTGCTCTCAGGTCAGGCAGGTCCTACGCTAAACCTACCTATGCAGTTGTGCATCTGTGTTTAGGAGCGCAGACCCTGCACATATAGTGTACTGCTTCTAGTTACCGCATTGGTAGGTTTAGGGTAGGACCTGCCTGAACTGAGACCACCGTGGCGCTGGGTAGGTGGGCACAGATGTGTTTTGATTAGAGATGAGCGAATCCGGATTTTTCAGATTCGCTTCGTATTATTCGTAAATGTTCTTAAAATTTTGAATGCTACATACGCTACGTGCGCAACTTATGCATTCTTCTTGCCCCCATGCCCCCCGAAGCGGGAAAATGATGATATGCCCCCCTCAGAAGCGGGAAAAACCAGCCTGGCCCACTGGGAACTAACTATTTGCACGTATAGGGAGTGAAGACTCCTCCCTCATTACTCTGCCCTCCTCTCCAGTTCAAGCCAGCGGTGAACAAGATACCACAGCATGGCGAAGCAACTGCGACCAAAGTGGGGGGAAATGGTCTTTAGTAACGATTACCCCGAACCACCTCCCGCTCCAGAGATCAGAGCGTCACAATTGTGCAAGACAGTCTCACCGGCTCCTGACTCGATATTCGCTTTTCCAGCTGGTGCTGTGGAGGCGGCTGGAGCGTCCACTTCGCCGCCCAGGAGGAGAGCCAGGGGCGTAGCTAAAGGCTCATGGGCCCTGTTGCAAGAGTTCAGCTTGGGCCCCCCCCCAGCGCTGGTGCACATAGCTTTTCTGCTGAACCCCCCCCATGCCAAATTCTCACCCTAACCTTTTTCTTCCTAACATTACGTATATCACTACAGAACATACAGGGTAAGGCTACATTCACACCACAGTTGTTTTTGCGGCCTCCGATCTGCATATTTTGCACCTCAGATGCGGACCCATTCACTTAAATGAACACTGTGTGCTGTCCGCATCTGTATGTCCATTCCTATTTTTGTCCATTTGCAGACAAGGATAGGCATTATTACAGTGGATCTGCAAAAAAAACGGATGCCATACGTAACATCCTCCTTTTTTTGCGGATCCGCAATTTGCAGACTGCAAAACACAATATTCGTGTGAATGTAGCCTAATACAGTGCCCCATACCTCGTACATCCAGTATAATACAGCGCCCCATACCTCTTACATCTAGTATAACACAGCGCACATACCTCTTACATCCAGTATAATACAGCGCCCCATACCTCTTACATCCAGTATAATACAGCGCCCCATACCTCTTATATCCAGTATAATACAGCGCCCCTTACCTCTTACATCCGGTATAATACAGCGCCCCATACCTCTTACATCCAGTATAATACAGCGCCCCATACCTCTTACATCTAGTATAATACAGCGCCCCATACCTCTTACATCCAGTATAATACAGCACCCCATACCTCTTAAATCCAGTATAATACAGCGCCTCATACCTCTTACATCCAGTATAATACAGCCCCATACCTCTTACATCCAGTATAATGCAGCGCCCCATACCTCTTACATCCAGTATAATACAGCGCCTCATACCTCTTACATCCAGTGACGTCTCCTCTGATGTAGATCTTCTCTTTCCTCATCTTCTCCTTTCAGACCAGACGCCATTTTTCAGCCACTTCTCATCTCTGCAGTTTAACATAGTAACATAACATAGTTTGTAACATAGTTTGTCAGAAAAAAATCTTAGTTTATTACTTTTCCATCATCCTCCCATCTTCTGGACAAATCATCCTACCACCCCCAGTACTGTGCCACTAGTACCACACAGATAGTGCCCTTCAATAATTATTGGCACACAGTGTCCTAAAATAACTGCGCCCAGCAAATAGTGCCCCGTAATAGTGTGAACATAACATCCCCCAGAAATAACTGCGCTGATGCTGTGCCAGGGTGCCCCCACAGTAATAGTGCCCCCCACAGTAATAGTGCCCCCACAGTAATAGTGCCCCCAAAGTCCCAACTAATAATTCTCTGCCAGAGTGCACTTGTTAGTAATAGTGCTCCCAACAGTACTAATGTCCCCACTGTGCCCCAGAAGTAATAATGCTTCCAATGTGCCAGTAAGTGCCCCCAAAATTTCACCCCAATAATGTGCCAGCAAGAAGTGCTCCCCACCCATAGATGTCCCCCAAATTATGTGCCAGTAAGAAATGCCCCAATAAATGCGCCAGAAGTTCCCCCCATTGATTCCCCCCCAAAATCATGTGCCAGTAGGAAATGCCCCAGTGCCCCCCATGGTGCCAGAAAAATGCCCCAGTGCCCCCATGTGCCAGAAAAAATGCCCCCATGCCATAAAGAAATGCCCCCAAATGCAGTAAGAAATGCCCCCAGTGCCAGTAGGAAATGCCCCCCAGTGCCCCATGTGCCAGTAAGAAATGCCCCCAGTGCCCCATGTGCAGTAAAAATGGCCCCAGTGCCTGAAATAATGCCCCCAGTGCCCCCAGGTGCCAGTAAAAATGCCCCCAGTGCCAGTAGGAAATGCCCCCAGTGCCCCATGTGCCAGTAAAAATGCCCCCAGTGCCCCCATGTGCCAGTAAAAATGCCCCAGTGCCCCCATGTGCCAGTAAAAATGCCCCCAGTCGCCCCCAGTTAAAAATGCCCCCAGTGCCAGTAAAAATGCCCCCAGTGCCCCATGTGCCCAGTAAAAATGCCCCCAGTGCCCCATGCTGTCAGTAAAAAATGCCCCCGAGTGCCAGTAAAATTCTCCCAGTGCCCCCATGTGCAAGTAAAAATGCCCCAGTGCCAGTAAAAATGCCCCCAGTGCAGTAAAATGCTCCCAGTGCCCCCATGTGCCAGTAAAAATGCCCCCATGTGCCAGTATAAATGCCCCCAGTGCCCCCATGTGCCAGTAAAAATGCCCCCAGTGCCCCCCATGTGCCAGTAAAAATGCCCCAGTGCCAGTAAAATGCCCCCAGTGCCAGTAAAAATGCCCCCAGTGCCAGTAAAAATGCCCCCAGCTGCCCCCATGTGCCAGTAAAAAATGCCCCCAGTGCCAGTAAAATGCTCCCAGGGCCCCCCATGTGCCAGTAAAAATGCCCCCAGTGCCAGTAAAAAATGCCTCCCAGTGCCCCCATGTGCCAGTAAAATGCCCCCAGTGCCCCCATATTCCAGTAAAAATGCCCCCATGTGCCAGTAAAAATGCCCCCAGTGGCCCATGTGCCAGTAAAAATGCCCCCAGTGCCAGTAAAATGCCCCCAGTGCCAGTAAAAATGCCCCCAGTGCCCCCATGTGCCAGTAAAAATGCCCCCAGTTCCAGTAAAATGCCCCCATGTGCCAGTAAAAATGCCCCCATGTGCCCCCAATAGCTCTGGTCCATGCTACAATAAAAAAAATAGACACTAATACTTACCTCCATGGAACTGGCAGCGATGTGATGCAGGGCTCTTCCGGCCTGTGCCCTGCGCTGTACGGCTCAGGCGGCGCGATGACGTCATCGCGCCGCCTGAGCCGGCCTCTGATAGGAGGAACGGGCAGGGGAGACACCTCTCCCTCCCCTGCCCCGCAGTAGAATACAGGCATCTGTATCGCTGTCCTGAGGACGGTGATACAGATGACTATGGAAATGAGCGCTTCCACAATGGAAGCGCTCATCTCCCTCTGCCCCGCCGCCGCCATCTGTGCGCAGGGCCGCACCGCACCTGGCTAATTGGCAGTGCGGCCCTGCAAGTGGCAAGGGGGGCCCTCGGGGCCCTCCTGGCTTAGGGGCCCGGTCGCAACTGCGACCGCTGCGACCCCTAGAGCTACGCCACTGAGGAGAGCAACAACAACACCTTCCATGCGGCAAAATCCCATTGTGCCTGCATCAGTGACGGCCCACGCCCAGACCCTATGGGACTACAAGAATGCGGTGGAAGACTGGGTCATCCAAGTACTAGACCATCCGAGGCTGGGAGACCCTACACTAGAGCGGCATAAGGAAACCATCCTATGGTTTTCAGTGGAGCGAGGCTCTGGCTTCCTGGCGGATGACGAGGACGGCAAGGAGTACTTTGTGGGCCGCAGGTCAGTGAAACGGCCGTGCCTGCCCCAACCCCATCACAGCCTATACGTGGGGGATCAGGTGGAATATACCCCCATGGCATCCCTGAAAGGCCCCTTTGCTCCCGGGGTTACCTTATTATCTAAGCCCCTGGTCCCTACATCACCACCAGAAGTTTGGCCTGGAGGAACCACCAGGCGAAGGACGCGTGCACTGCCTACAGGAGTCACCAGATGGCACCCTCCTTTTCAGCCACCACCACCACGATCACACCACGATCACAGTCCTTTCAGCTGGGTCAGCTGACGACATCATTGCTTACTTTCCAGTCAGAGGTGATCCACCAGTACCAACTACCCTGGAAAATGAAGTCAGCAGCAGCCAGGGGAGCTGGCGCTTCTTTGGTGGGGGGGAGCTTTGCCTGAACCGCTGCAGCCAGAAGTCCTTACCCCTGATGTCCCACCAGGAGTATCCGGAAAAGTGAAGGCGCAAGTGGCTGCAGCGCTCACCAGTGTGACCCCCACCCGGACCCGATCAAGTCCGACTTCTGTCAGAAGAGGGCAGTGGAGATCCACCAAAGCAGCCAGCTTGGTCTACAAGAGGCAAAAGCATCCTCTGATGTCATTCAGTAGCAGTTCAAGCAAGGAGGACTTCAGGTCCCTCATCTGAGGAACCCTTCTACTGGCTGATTTAAAGGACACCTCTGGAGGACCTATGGGAGCCACAACATGAACTGCACCTGATGGGTGAGAGCTAGTTGGCAGCTAGTTTGATTCTTACCCAGATGGACATGGCTTGTCAGGACTCCCCCCCCCATTCTGCAGAAAATTCCTAGTTGTGCCTAAGCGCGCCTATTTTCCTTTTTCCCCCTTCTCAGGTTATTTGGGAGTCCCCTTTGCAAAGAGGGTTCTCTATTTGCTGCTATTTTATATTATCCATGTGGATTACATGTTACTAGAGATGAGCGAGCACTAAAATGCTCGGGTGCTCGTTATTCGAGTCGAACTTTTCCCGATGCTCGGGTGCTCGTTTCGAGTAACGAACCCCATTGAAGTCAATGGGAGACTCGAGCATTTTTGCAGGGGACCAAGGCTCTGCCTAGGGAAGGCTGGGTGAAAACCTGGAAACATCAGAAAATGATGGAAACACCACGGAAATGGACAGGAAACAGCGGGGGCAGCATGCATGGATGCCTCTGAGGCTGCCTAATCCCACCATTACCCCAAATTCTCAGGCAAACAGCCTGGTGGTTACCCTCATGGCAATTGTGCTCACCCAGACAAAGAAAGGCGAGGCACATGCCCATCACATGTTAGGGAAGCACCCAACTAGGTGCAACGAAGGTCCATCACCGCCTGCAGGTGACACCACTGCTCATGCTGGCACTGCTGTGCTATCCCCCGCCCACGACGCAGGCATAAGCCTGACACATTCGGTGACAGCATAGTGACACCAACAAGTGACCAAGTTAGATTGAGGTAGCAGCAAATGTCTGTAGGCGAGCCTCCCAAAAATGTGTTTTGGAGTGTCCGAAGTGACCCTCCTAAAAAATTGTTTAGGAGTGTCTGTAGTTGACCCTTCTTGTAAATATTTTTTTTTGTATTCCTGTTATTAGTTAATGTACAACCCATGGCTGCATGGTGGGAATATATAGGTTTTGCGTCACAGACGGTCTACTTGCACCATTACATTTTCTTCATCACTGCCAATTACTTTTTCACCAACTGTTGTCTGGCAATGATAAAGGGGAAGGTGAATCACTGCGGAAGAAAAGTGTCATCCTCCTACAATTCTACACTTGCTCTCAATGAAAGGGGATGTCTTGCCTTGGCCTTCCTCATAGTGGCCGCTTCTGCGGACGACAAAGGTGGTGTACCTACTGACAGCTGACCGAACACGAGGGCAGACCGGGAGACACTCCCTCATGTAAAATTGTTTTGGAGTGTCTGCGGTGACCCTCCTGTAAAATATTTTTTGTTTTCCCTGTTATTAGTTAATGTACAACCCATGGCTGGCATGGTGGGAATACATAGGTTTTGCGTCACAGACGGTCACTGCACCGTTACATTTTCTTCATCATTGCCAATTACTTTTTCACCACTGTTGTCTGGCAATGATAAAGGGGAAGGTGAATCTACTGCGAAAGAAAAGTGTCATCCCCTTCATTCTACACTTGCTCTCAATTGAAAAGGGATGTTCTTGCCGTGGCTTCCTCAATGGTGGCTGCTTCTGCGGACGACAGAGGTGGTGTACCTACTGACAGCCTGACCGAACACGATGGTAGACCGTGAGACACTCCTCATGTAAAATTGTTTTGGAGTGTCTGCGGTTGACCCTCCTGTAAATTTTTTTTTCCCTGTTATTAGTTAATGTACACCCATGGCTGCAAGGTGGGAATATATAGGGAAGCACCCAACTAGTGAACGAAGGTCCATCACCCTGCCCATGCTGGCACTGCTCTCTATCCCCAGCCACACGATGCAGGCATAGCTGACACAGCATGGCGGGGAACCAACAAGTACCAAAGTTAGATGAGGTAGCAAGTGAGCACCCAAATAGCCTAACGCAGCTGGGCGTGACAACAGAGTGACGAGTTGACTGAGGTGCAGGAGGTGAGCACGAATGTAATTCGAAGGTGGAGGAGGCGGGTTGGGAGAAAGTGCATAGTAATTCTGACAAACGTGACGAGCAGGCCCGCAATCCTCCAAGGGGCAGTTCATGAGCGGCCCCAGGGTCAGACTCGGCCAGAGTATGGTGATGTTCAGGCTGGCCGAACGCCGGGCTCGACGGCGGACCTGTTCAGGTTATCGATTGTCGAAATGTTGGCTTACATCAATTTAGTATCTGTCTTATCAGTTGCTGTGGCTGTTGGTGGTAAAGTGGTGAGCATAGCTGCTTCCAAACAGTTCACCTGGGTTCGATCCATCTATCGCACTATCGCAGGAGCAATTAAGAAGAACCAAAATTGTACAAGATCTAATACTCCCCTACCGGGTTATTGTTTGGAGAGAGGGCCTGTAGGTGGGGGGGAAGAAGGTTTGAGCTGGAAGAGCCAGAGGAGTGCCCCCTTGGCTAGCGTGTTGGTGGTGACAACAGCCGGATGGATTCGAATGACGACGCAGGACCCCAACTTAAATTTAGCATCAACCGACAGTTGTCAACTATTGCTTGATCAAGTGGGGTATGTGTTTCTATTGTATTCTTCTCAGTTTAATACCGTATATGGCCCTATCCGGAAAAAATAGTTTGGAGAGGAGAGAAAGAGAGGAAAGACGTATTTTTAAAAAGTGACGTTCAGTATAGATCAGTTAAAGAGATAAGAAAGGATTTTTAAATGGATTGTATCACGAGAGAAAAACCTATTTTATTACGTGACGTGTAGTATAGATCACTGGAGATAAAAGGGGGAATGTGCAGACTTGGGCTGTATATGCAAACCACTATGGTGGTGACAACAGAGTTGAGCGAGTGACACTGCGGGAGCAGGCGAACCACGTAAATTTTTCGTGGCCCTGTATGGCGGCGGGACAACAGAGTGACTGAGTTGGTATGCGGTAGCTGCTGAAGCCACCCAAAAATTTAGCTGACACAGCATGGCGGTTACACCACCAATGACTTTGTCCAACTGAGAATGCAGTGAAATGGCTTTTGTTGAGCCTCCAAAATTTTTTTCTTTTCGG
>ONZH01010260.1:0-50335 GCA_900303285.1 Rhinella marina
GTGTGGATTATTTGCTAATTCTATAATCTCTCATTATTTTGCAATCTTCATAAGCATTAAGTATATTATCAATGTAAATATGTTTGGCTTCACAAATGTTGGAATGGTGAACACAGCACTCAGTAGGGACTATCAAATCTGGGATCCAAACTTTTCCTTTATATGAACTAGGTAGATCTGAAAAGGGCTCCTACCACTTTAGGAAAGACAAAAAGTGTCAAAAGGCTTGTTCTACATCCAGTATTCCTCTACTTACTACTTCAGCCAGTATCTTCTTTTACTCTTGCTTTTACTACAGGCCAGGTGTTTCCTGAAAAATAGATCAACATAGACAAGGACATATTCATGCTGCCCCACCTTTGGAAACTTAATGCAGTCCATCTGCAATCTCTGAAATAGGCAAGATGGCCTAGGCATATGCCTTTCTGGAACTCTCAAAGTTCCTCCAACATTATTACAGGCCCACATGTAACCTTGGACAAACCTGGTGGCAGCGCTGCTGGACCCCTGGAATTCCCACCATCTCTCCTCCTGACACATACATCAACCCATGTGCTGAATTCATTATCAATGGGCAGAGTGCACTTGAGAAGGCACCATTTTTCCTACCCTCCAGAGCTTGTTATCACTCATTGCTCTTACTTTAGAGGTCTTCTGGGCCTGGGTTGGCCAAGTCACATAAACCTTAGGTTGGCTTCAGGTATTGGCTGGAGGTCTGCAGTTATAGCAGTTTAATCTCCCAACTTGTTGTCTCTTTTCTTTTTTTTTCTTCTTCTGGACAGCATCAGGGCATAAAACAACTCTCACACACTCAGTACTCTTCATGGGTTTCCCATGGATCCAACAAAACCTCTGCTCCCCCAGATCAGACCATAATCATGGAAGATACCAAAGGCATATATGAACTCTATATAAATGTTAGTTATCTGACCACAACCATCTTACCAGCCTCAGTGAGTGCCTTCAGCTCTACCTCCTCTACTGACATTACAGAAGGCAGTGGTATTTAGGTGACAACATCAGTTTAGGCACTGACAGCATATCCTGTCTTCTGTGTGATCCATCTATACCATCTATGAGAGAAAACTCAATATTTGACAAAGTTATGAATCAGATCTGAATGTACTTGCTCCGTAGTTCATATGACATCTAAAACTTTATGTAGTCTGGTAACTCAACCTCCTATCAAAATGCAGAAATTCTTCTGTAGACTCAAGATGCTCAAAGTGCTGTATCTCCTCCAGAACTCCGTGTTCATGGCCCACGTGACTGTCATAAAACAATTCTCTTAATACTTTTCAAATGCTGTTACTTTTTTTTCAAACAAATCAAATGCTCCCATCATGTTTAGAAAATAAAACAAAATAATCAGAAAATAAAAACCAGTCGGAAAAACTTATCTATCATCTAGTTTTCACTGACAGATGAAATACTTGGTGACACAGTTACTTCAGACATTCCATTTGATTTAACCACATATTATTATACTTATTTGATGATTTTGCTTGCAGACCTCTTATGAACACACTTGTCTGAATACCACATATTAATAACATATATATATATATATATATTTTTTTTTTAACAAACCAATCCTATTGTCTTAATTTTTTCCACTTGCACGCTTATGCGACTTGTTAAAATTAAATGAACCAATTTCATTTTTTCTCTCTCTGACTCTAGTGACATATCACACTATACGTGTTTTAGGGAGGAACACAAGAGGATGTCTCTGTATAATATAATTCTATGTCACTACACCCTTTGTCGTTTGGCAAAATGTAACTTCTCCTTTTTTAATATTTCTAGCTAGATGTTTAACATGCAACATATAATGATTATGAACAAAGACAGACACGGGCCCATCACACACTCCACGCACAAACAAATACAGAATGCATTGGAGCTCCAATAAAAACTCAAAAAAATATATGCATGACTCCATGAAAAGTTTTCAGCACAGAATCAATGAAAATTATATTTTATGCAGATCTGCCGAATATATTAGAATGTCTTGGTCTTTTTCTTCACTCCTAAAAAACAGATTAGGCACAATCCCCACCAAATTAAACATTTGGGAAAAACAACAGGCTTCCTTGACGTCCATTAATTCGGGCTTTAAAATAAAACTCACAAAATCTTTAGTTTGCAAACAAACAAAATGAAAAATAATGTGCACATAATATCAAATGTAAGAATGAGCTCATCTTTTACCACGTGGATTTTCTTTTGACTCAATTCTAATTTTTTCCTTTCCTGGATATTATTATCGATACCTTAACTTTAAATTCTAAATTCCTATAGAAAATCTACTTTCAAAAGAAACAGACATTATCCATACTTCCTCTTTTTTTTTTTTTTTTTCATGAACCGCAAAGTCTGGGAAAGAAGCCAAGCATACTCAAGCAAATCAAAAGTTTTGAAACTTTAAACTTAATCATTTTTTTCCTTTAAAGATAGGGTTTTTTTTTTTTACTAATCACTGAATGCACTGATAAATCACTAATGGCAGCAGTATACACTGACACATCTTCTTTCAAATACTACCACTACCAGTATACACTACCACATCTGCCAAAACAATATCTGAAATGGGAACTACTGCAATTCTATGTTATCAAATAATCAGATTCTGATAGGAATCTGATTCTTCTCGGTTCATCCTCCTCTTCTACAGAAATGATACATTTATGACTATCGGGGAACCCACAAGAGACAGAAGACAAAGAAAATGCCGTTTAAGTCCCTCTCAAAGCAGCAGCCAGTACTTCCCCTTTTTACCACTCCACTCATGTTTATCTCTTTCCTTTGCTTTTTAAAAGTAAAAACATATATACATACATATGTGTTCCCTTCCCAATTCTTTCTCCATCATTCTCTTTATGCCACCTTTGAAAACCACTGCTCCCAGCCTCTTTCACCTTCTCCACCTGCTCTTACCTTCTTCACCTGCCTAACCTTCAACGAATGCGCTGCTTCTCTCACTGTGGAACTTTCCAGATTTAAACCATCTAGATTTCCAGATTAATCATCTTTTGACATGCCTACTCTTTTGAATATTCTGCTTATATCTCTCACTGCCACCCTTCTCTTCTGCCTTTCTATGATATCCACTGCAGTCACCTCCCTCCTCGAGGGGCACCCCTTTTTCAGAGCTTTTGACTGCCTGATCCCATTGGAGAAGAGTGGATCCATCCCTTCTCCCACCATGCGCGAATACCCTGATTCGCTTCACCACCTGCTCACATCAAATAGTTCTTGCAGACCGATCCTCCCAGTCCTGGACTGGGCTTCCAACTCCGCTCACATCAAACAGTTCTTGCAGAGATTGGGTTGGTGTTGGGTATCTGCAGATATCACAGAGATGGGCACTTTAAATACTAACTAAATGCAAGCATTGAAATAAATCTCTTTCTTGATATTCTAACTTCCTCTTTTTCCCAGTTCCTTAATTTCTATCATGGCATATTATAAAACACAGGCAATCTCCATCACTCTCATACACCTAGGTTTCAGGCACTCTATTCACTCTACCACAGACAAGGAGGTGTTCTTTTAAAATCCCAAAGATTCCAAAAAGGACAATACTCGAACAGTGGTCATAACAAGTAGGAAGGCACAAAGTAAGAAAAATATCTTACCTGTGTATTTGAAGGTGCAGTTCCCATTTGCCAGGCCCTGGTTTGAACTGAATATAGTCAATTGGGAAACTCTCTTTAGACTATTGGCAAATTGTGTTCAAGAGGAGGAAAATGTTAAAGAAATTTAGTTAGTTGGTGAACACAATTGTGCTAGGGTTGTATATTTTATTATTAGGTGGTCTCCATCTCCTTATATCCATATCCATATCTCTTATATCTTATAATCTCTAATCTCCATTAGATGTCATGTATGCTTAAAAATAAAAATGACTCATAATCACTTGATATGTCTATAGGAAAAGCGGAACTTAGCAGAAGTTTATATGCATATGGAATTTCCCAGATAGATGAAGTAATGTGTATCCCATTGGCTGCCATTATCATTCTTTTGATTTGTTGTTTAATGTATACTTGTATGATTGTGATTGGATATATTAAAATTGATGACAAAGGGGGGTGTGATTACACCAACATGTACTTCTAATAAAATTAGCTCTCTGGGTGTAACCAGGAGAGATCTGCATGATCAGCAATGAGACTGGACGTGCATTTCTTGTGCTGTGGCCGCACCCTCTTACCATGAAGGGGGAAATTTAACATAATTTGAACACCACAGACAACTGAGTATTAAGTCTAATTTGGGACTTATCCTAAATTGTATTAACAACATCAAGTGTCAAGCGCCGTTTCTACAACCGGGCAGAGGGTGCGACCGCACGGGGCGCGCGTTTCAAGGCAGAAGAGGGGGGTGGCATGGTATATTCGGAATATACCACGGCGCCCCCCTCTTCTTCCTTGAGACGCGCGCATATGCAGTAGGCGGGGGAAAGGGGGCCAAGCGCTGTACTTACCCCTCCTCCGGCTCAAAGGTCCTGCGCTGCTGTGTCCTGGCTGCCTGCAGCATCAGGACGTACAGAGCGCACTCTGACCTGATGCTGCAGGAGGTCAGGTGACTGCAGTGCTGGCCCTGAGAAGAGAGGAGAACAGGAGAGCGGCGGAAGAGGAGAGGAGCGGCTGAGCAGGAGAGGTAAGTTAATTTATTTTTTTAAAAATAAAAGGGGTCTGAAAGGCTGATAAGGGGGTATGATAAGGGGGTCTGAGGTCTCATAAAGGGGTTCTGAAGGGCTGATCTGAGGTTTGATAAGGGGGGGGGTCTGAAGGGCTGATAAGGGGGGGTCTGAGGTCTGATAAGGGGGGTCTGAAAGGCTGATAATGGTGGTCTGAGGTCTGATAAGGGGGGGTATGACGTCTGATAAGGGGAACCAGGAGGTCTGATTGTGGGTCTGCGGCCTGATATGGGGGGTCTGAGGTCTGATATGGGGGGTCTGATATGGGGGGTCTGAGGTCTGATTGAGAGTCTAAAGCCTGATATGGGGGTCTGAAGGTCTGATTGGGGGTCTAAAGGTTTGATATGGGGGTCTGAGGTCCAGTGGGGGGTCTGGAGGTCTGATATGGGGGTCAATAAGTCTAATGGGAGCCTGGAGGTCTAATGGGGGTTTGATATTGGGGTCTGGAGGTCTGGTCTGAGGTCTGATGGGGGTCTGGTCTGAGGTTTTATACATGGGGGGTTGTTCTGAGATGATGGGGGTTCTGACATGAAGGTCTAATGGGGGTCTGATCTGAGGTCTGATATGGGGTCTGACAGATGTCTAATGAAGGTCTGGTCTGAGATGGGGGTCTCATCTGAGGTTTGATATGGGTCTGATCTGAAAGGTAAGTGGGTATTTTTTGTACTGGCACACTATCTGTGTGGTACCAGTATTTTTATGGGGACTGTTTCTACAGTATAGTTTTGGGGGCACAGCGGGCACAGTATTAGAGGTGGCAAAATGGAATGTTTAGAAAGTGAGGAGGATGATGGAAAAGTAGGAAACGAAAATGTCTGTTTGTCAAACTCTGCAGAGAGAAGAGATGACTGAAAGAAATCATGGCGGTCTGGTCTGACAGGAGAAGATGAGGAAAGAGAACATCTACATCAAAGAGGAGATATCACTGGATGTAAGAGGTACATATGTGGAGCTCTATGTACCTGTATGAGCGCTGCCTTCTCTGCTCTGTTTAACTGATCACCACTGCAAATGCTGCGGTGAGCAGGTCAACAGAAAAGAGAAAACATTTCATTTTTTGGCTCAGGCAGCAGAAAAGCTAGAATCGGCCCTGCTGGTAGTTATACCCCTGTAGCATAGTGTGCAGGGTGGCGGGGGGCTCCTGTAGCATAGTGTGCAGGGTGGCGGGGGGCGGTGCATGCTATGCAACATTGTTTAAGTCAGTGTTATTTGATTGGGGGGGTGCATTTTTTATGTTCGCCCTGTTGTTAAAATTCCCTAGAAACTGCCCTGCAAGTGTCTAACTTTAGTCCGGTCTGTTCATCTTCCATCTGTATCTCTACCCTCGGCAAGATGTACCAGTAGCTTACTGTCATGGTGTTGCTGCTGCTACTGCCACTTCTCTCTCTTTGTGATTTGATCCCAACATGAGCCAAACAAAAATATTAAAGCCAATACCCCATCGAGATTCTTTAATTGTTCTGCCCAGGAGTAAGAACTTCAACAGGCCAGTGATCCTGCCAAATTGGTGACTTTGGCTCCATTCAGTTCTAAGCAAGTCAAGAACATTCCTGATGTAAAGCTAATAGACTCTTGGGTACCCGATGAGAACTTTAATGCTTCTCTTCTTGTGAAGAAGTATCTGCTTCTAGCTGGCCTGAAGAAGAGGGGGTGTAAGGTAGGGGAGGAATATTGTTGGGTCAATTGTGTTCGTCCACAACCACCCTGCTCTCCCCTAAGGGTATACTACATATGCTAATCCCCATGATGCTGCCTCTATGCTTCTGCCTTTTGCTCCAGCCTCAGTCTCTTTAAAGCATGTGTGTACTCACCTATGACCTCTCAAAGGGTCAGTGTGCACAATTCCAGATTCTTCCCCATCCAATGACCGGGGATCTTTGAGTATTTAACCACCAGGGGGAGGGGGTCTGATTTAACTGCTTATATCTCCGGATTGGTAGCAGCTAGAAATATGTGCCTGGTCTTGTTTGAAAGCTTTCACAAAAGACCAGAATCACAGCATTAACACAATACCAGCAGAAGATATTACCATTAGAAATCGAATTGGGAATAAACACAGCAAAATCTGTATTTACTTTCACTTTCAGCTACATTCACTGCCATCCCAATGTGATATCTTCTGATATTGTGAAGATAATTGTGATTGTATTGTTTGAAGGCTTGAAAGGCCAGCTTTCAAATAGGGCAAAGCCCATATCTCTAGCTGCTTTCAGTCCAGAGATATCAGCAGCTAAAGCAGCCCTCCAATCTGCCCTGCTGCAGAAGCACTAGGGCAGAACTGCTAGGTGGTTAAGGAAACCTTAGATTCCCTGGAGATCAGCAAAAGTGTTCTGATAGTCCTGTGCTATTGTGATTTATCCTGCATTTATTCTTGTGTGTGCTCAAGCTTATATCTGTCCTGCCTGTGTGTTCCATCAATTCCAGCTTGTTTCATTTCTGTTTTAGTTAACCATGTCTGTCTGCCTCATCTGTGTTCCTGCCAACTATCCAGACTGCCTGCCTCATCTATATGTTCACCATCACCCTACCTTCCTACTTATCCTGTGTCTCCCACTATCTACATCTAAAGTGTGCTGTCTGGATCTCAGAAAACTGCATTCAAGTCTTTGTGACTGTACCTGCAGTTGTCATTTTTGGTGCGTTTTCTGTATCGCAAACTTTTGGTGCTTACACCAGAGTCATTGACCCATGTGGTTTAGCTGCCAACTACACTGGGAATATCCCAGAAAGTAGTGATCAGGTTGCTTCCCTACAGTAAAGCCCAGATTCCTGTACATTGTTCAATCTTTACATCTCTCTCTCTCTTTTATCAGCACAGAGCTGATAGATATTTAGATATTTGATCTGCATCAAATTTGACAGTATAGTTACTAATTTTACACTATCGCACCACATCCTATTTAATAGGGATGTCAAGCAGCACAATAGGGATATAATAGGGATGTCAAGCTGTAGCATCCAGTCTCTCTGAAATGAGTCTGGTGTTTAGCGCAAGGCAGTAATATGACTGAGGGTAGAGAAGGAATAAGGAAAGTTGCATGACATACTATAAACCATGCATTACATTTTTTCTTTTCTTTCATAAACAGCTATATTTTTATTAATATAACAGTTAGTATTTGTTGAAAGCTTCAGTCGGAAGTGTATATTATAAAATATTAGATGTACAGTGGATAAATGACAATTGCCTAACATTGGTATGACCTGAATCAATGAAACACCAAATAAAGAAAATTCAGTAGTATAGCTATGGTATATTTTGTCTCATTTGCAGCTATGTCATATATAAATCATAAACCAAAAAAAAACTCTACCTATTAAAACATAACATTTAATGAAATCGATAATAAAAATCCACAAATGTGGATGGAGATAATCTCTACTTGAGAAAACTGGCAGATTAAGGGAGTATAGGCAAGGACCAACAGGACAGAAAAGACAACACAGCACTGACCCTAATACGGCCCTTTTTATGGCTGTGCCCAGGGGAACACCCTGATGGTGGGTGGCCCCTGTCCTCGTACCTAGGCCTAACTATCCCTGAATTTCCCTCACAACATATACATACAAAACAGAATACATAAACAAAAACATGCAAAACAGTCCCAGGATGTCACAGTATCCCGACGCATTTCCCCACACTTGGTTCCTCAGGGGACAGATATATAGGGACAGTTCAAAGAAGATAGATACACCAAACAAAAACACAACACTACACACCTATTAAAGCGCCTGGGAACGAATAATAGATATGATAATTACAATACCATGCAAAGGTTGCCTAGACTACATGTTCATTGTTAGAAGATATAGTGCCAATAGTACACAAAAAACTCTCCCACCGATACTAGCTATACATAGGAGGTCAACACAAAACGTATCCAGATAATTACCTTGGTATGTATGCATACGTTAACACGTGCGTTTGTTCATATTCGCACAATGCGTGCATAATATAATACAAAAACCCTGTACGTTAGCAAGTGCATTTGTTCATATTCGCACAATGTGATACAGGAAGTCACATGTTTGCATTCCACCATGCATTCCAAATGCAGGAGGTCACATGTTTGCATTCCACCATGCATTCCAAAAACAGGAAGTCACATGTTTGCATTCTTCTTGTATTTGGAATGCATGGTGGAATGCAAACATGTGACTTCCTGTTTTTGGAATGCATGGTGGAATGCAAACATGTTACTTCCTGTATTTGGAATGCATGGTGGAACTCAAATATGCGACTTCCTGTATTTGGAACACATAATGGAATGCATGCACTTCCGGTCACATGGTATATTCCACCAAGCTGGTATGCATTAATGGTTTGGAGGCTCCACCCCAAACGGTTTTAAATGGTGCTTCCTTTGACCCTCACTTTGGCTGACAGAATCTTTGCAGCACACCACACGTGCGTGGGTTACGTAAGTGGTCCATCTGGACCAACAATATCAGCAATGATGTTATCTGTCATTATGTTTGACTACATGTAGTTTGATTTATTTAATTGTGTAGTAAAGCGTATGTAGATTTTGAATGAGTGTTATCATACACGCGTGCAAATATACGTATCTCTATTAGCGTGCTAAATATGGTGAGCATGTGAACATACACAGATTGCCTAAGTAATGTACACACCAGCCATAAACATCAAAGAGACAGGGTATACATATGTGCGAATACATGCCTCCTTAGTAGCATGTTAAGTATTGTGAACATATAAATTGAAATATATATAAATTGCCTGATCATACACACCAGCCACAAACACCAGAGGCAGGGTGTATATTGGGCATTGATGGTTGATACGTTACTACGTACGCATTGTGCGAATATGAACAAACGCACGTGTTAATGTACGCAGGGGAGCACCCAGGAATTTTTTCTAGGGGGGGTCCGAAAAGGAAAAGGGGGTGTGGCATCTTGTGGGCAGGGCTATTTTTGCGACACGCCCATATATCAAACATAGTACTGGAAGAGTAAAGTGCGGCGCGCGCAGTGCGCCGCGGCGAAAATAGGCCCCGCCCATTATTATAAGCCCCTCCCATATCTAATAGGCCACTCCCAACATACACTACAGCTGAAATATGGTTGAGGCCCAGTTCTATACATCATATGGAGAGGGGAGGACGTGTCCTGGCTGCACTGCCTGCTTCACATTATACAATATGCAACAGCAGGCTACAGCCAGGAAGATCCTCCGCTCTCCTCCCTCCCCAGATCCTGCTCCAGGCCTGAGCGTCCCCCCCCACCATCTGCCACCTGCCTGTGCCCTGCTGACCCCCTTTGGTCATCCTCACCCAGCTCTGAATCCTCCTTCTGTAAATGGCAGAGGGAGGAGCCGGAGCATCTCCTCTCCTACACAGCGCCCCATACCTCTTACATCCAGTGATGTCACCTTTGTTGTAGACGTTCTCTTTCCTCATCTTCTCCATTCGGACCAGACCGCCATGAAGATTTTTCAGCCATCTCTCGTCTCTGCAGAGATACAAACAGACATTAGTTTCCCACATTTCCATCATCTTTACATCTTCTGAACACCTCATCCTGCCACCCCCAATACTGTGCCCGCTAATACTATACTGCAGAAACTGTCCCCTGAAAAATACTACTACCACACAGATAGTGCCCCCTACAACAGTTATTGGCACACAGTGCTCTAAAAAATAACTGCACCTACACTAATGCTATTATGCCAGGGTGCCCCCCAAAAGTAACAGTGCTCCCCAAAATCCCACCAATAGAAATAATTATCTGCTAGACCACACTTAGTAGTAATGATGTCCCCATAGTGCCCATACTAGACATCATGTTCCCCATAGCCCCCCAGTAGTAGTAAAGCTCACAGTAACACCCCAGCTTAGTGCCCGCAGTTGAGCTAATGTCCCCATAATGTATACCAGTATAAAATACCCCTATATAGTGCCCCAGTAAATGCCCTCATAGTGCTCCTCTCCCCCATAGTGTTCCCCATAATATGCCCCTTCTTACTGCCCTTCACATCCCTTATAGTGCTCCTCTCCCCATAACGTGCCAGTAAAAATTGCCCACTTAGTGCCAGATGCCATAGTGCCCCCCATAATGTGGCAGTAAAAAAGTGACTCTTTAGAGCCACCAGATGCCCCCAAATGAGGCCCCTATAGTGCCACCACATGCCCCATAGTGCCAATCTCCTCTATCGTGCCCCCTATAATGTGCCAGTAAACAAAATGCCCCTTTAGAGCCACCAGATGCCCCCATAGTGCCCCCAAATTATGCCAATATAGTGCCAAATGCCAGTAAAGAAATGGCACAGTACAGGGCAGGGGGCACGGTACAGGACAGGGAGGCAAAGTACAGGGCAGAAAGCATGGTACAGGGCAGGAGGCACGGTACAGGCCAGGGGGGCACGGTACAGGCCAGGGGGGCACGGTACAGGCCAGGGGGGCACGGTACAGGGCAGGAGGGCACGGTACAGGGCAGGAGGGCACGGTACAGGGCAGGAGGGCACGGTACAGGGCAGGGGGCAAGGTACAGGGCAGAAAGCATGGTACAGGGCAGGGGGCAAGGTACAGGGCAGGAAGCACGTTACAGGGCAGGAGGCACGTTACAGGGAAGGAGGCACGGTACAGGGCAGGGGGCACGGTACAGGGCAGGGGGCACGGTACAGGGCAGGGGGCACGGTACAGGGCAGGGGGCACGGTACAGGGCAGGGGGCACGGTACAGGGCAGGGGGCACGTTACAGGGCAGGAGGCACGTTACAGGGCGGGAGGCACGGTACAGGCCAGGGGGGCACGGTACAGGCCAGGGGGGCACGGTACAGGCCAGGGGGGCACAGTACAGGCCAGGGGGGCACGGTACAGGCCAGGGGGGCACGGTACAGGGCAGGAGGGCACGGTACAGGGCAGGAGGGCACGGTACAGGGCAGGAGGGCATGTTACAGGGCAGGAAGCACGTTACAGGGCAGGAAGCACGTTACAGGGCAGGAGGCACGTTACAGGGCAGGAGGCACATTACAGGGCACGGGGCAAGGTACAGGGCAGAAAGCATGGTACAGGGCAGGGGGCAAGGTACAGGGCAGGAAGCACGTTACAGGGCAGGAGGCACGTTACATGGAAGGAGGCACGTTACAGGGAAGGAGGCACATTACAGGGCAGGGGGCAAGGTACAGGGCAGAAAGCACGGTACAGGGCAGGGGGCAAGGTACAGGGCAGAAAGCACGGTACAGGGCAGGGGGCAAGGTACAGGGCAGAAAGTACGGTACAGGGCAGGAGGCACGTTACAGGGCAGGGGGCACGGTACAGGCCGGGGGGGGCACAATACAGGGCAGGGGGGGCACAATACAGGGCAGGGGGGGCACAATACAGGGCAGGGAGGGCACAATACAGGGCAGGGGGGGCACAATACAAGGCAGGGGGGGCACAATACAGGGCAGGGAGGGCACAATACAAGGCAGGGGGGGGGCACAGACTGAGTGAGACTTACCATTTTTTCTTGCTCCAGCAGGAGGTCGGTCGGCCGGCTGGATGGCTGTGCTGGGCCGGCTGGAGCGAGGTGTGATGGCGGGAGCGGCCGGGGGAACTCGGGGAAGGACTGGCAGAGTCACATGGGCTCTGCAGCCGGGCTCTCTGCTTGAAATTATTGGTGGAGAAGCAGCTTCCGCCCTCTGCTTCTCCACCAATGAGATAGAAGATTGTAGCAGCGCAGAGGAGAGGTAGGAGAAAAACCTCTCTCCCCTCTCCTCCATAGCGCTGCCGCCTGCCGCCGCCCGCAGTAAGGATCAGGGCCGCGCCGCCTGTGGCGATTGCGGTGCGGCCCTGAAGCATTAAAAAAAAATTTTCTATATCGTTCTAGGGGGGGTCCAGACCCGCTGGACCCCCCCTGTGGGTGCGCCCCTGAATGTATGCATACATACCAAGGTAATTATCTGGATACGTTTTGTGTTGACCTCCTATGTATAGCTAGTATCGGTGGGAGAGTTTTTTGTGTACTATTGGCACTATGATATCTTCTAACAATGAACATGTAGTCTAGGCAACCTTTGCATGGTATTGTAATTATCATATCTATTATTCGTTCCCAGGCGCTTTAATAGGTGTGTAGTGTTTTGTGTTTTGTGTTTTTGTTTGGTGTATCTATCTTCTTTGAACTGTCCCTATATATCTGTCCCCTGAGGAACCAAGTGTGGGGAAATGCGTCGGGATACTGTGACATCCTGGGACTGTTTTGCATGTTTTTGTTTATGTATTCTGTTTTGTATGTATATGTTGTGAGGGAAATTCAGGGATAGTTAGGCCTAGGTACGAGGACAGGGGCCACCCACCATCAGGGTGTTCCCCTGGGCATAGCCATAAAAAGGGCTATATTAGGGTCAGTGCTGTGTTGTCTTTTCTGTCCTGTTGGTCCTTGCCTATACTCCCTTAATCTGCCAGTTTTCTCAAGTAGAGATTATCTCCATCCACATTTGTGGATTTTTATTATCGATTTCATTAATGTTATGTTTTAATAGGTAGAGTTTTTTTTTTATGAATTATGATTACGAATGCCCTACCATATCGTTATACTATCTGATTGGGAATTATATGTCATATATAAAGCATTTACTTATAGAGGTACTCTGGTAACAAATGAATAGGTGATAACTGTTAAATTGGTGGGGGTCCCAGAGGTTGGATCTAACAGTTATCCAGTTACACTGCTCATAAGAATCAAGGTCATGTATGTATGTGTTGAGAATGCAAACCAGCACTCCATTTAAAATGTAAAGAACAGCTGAAGCTATTTTAAGTTCCATTATGTTTTAATGGAGCGGCAGTGCACATGATTAACAACTGGTCATTCAAACAGGGTAACTATATCCTCCAGTCTCATAAAGAGATGTCGTTATGTAATATCTCGTTGAGTGTGGATAACGTATTACTGGAATACACCTTTAACCCCTTCCCATCATCTGCTGTTCATCTTTGAGCTGCTGAGCGAGCGCCATAGCTGCCAGGTGCCTGCTGTTTTACACAACAGACACCCAGTGTACGGAGTCCGTAAGCAGAGTTTTATATCCTCACATGCAATGGTCAATTGTGGCCACATCATCAGAGTGACCAAATGGCTCTCCTGTGACAATATGACTGCCTGAGGTTTTCTGGGTAATTTTTATATAGACTGTAGTGCTAAGTCCATGATGTGGCAGTTCATGATATAAGCGATCAGACAAGTGCATGTTAAAGTCCCCTTGGGGCACTAAAAATAAAAGTTTTAAAATATTTTAAAAAATGTAATAAAACAAAAGATAGAAAAAAAATCTAATCACCCCTTTCCTCATTTTACCAATAAAAATAAACAAAATAACAATAAAATGAAAAATAGAAGAGCAGGAGACCCTGCACCAATATGCTATCCATAGAAAGGATGCTCTGTAGCTGGAAAAAGTACAGAGGAGATTGACTAAACCTATAAGGGGCATGGAGGGTCTTAGTTATGAAGAAAGATTAAAAAAAATATTTTTTTTTGTCTTGAGAAGAGACATCTAAAGGAGGGACATGATTAACCTATACAAATATATACATGGACCATACAAAAAATACAGTGAGAAACTTCTCCATGTAAAATGACTTCAAAAGGCAAGGGGGCACTGCTTCCGACTGGAGAAGATAAAGTTCAGTCTCCAGAAGCGTCAAAGCTTCTTTACTGTAAGAACTGTGAATCTGTGGAATAGACTTCCTCAGGACATGGTCACAGCAGGAACAGTGGAAAGTTTTAAAAGGGTTTAGATGAATTTTTGAAAGAAAATTACATTAATGCTTATGAAAAAGTGTAGAAATCTGAGTCTCACTTCCTTCTGGGATTCGCACACCTATTCCTTGGTGATGGATTTTCAACTGTATTAACTATGTAACTATGTAAGATTTCTGCTGAGCAGTGTAGTCACAGGCAGAAGCCTACTCCACTCAACTAAATCCTGGCATTTTGTAAGCTGTGTACCGGGGTGGGCCCCTCAGGATACAGCAAAGTCACGAACAAGGAAAGCAACTCCAACACTAGCTTTTGCCAAAACAGTATTTTACTTAAATGTGGCAACCACAACCACAAATGCTGGGAACAAATTTGTACACATAGCCCAAATCCTGAGACCCTTGTGCTGCACAGCGCAGCTGCCTCCAATGGATGCAAGAGCAAAGTTCGGTAATTTACTTACTGGCGGGCACAACTAAACAGCCACACCTTATTACCCTTAAAAAAATCAGGAATAACCGTTTCAGTGCATGGTGCAGACTAGCCTGCGGTGCAGCACAACTGCTTACAAACTTACAATGCTTTACAGTATTCCCCCTCCCATAACCAGTCTTGTAGTACGTGCCAGAGTATTCCTTATGAGCAAAACGCCAGACTGGCTTTAGTTTGTGGGGCAGTTAATCAGCTCTCCAGTGAGAAATGTCACTTTAAATGGTGGAGTCCTTGCAATGAACAGCCAGCAACACTTGTGGCCTGACAGAAACAGAAACTCTATCTAACTAACTATAGGCCTGGTCTCAGTCTCTAGGATTCATGATCTGTCTTACCGACCCGGGTCTGCTCTGCATCCGCTGGTGTCTATGAACTGACCAAATACCTCTCCAACAAGCATGCGGTACCGTAGTGTATGTTGCTTTGCTCCTCAGATGTCATCGGCATTCCTGGAAGCAATCCTCATTCCTCTGGACAGGATCAGGTTCTTGGACACAATCAGCTTCACTTAGCTGCAGCTCTGGTCACTGAGAGAGGCTCCTACACCTAGATGCCAACAGATCCTCTGCTCACACAGTTCCTCAGTCTCAGCTTCCTCTAAGATGGCTGCTCCCCTTCTTCTCCAGGCATTTTTTAACTCCACATTTTATGAAAATGTAAATATCCAGTCTGTTAGCTTTGTTTAGGAAACAGCGTCATCTTGTGGCCAGATGACAGAATGTCAGTCCAGATCGTTTAACTTAATTTACACAAATAGTGTTCACACAATTAGAGCTGTTTCCCCATCTCGTAGTTTAGCCAAGCTTATCGGACACAGACAAATACAGGCATGTGTGCTCCTGCCTGTACAGCACTTGCTGCGGTCCTTATTATACCAGTACAGTGGAACCTGTACACTGCAGTCATGTCAACAGTGTACGAGTATACGGATTCTAAAACACAATAGTAACATAGTTTATAAGGCCGAAAAAAGACATCTGTCCATCCAGTTCGGCCTGTTTTCCTATAAGTTGATCCAGAGGTTTAAAAAACCCCTGTGAGGTAGAAGCCAATTTTCACCACTTTAGGGGAAAAAAATTCCTTCCCGACTCCAATCAGGCAATCAGAATTACTCCCTGGATCAACGAACCCTCTCTAGTAACTATAACCTGCAATATTATTACCCTCCAAAAATACATCCAGGCCTCTCGAACTCTTTTAGTGAACCTACCATCACCACCTCCTCAGGCAGAGAGCTCCATAGTCTCACTGCTCTTACCGTAAAGAATCCTCTTCTATGTTTGTGTACAAACCTTCTTTCCTCCAGACGCAGAGGATGTCCCCTCGTCACAGTCACAGTCCTGGGGATAAATAGATCATGGGAGAGATCTCTGTACTGACCTCTGATATATTTATACATAGTTATTAGATCTCCCCTCAGTCGTCTTTTTTCTAAAGTGAATAACCCTAATTTTGATAATCTTTCTGGGTACTGTAGTCCACCCATTCCAGTTATTACTTTAGTTGCCCTCCTCTGAACCCTCTCCAGCTCTGCTATGTCTGCCTTGCTCACAGGAGCCCAGAACTGTACACAGTACTCCATGTGTGGTCTGACTAGTGATTTTAAAGGTGCAGGACTATGTTCTCATCATGGGCATCTATGCCTCTTTTGATGCAACCCATTATCTTATTGGCCTTGGCAGCAGCTGTCTGACACTGGTTTCTGCAGCTTAGTTTGCTGTTCACTAAAATTCCTAGGTCCTTTTCCATGTCAGTTACCCAATATTTTACCATTTAGTATGTACTGGTGACTTGCATTATTCCTTCCCATATGCATAACTTTACATTTGTCAGGGTTAAACCTCATCTGCCACTTCTCTGCCCAAGCCTCCAGTCTATCCAGATCCATCTATAGCAGTGTACTGTCCTCTTATGTGTTAATTACTTTACACAGTTTAGTGTCATCTACAAAAATTGATATTTTACTGTGCAAGCCTTCTACAAGATCATTAATAAATATATTGAAGAGAATAGGGCCCAATACTGACCCCTGTGGTACCCCACTAGTGAGTGACCCAATCTGAGTATGTACCATTAATAACCACCCTCTGTTTTCTATCACTGAGCCAGTTACTTACCCACATACAGACATTTTCTCCCAGGCCAAGCATTCTCATTTTATATACTAACCTTTTATGTGGTACAGTGTCAAATGCTTTGGAGAAGTCCAGATATATGACATCCATTGATTCGCTGCGGTCCAGTCTAGAACTTACCACCTCATAGAAACTGATTAAATTGGTTTGACATGACCGATCCCTCATGAAGCCATGCTGATATGGAGTAATTTGCTTATTTTCATTGAGGTACTCCAAGATAGCATCTCTTAGAAAACCCTCAAAAGTTTACCCACGACAGATGTTAAACTTACCGGCCTATAGTTCCCGGGCTCTGTTTTTGGACCCTTTTTGAATATTGGCACCACATTTGCTTTGCGCAAATCCTGTGGAACACTCCCCGTCAGTATAGAGTCCTTAAATATCAGAAATAAGGGTCTGGCGATGACATTACTTAATTCTCTTAGGATACGTGGGTGTATGCCATCCGGTCCTGGCGATTTGTCTATTTTAATCTTTTTAAGACGCAGCTCTACTTCTTCCTGGGTCAGACAGGGCACTTTTAATGGGGAATTTACTTTTATATTCTGCATTTCATCTGACAGTTTATTTTCCTCAGTGAATACAGTGGAGAAAGATATTTAGTAGCTTTGCTTTCTCCTCATCGCTCTCTGCAACTCCCCCCTCATTACTCTGTAAGAGGCCGACACCTTCAGGTTTATACTTTTTACCATTTATATAATTAAAGAACATTTTATGGTTAGTTTTACTCTCTTTGGCGATTAATTTCTCGGTCTCAAGATTGGCTGTTTTTATTTGTCTTTTATCATATTCAATTTTTTTCCTTGTAGTTTTTCAATGCTTCCTCGCTCCCCTCCTGTTTTACTGATTTAAATGCTTTCTGTTTGTCATTTATTGCTTTCTTTACAGCTCTATTTATCCACATTGGTTTTTTCTTGTTCCTTAACCTTTTATTGCCATAAGGTATGTACCTCTCACAATTATATATTAGGATGTTTTTAAAAATATCCCATTTTGTGGCTGTATTTTTATTTTTGAGGACTTTGTCCCAGTTAGTTAGGCCTATGGCCTCTCTTAGTTGGCTAAATTTAGCTTTTTTGAAGTTTGGTATTTTTGTTCCTCCCTGAAGAAACGCTCTTTTGAATGACAGTTGGAAGGTTATTATATTATGGTCACTATTTCCCAGGTGTCCCCCAACCTGCACATCTGTTGTTCTGTCAGGTCTATTGGTTAATACTAAGTCCAGTATTGCCGTCCCTCTAGTCGGGTCCTGAACCAGTTGGGAAAGGTAATTATCTTTGGTTATTTCCAAGAACCTGTTTCCTTTATGAGATATACAGGTTTCAGTTTTCCAGTCTATATCTGGGTAGTTGAAATCCCCCATAATAACGACCTCATTATGTTTTGCCGCCTCGTCTATTTCATTTAGAAGTAGATTTTCTGTGGACTCTGGTATATTAGGTGGTTTATAATAAAGTCCTATTAGTATTTTATTATTGTTTTTGGCTCCGTTTATTTCTACCCATAGTGACTCCACATCTTCATGTCCCTCACATATCTTCCCGGGGTGTGGGCTTTAGACAGGACTTTACATAAAGGCAAACCCCTCCCCCTCTCCGGTTTTGGCGATCCTTTCTAAACAGACTGTAACCCTGTACGTTAACTGCCCAGTCATAGGTATCATCCAGCCATGTCTCAGTTATTCCCACTATGTCATAGTCCTCCTCACACATCACTAATTGCAGTTCACCAATTTTATTAGTCAGGCTTCTGACATTAGTGTACATACACTTAAGAGGTCTATGTATATTTTTTACCCCCCTTTTTAAATTACTATTACCTGTGAAGTGAATATCCGGGGTTTTTGGGTTACTTTGGTTGATGTTTTGCCCAATATTCTCCCTACATTCCTCACTAATCCCAACCCCCACTAACCCCCGACTGTCCCCTCCTATGACCCACTCTCTATCTACACTATCTACCCCCTTATTAGTATTACCCCCCACAATCCCCCCAGATCCTAGTTTAAAAGCTCCTCCAGCCATCTAACCATTTTTTCCCCCAGGGCAGTTGCACCCTCCCCATTAAGGTGCAGCCCGTCCCTACTGTAGAGTCTGTAGCCGACAGAGAAGTCGGCCCAGTTCTCCATGAACCCAAACCCTTCCTTCCTACACCAGCCTCTGAGCCACTTATTTAACTCCCTAATCTCCCGTTGTCTCTCTAGTGACGCTCATGGCACTGGTAGTATTTCTGAATACACTACCTTGGAGGTCCTGGACTTGAGCTTCTCACCTAGTTCCCTAAAATCATTTTTAAGGACCTTCCATCCCCCCCTGACTTTGTCATTGGTACCAACATGTACCATGACCACCGGGTCTTCCCCAGCCCCACCCAGCAATCTGTCAATCCGGTCCGCAATATGCCGAACCCGAGCACCTGGGAGACAACACACTGTTCGGCAATCACGGTCTCGGCAACAGATGACCCTGTCTGTCCGCCTAATAATAGTCCCCTACCACCAGCATCTGTCTGGCCTTTGCTGCTCTCCTTTTCCCATCCTTCCTGCAGCGGTCATTCTCCTGGTTTCTAGGAGAAACGGCCTGCTGCAGTGTTGCTGGTCCTGGGCTTTCATCCCTAATATCAGCCAAACAGGCATATTTATTAGGGCGTTCCAGCTCAGGACTAGCCTCCCTGGCACTTTTCCCTCTACACCTCCTTACTACATTAACCCAACTGCTGACCTGATAGTCCTGCTCTTGCCCATCTCCATCCTCCTCCTCTTCACTGACCCCAGCCAGTGCCTGCACTGTGAGGTCTAAGCCTCTCTCCAGGTGTTCAATGCCCCTAAGTATGCCAAGCTGCTTATTTAGATCTGGGCTTCCAAATATGCAACGTGATTGCATCTCGTGCAAATGTATTCATCTTTGAATGGTTCTTCAAGGCATGCATACATTGCACAGGACAGACACTTGGTAGCATTGTCCATGGAGCACCTGCTAGATGGGGATATACAGTACAGTACAGAAAAACAGTATATATGCGATTAGTTGTGGTTTGCTGTAGCTGGAGGACTACAAATCAAGTTAACCACACACAAGGAAAATCTCTCCCACCTTACTTTTTGCTCCTTGTCTTAAACTCCGTTTTTTTAACTCCACTTATACACAGCCCACTTACACAGCAAGCCCAAAGTCAGAGCAGGCTCTATAAGAGTTTAGCTATGTAATTTATAGCACCTGGGATTGCTAACCACTCCCCTTCACCAGGTACACAGCAGAGAAAAAAAAATTCATTTACATGTTATTACCAAATGCAAGCACTAAACAAACAAAGACCTTTGCAATAAACTAGACAGTTATTTGCAGTCACTCCCACAAATTCACACTCAGTACCAGCACTCCGTTTTTTTAACTCCACTTATACACAGCCCACTTACACAGCAAGCCCAAAGTCAGAGCAAGCTCTATAAGAGTTTAGCTATGTAATTTATAGCACCTGGGATTGCTAACCACTCCCCTTCACCAGGTATAACCACTCCCCTTCACCAGGTACCAATAGGCACTCAAGATTAGTTTTTGCCATGGATTTCACTTTTTGTAATGATGATTTGTCACAGATTTCTCTGCTACTGTACATATGCCCATTGGGACATACCCTCTGTATAAGGATGCACATATGTGGAAACTGAGATGTTTAGTCACATTCAGATTAACACCATTGAATTGGGCTAAATCCATGTGTGGATCTGTGAATTGTACAGTACATCTGCAAACCCACAGCAGAAATCCAGGGGTTACCTTACCATTAGGCCCCTTCCAGACGAGCAAGTGGCACCTGGCTAGAACTCCCACATAGCATTATATTGATTTATGATGCTATGTAACCCTTACAGTTCTGGAATGTATTAGGTGACACCTCACATAATGCTGTCAGTGCTATGCATTACATTCCAGAACTGTAAGGGTTACATAGTATCATAAATCAATATAATTGGGCTATGCGACCCCGGCAGTGCTGGAAGTTCAGGGGGGGGGGTGCCTCGCTGCGGACTTACTCATCTGAAATGGGCCTACAGTTAAGTCTTCATTAGTATCAATATTTCAGTATTTGTTGCATATATCCTCAGGATAGGTCATCAATATCAGATCGGCAGGGGTCCAACACCCGGCACCCCCGCCGATCAGCTGTTTGAAGAGGAGGTGCGCGCAGTGCCAGTGCTGCCTCCTCTTCATTGTTTACCTGTTTGCCTTAACATCCGCAGTGGTGAGCAGGTGTAACTACACCTAACTGTCTCATTCATTTCAATAGAACGGCTCGTTCCCATACGCCTCCTCTTCAAACAGCTGCCGATTTGATATTGATTAAAACAAAAATTATATATATTTTTTTTATTCTTGAGGATCTTGTATTCTTCTTTGTGAATTGATCGCACAATTTGACTTTATACTGTTAATTATCCTTTTGCATAATAGCATTCCTATGAGATGTTTGTGTATTTTTGCACTATTTATGACATTATAGATATGATTTCTGTTTTGTATGTCTTACCTTCAAACAGTAAAGCCAAGCTAATCAGAAGCTATATGAAATAACTTCTCCTATTAATTTATTTACCAGATGCTGTAGATAATCATAGATCTTTTAATGACAAACATGGATTAGCTGGGAAACGTGAGCTACAACAAGAAGAGGATGTAAAATCAGGTATTGTGCACTCTCATTACACAAATATGCATATAGTGATAACTAAGAACTATCTTCAAGTGGCTGCCAATATAACCACAATCTGCAATTATGATTTACTAATGAGTAATAATGTGTTCTGTGGATAATTTTTTTAATGGGGTATAAAAAAAAGGCCCTGGAATGTGATCATGATAGCCACATATGTATGTTGCAATGATTCCATTCCAAAAAGACATCTGTCCATCCAGTTGAGCCTGTTATCCTGCAAGTTGGTTATGATGTCATATTTTTATGTGTACATGATCAATTTTAAAACTATGAAAAAAACACTGTATTTCAGAGTGAATATATTGTCTTGACTAGGCACTAGAGATGAGCGAACGTGCTCGTTACGAGCACTGTAGCGCTCGGCTCCCCTGCGCAATGCCCGCAGGCTTTGCGGATCCATCTTCAGCTGCATGTAAGTCATTGGGTACAGATCGTTTGGTATGACACTCATACCAAACGGATCCGTCCTCCTCACCCGACTGAAAGTCAGTGGGGACGGATCCGTTTGGTATGAGTGTCATACCAAACGATCCGTCCCCATTGACTTACATGCAGCTGAGGACGGATCCGCAATGCCTGCGGGCATTTGTTTGCAGAGGAGCCGAGTGCTACAGTGCTCGTAACGAGCACGTTCACTCATCTCTACTAGGCACCATATGAAGGCACACAGAGGTCCTTCTGCTCTATTATAGGCCAGAAACACACAAGCAAGTTCAGTGCGTGACACTCTAAGAGTGTGTCATTGCGAGGTCCCATTCTGACCTCCCCTTCTCTGACACAGCATCTCACAGCATTAATATAGATTGTCTCAGGATGCATTCAGGGTGCGTTCAGTGAAACTCACACCATTTTGCAAGCAAGTTCAGTCAGTTTTGTCTGCATTTGTGTTTAGTGTTTTAGTTTTATCCCTACACCTCCACGACGGCATGGTAATGGAGGATGCTCCGCCTCCTGAGGGGCAGGAAACAACTAGATTGGTGCAATAAAAGTGCCTCCTCCACCTGCACACTCCAGTTGTTTCCTGTCCCTTAGGATGGCAGTACGTGGTGCAGTATTCGCACAGCCTTGGAGGTTTGTTGTCCCAGAGAAATCTGGAGGGCTGTTGCAGGAGTCAGACGCAGGGCCTACCTGGGTACGTCCTCTGACTCTCGGGTGTAAGTCCGGAACATTACGGCAGTCCCGGGCTGTTCCCCAACACGTGACATGTACCGGAGGAATGGGGGCTGGAGCGCAGTGCCTGTGGTGCGGCCAGGTGGGAAGCGCACGGAGTCGCCTCCCACCTGTTGTGGTTGGCACGCGCGTCACTTCCGGATGTGGCCGGTGCACGTCTCTTCCGGGGCGGCAGGCGTGTGTAGCGCGGTGAGTTTAAAAAGGAGGCGGGGGTTTAGGCAGACGCTGCGGTCTGCTGTTTCAGTAACACCTGCCTCCTGTTCCTGCGACCAGCCGGTTTCCCTTCCAGACGATGTCGGATGACCCTAATCGGAGACCTGATGATCCTCCTAGGCCCACCAGCCCGGTAAGCCTCCTCCTAGAGGAAATAAGATTTTGCTATTTTATCCACGGTGGGGTTCCTTCTTCCTCGTTTCATGGTGATGGCTCACTCTCCCTTACTTGTCCTACTTCTAAACTATCTGCTAAAATCCTCTCCTTGCTTCTTAGGGCAAGGAGAGTTCAAGGGGGAAAGAGCCATCACAGAGGAAGAAGTGTGCTGCCTGCAAAAAGACTCTGCCAACTTCCTATAAAAAGTGGCTATGCCAGAAGTGTACTTCTAAAGTGATTTCTGATGAAACCCCTTCTCTAATGGAAAGCCTGCATTCTGTTATCAAAGAAGAAGTAGGCGCAGTAGTGGACGCAAAACTAGCCTCAACTACTCCCGGTCCCTCCTCTTCCAAATTACTACGTATTGTAGAAAGTGACTGATCCTGATAAGGGAGTGAAATTTCCTCCACTTCAGATACTTCAGAGGTGGAGGACTCAGCTGGGCGCCCCCTTTGTTCCATTGAGGATACGGAGTCCCTGTTGAAGAATATTAGATCCACTATGAATCTTGAAGATTCTAAGGAACCATTGACGGTCCAAGATCAACTGTTCTTGGGCCTTGGAGACAAAAAACGTAGAGTATTTCCAGTCCATACGAATATAAATAATATGATATTGAATGAATGGAAAGAACCAGAAAGAAGACAGATTGTCTCTAAAATGTTCAAGCGCAAATACCCGTTCGCTGAAGGGGACTCAGCTCTGTGGGATAAGGCTCCAAGAGTTGACGCCCCCATCGCCAAAATATCTAAAAGATCTGCCTTGCCCTTCGAGGATATTGGCCTCTTGAAAGAGCCCATGGATAAAAAATGTGAGGCCTCACTTAAAAAAGCATGGGAGTCCACCTCTGCTATATTCCGCCCCAGTATTGCTTCAACATACACTGCTAGAACCTTGACCTTATGGCTGTCACAGTTGGAGGAGCACTTGCAGTCGGGAACCTCTAGGGAGGACATTTTATCTTCTATTCCGGTTCTGAAACAGGCTGCCAGTTTTCTCTCAGACACGTCTGCAGATACTGTCAAACTTGCTGCAAAGTCGGCAGCACTAATTAATGCCTCCCGTAGAGCAGTGTGGCTCAAAACGTGGGCTGGCGACACTGCCTCCAAGAATAGACTTTGTTCTGTCCCCTGTGAAGGTGACCGACTGTTCGGATCGGCGTTAGATGATATCTTAGAAAAAGCATCCGACAAAAAAAGGGGATTCCCTATGGAATCAAAGTTTTTTCGTCAAAGACAAAACTCTCGTGTTCGAGGACGTAATAGATTTGATCAAAGGAAAAAGACCAATAAGATGTGGCAGTCCTCTAACAATAAAAACAAAGGATTCCTGTTTAACTCAGATAGAGGTTCTAAGCAGGCCCCTAAGTGACGCCAGGGTCCCAGTGGGAGGAAGATTAGGGGGGTTTTCTCATGCTTGGGAAAGTATTCAGGCCTCCCCCTGGGTTTTTTCTGTAATTCAAGAGGCCTACAAGCTAGATTTTGTAGACGTTCCCCCGGAGACTTTTATGATAAATCATTTAGGAATGAATCAAACTGCCCTGGAAGAGCAGATAAATCAACTGTTACTCAAAGCAGCGATCCTTCCTGTTCCTCTAAATCAAAGAAAAACAGGATTCTATTCACCAATCTTCCTAGTGAAAAAAACGAACGGCTCCTTCAGAGCAATTATAAATCTAAAATCCTTGAACAAGCATATTCGCTACGTACGATTCAAAATGGAGACGATAAAATCAACAGTGAGTCTCCTCCAGAAGGACTGCTTTATGGTGTCGGTAGATCTGGCCGACACCTACTACCACATACAAATCCATCCGTTGTTTCAAAAATATCTAAGATTCGCTGTCTGGATCAGGGGGAGAATAGAGCACTATCAGTTTTGTGTACTTCCATTTGCCCTGTGTGCAGCTCCGAGAATATTTACCAAGGTCATGTCAGACGTGGTGCGCTTCCTTCATTGTGCGGAAATAGTCCTAGTTCCATACCTGGACAATTTACTGATTGTAGCGCCGTCAAGGGAAAGTCTCCTGAAAGACCTTCAGTTCACCATAGATACCCTCTCGAAATTGGATTGGATCTTAAATCTCCAGAAGTCAGTATTAAATCCGAGCCAACGGTGTGTTTCTGGGGGTTTCTCTAGACTCGGTCCAAATATCCTCGTTCCTCCCAGTCCCGAAACAGAAAGATTTAATTACAAAAGTACGGGTCTTCAGACGAGCATCGTCGGTAACCATCAGAGAAATAATGACTATTTTAGGTCTGTTGACATCAACAATACCCTCTGTGAAATGGGCTCAGGCTCACTCAAGAGCACTTCAGTCCTTTCTCCTGCATACTTGGGACAAAAAACAAGCTTCTCTCAACAGAACAGTGTCCCTACCCTCCAAAGTAAAGACCTCCTTGAGCTGGTGGATCTCTCCAAAAAACCTCTCGGTAGGGGTAGAGTGGCGTCAGTCAAATCTGGCAGTGCTAACTACAGACGCGAGTCAGTCAGGATGGGGGGCCCATCTGGAGAACCTGTCCAAACAGGAACTTTGGTCTCCCTTCCTATCAAAAGCATCATCCAATCTAAGAGAGTTGGCCGCAGTCTGGCAAGCTCTAAAAGCCTTCTCCCCAGTCTTAAGTCAAAGACATGTGAGAGTCCTATCGGACAATTCAACAACTGTTGCTTATATAAACAAGCAAGGGGGAACGAGAAGTCAGTCACTCTCGTGGATGTCAGGGAAGATATTCCGATGGGCAGAGCTGAACCTGACCTCCCTATCTGCAGTACGTATAAAAGGAGTCCAGAACGGGATGGCAGACTTCCTCAGCAGACAAAAGTTAAAAGAAGGAGAATGGAGTCTGAACGACAAAATTTTCAGAGAAATATGTATGAAGTGGGGGTCTCCAGCCATCGACCTGTTTGCTTCCAGAGTCAACAAAAAAGTGAAGACGTTTTTTTCCCTTTCTCGTCTAGACCATCCAGCTCGTGTGGACGCCCTGGCAGGTCGTTGGCCAAAAGTCCTACTTTATGCATTCTCGCCCTTCTTCCTCCTCCCGAAGGTAATCGCCAAAGCGATCGAGGAACGAGCAAATCTGATTCTGATCGCCCCCTTTTGGTATCGGAGAGCCTGGTTTCCGATTCTAAAAGTACATTCCAAGGACGAATTTTGGATACTTCCGAAGATCCGGGAGCTCCTACATCAAGGCCCGATTGTCCATCCAGACGCTCCACGCCTCAGATTGACAGCCTGGAGACTGAGAGGGCAAACCTAAAAGAGAAAGGCCTTTCCAGTAAGGTGGTGGAGACTGTTCTTCACAGCAGGAAACAGGTAACTTCGAAGATATATCAAAGAACCTGGGACTGTTTTTTAAAAGCGGTTTCGAACAAATGGGATCCATCGGGGTCTCCCAATATTTCACTTATCCTGGATTTCTTACAATCTGGGTTAGATAAAGGGCTGAGGGTAAGTACACTTAAGGTACAAATTGCTGCTTTAAGTGCTTTTATGGGTACCAGGTTGGCTGAATCTGACCTGGTCAAAAGGTTCATTAAAGGGGCATCTAGAATTAGGCCGCCATCTAGGCCCACGGTTCCGCAGTGGGACCTAAATCTAGTTTTGTCGGGTTTAACTAAATCTCCTTTTGTCTCACCACAAGAAGTTTCGGTAAAACATCTCTCCTTAAAAGCAGCCTTTCTTCTGGCAATCACTACGGCCAGAAGGGTTGGAGAGATTCAAGTTTTTTCCATTGCTCCTCCCTACTTTTCAGTTTTCAAGGATAAAATCATTTTGAAACATTCTCCGGAATTCCTTCCCAAAGTCTATTCAAAATTTCATTATCAAAAAGAAATCGCTCTTCCATCTTTTTGTCCAAAGGCTACTACTGAGAGGGAAAGAGAGTTCGCCACTCTGGATGTGAGAAAGTGTGTGTTAAACTACCTTGACGAGACAAAAAGTTTCAGGAAGACGGACCAGTTGCTTGTCCAATTCCAGGGGCCAAACAAAGGAAGGGCTGCCTCTAAGGCAACTATAGCCCGTTGGATTAGAGACTGCATCTCTCTATGTTATGCTGAAAGAGGACTTTCCCCTCCCCTAAAAATCAAGGCCCATTCTACAAGGGCTATGGCAACATCATGGGCAGAACAAGCCCATGCCTCGCTGGAGGAGATATGTCAGGCCGCTACGTGGTCTACTCCAAGTACCTTCTTTAAGCATTATAAGTTGGACTTCCTTTCTAGCAAAGATCTGTCATTTGGTAGGAAGGTGTTATCGGCAGTAGTCCTGCCTTAGTATGATGTTTTCTCTGTAAATCCTCCATTACCATGCCGTCGTGGAGGTGTAGGGATAAAACGTTAATTACTCTTACTGGTAATTTCCTTTTCCTTTAACCTCCACGACGGCATGGGGTTTTCCCCCCCCCCCCCCGTGAATTTATGTATTTCTTTCTGTATCGCATATATCAGCTGATATGTATTTTTGTTGTTAAATAAATGGTAAACTTCATCCTTGAGTTCTAGGTTATTAACTGGAGTGTGCAGGCGGAGGAGGCACTTTTATTGCACCAATCTAGTTGTTTACTGCCCCTCAGGAGGCGGAGCATCCTCCATTACCATGCCGTCGTGGAGGTTAAAGGAAAAGGAAATTACCGGTAAGAGTAATTAACGTTTTTTCTGCGTTATTTGCAATTTGCAAATATTCCCCTTGCTATTTGCAAGGCTTATGGGAGTTGTGATGAACTGCAAAAAGCAAAATTGGCTTTTTATTTATTTTTTAAATGTTTTTCACCTTTGGGGATAACATTCACATAAAGATTATGCATTGAGAGATATTATTATTAGAGATGAGCGAATTTATCAGAAATTCGATTCAGATGGTTCTACGAATTTCCACAAAAGATTCAATTTGATCAGAATTTATTAGTGACGAATCGCTTTAAAAACAGTTATTTCCTTTCTGCTGACAGCTTGTATATTGGTCTAGAACACTGTGAATTGTAGAAACATGCATAGGGAGTCTGCTGTGGTAGTGAAACAGCACTGTGAGTCAGAATGACAGATGACAGGCATCACTCACTTCACTTATTTAGTCAGTTACGGGGCTAAAACTGACCAAATAACTCGTGTGAACTCAGCCTTACAGGTCAATGTTAGCGACAGGTATAAAGAACCATGAGGCAATATTGGGGAACGCCATTCTGCCTTTGTAGCTCAAGAAGGGTGTGATTAGCAGTGTAAGAGTGGTTGAAGCACATGAACAGTTTCCTGGCCATTTTAAGGATGTCGTGCAGATGGGTGGAAGACTTCAGGAACTGCTTTACAACAAGATTAAAGACGTGCGCCATGCAGGGCGCATGGCTCAACCATCCTTGACACAGCACCAACATGATGTTCTTCCTGTTGTCGGTGACCATGGTTCCGATGTTTAGTTGGCGAGGAGACTGCCAGGATTCGATATCTTGATAGAGGAAGCGAAGCAGTTCCTCCCCTGTGTGACTCCGGTTCGCCCAGACAAACTAGGTGCAGAACAGCGTGACACCGTTGTGCCCTACACATGTGGTATGCTGGAGGAGCATTATGATTTGTGCCTGCAGTTGAGGCTGAGGACAAGGTGGAGGATGAGGACATTGGTGGAGGACATTGGCACAGGACCTGCAGCTTGAGAACGTGGAGGTGGCAGTGGCATCAACTGACCAAGTTGCTGGTGTGACTGGGAAGGAACCACATTTACCCAGTGGGCCATAAAGGACATATATTGTCCTTAACCGTAGTTACAGCTCCACACATCGCTGCTGCAGTGAACTTTAGCAGGCACCAACAGGCTCAAGGACTCGCCCACCTTCTGTAAAACATATGTGTGCAGGGCTAGTACTGTGTTTTTGGAGAAGTAATGATGGCTTGGGGCTCTCCATCTTGGCTGGGCACAAGCCATCAGTTCTTTGAAAGGTGCAGAGTCCACCACATGGAAAGGGAGGGATTGTAGTACCTGCAAATTGGCAAGTAGCAAGTTCAGCTTTTGCGCCATATTGTTATCTTTTTGCAATCGTCTCTGTGATTTGATTGCTGACGAAATGAGTGACTAGGAGCATGAGTATCAGGACCAGTATATGATGGGAAGGAAACACAGCTACCTTCTGCTGAGGTGGTGGAGCCTTGACTGCAGGAAAAGGGGTGCGGTCCACTAGGTGATGCAGGAGTTGCTGTGTCAGGCTGTACCACTATATAAGCACCACATTCTTCCCAGGCCACTTTATGGTGATGCTGTATGTGTTGATGCAGGGACGTGGAGCCAACATTGGCACCCTGGCCACGCTTCACCTTCTGACCACAGATTCTACAAATGGCCATGCTGATGTCCTCTGGCACCTTGATGAAATATTGCAACACCACCGAGTATGGCATTTTCCCCCCACCAGTTCATGCTGACTGCCTGCTACCACTGCCTAAGTGAACCCCTGCACCGCTACTTCTTTTTGGACAGGTAGGCTCCTGTGTAGCAGGCAGTCTACCCCGGGCACGTTTGGCTCCCAACCTCCCACCGCTGCCACCCTGCTGACTCATGGCCACGCTACCACTCTGCTGGCTCTGCCGCTGTCTCATGTGCAAGCTGCCACCCTCTTCTCCTGATAATGAAACCCCTTCACCTGGCTCCCATGTGCGATCAACCAATTCATGGTCCACTACTGTCTTCACGTCACTGATGTAACCCTCACCAGTCTCAGGGCCATGTGCCAGACTGCTTGCAACACCAGCTCCCATGGGACTCTCATCCTCACTACTTATCCACCTACTGGAGGAAGCAGCGGATCTCTCCTCCAGATCTTGGCTGGGCAGTAGCTGCTGACTGTTCCCTAGAAGCTCATCCTCGCTGAAAAGTGGAGATGAGCCAAAGGCATACAATACTTCTTGAGCTGAGGCAACTGAGAATGACAAAGGCAGGCTGAGGACAGGTGGGGGCATAGAGCTTGTTTCTGGGCCATGCCAACAAAGCGTCATGTCAGAGGAACCCGCAGACTCCTGGCTGGGGGTGTCTGATATCATTTGCGATTAAGTAAAATGCCGAGTCAACTATTCAACGACCACTGGGTTGCTAGTCAAGACACAACCACTACATGACACTGGCAGCTCAAGCCTGTTGATGCGACTGCTGCTCCCAACCCTCCTTCTGGTGCTGCTACTTCTGCCTGCTCCAGAAACATTTTTGGCCACTGACCATTCCCTTAGAAAGGCCTGTCACATGTCTGTCCGACATACTGTAAATAAAAAGAAACTGCAAGGGTAAAAGGGCAATACTATCAGACTGAAAATTCACCCCAGAAACAAGGATGAATGGAAGTACATACAGCACAGACCAAAAGTTTGGATACACCTTCTCATTCAAGAAGTTTTCTGTATTTTCATGACTATGAAAATTGTAGATTCACACTGAAGGCATCAATACTATGAATTAACACACGTGGAATTATATACTTAACAAAAAAGTGTGAAACAACTGAAAATATGTCTTATATTCTAGGTTCTTCAAAGTAAAAGATAAAAATACAAAGGCAGCGCCTCATGTGTAGTACCATCAGATATGTGAGAGAAATAAATAATGGTTGCGCTTACCCCTCTAGTTGTGAAAGGAAGTCACAACCACTTTTGTTCGCTCAGCTGGTATTGCCCGACCAGACTAACGGGAGTCCCCTGGTGCTACTGCCGATGTTCCTTCTTCTAGCCTGGTACAAATGGTAAAAGATACATAATAATCTTAATCCTAAAACCTTAATCCTTTAGGATTAAGATTATTATGTATCTTTTACCATTTGTACCTTTTGAATTGTAACTATCAATCACGGGGAATGAAACGCCCACTCTCCTCCTAGGAGGTGTGATACGTGCCAAAAATTGGTTTTAAAACTTGGTGTAAGTTACCAAAAAATTTTAACAGTCCTGAGGAAGAAGACAATTCGCCTTTGAAACGCGTTGACTGATTTTTATAATAAAATACAGTACATTTATCTACTGCATCTGGTTCCGTTCCCTACCGACAGCGCCTACAGAGGTGTTCCAATTTTTTTCCTCCAAATTATCTGAGGTTCTTCAAAGTAGCCACCTTTTGCTTTGATTACTGCTTTGCACACTCTTGGCATTCTCTTGATGAGCTTCAAGAGGTAGTCACCTGAAATGGTTTTCACTTCACAGGTGTGCCCTGTCAGGTTTAATAAGTGGGATTTCGTGCCTTATAAATGGGGTTGGGACCATGAGTTGTGTTGGCCAGAGGTCAGGTGGATACACAGCTGATAGTCCTACTGAATAGACTGTTAGAATTTGTATTATGGCAAGAAAAAAGCAGGTAAGTAAAGAAAAACGAGTGGCCAAGCCATCATTACGTTAAGAAATGAAGGTCAGTCAGTCCAAAAAATTGGAAAAAACTTTGAAAGTGTCCCCAAGTGCAGTCGCAAAAACCATCAAGCGCTACAAAGAAACTGGCTCACATGAGGACCGCCCCAGGAAAGGAAGACCAAGAGTCACCTCTGCTGCTGAGGATAAGGTCATCCGAGTCACCAGCCTTAGAAATCGCAGGTTAACAGCATCTCAGATTAGAGACCAGGTCAATGTCACACAGAGTTCTAGCAGCAGACACATCTCTACAACAACTGTTAAGAGGAGACTGTGTGCAGCAGGCCTTCATGGTAAAATAGCTGCTAGGAAACCACTGCTAAGGACAGGCAACAAGCAGAAGAGACTTGTTTGGGCTAAAGAATACAAGGAATGAACATTAGACCAGTGGAAATCTGTGCTTTGGTCTAATGAGTCCAAATTTGAGATCTTTGGTTTCAACCACCGTGTCTTTGTGCGATGCAGAAAAGGTGAACGGATGGACTCTACATACCTGGTTCCCACCATGAAGCATAGTTTCATAGTTTTGATGCCTTCAGTGTGAATCTACAGTTTTCATAGTCATGAAAATACAGAAAACTCTTTGAATGAGAAGGTGTGTCCAAACTTTTGGTCTGTAATGTACAATATACCACTCCTCCTGCCTTCAGCTCCTCCAGCATACAGTCCCAAGTAAAATAACATCAACCCCCTGTCTTCAGCCCTTCCAACATACAGTCCCATGTAATTAAATCAACCCCCCTCCTCAGACCATTCTAACATACAGTCTCCAGTACAAGGATTATTCCTCCTCCTTTCAGCCCCTGCAAAAAGCCCCAAGTAATAGTCAATATTCTCCTCCACACAGCGACCTGCAGCCTCTCCTCCTCTTTCAACAACATGTCTGTAGAATCTTGAGGCCCCGCCCCCTGGATGACAAGACTCTGACTCTTCCCCTGACATCATACCTGCCAGGAGCAACTCCATTCTAGTCACTACTGTTGCTCTACTGCCTCTACTGCCACTAGCCTGAAACTTATGAGGAAGAACGGGGGGGGGGGGGCTCCCGTGGCCCTCATTGAAGTACTTGCTGCCTGGCGCCCCCTGCAATTTTGCACCCGGGGCAATTACCCCCATAGCCCCCCTCTTCCCACGCTACGCCACTGCCCTCTCCCTACAGTGTGGATAATGCCTCCTTATCGTTTCCTTACATTATTAATAATAATCTTTCACTGAACTGCTCAATAGTTTTTTTTTTTTTATTAGAATAAAGTCTTTTCTAAACACTGTCCCTAGTGCCTGTAACCTCTCTCCCTGTGCTAAGTTCACTGTAAAATGGCAGAGATCAGGCATGAGGAGTGTGACGAAACCCACACCTCTCAGTCCCACCTGACGTCAACTACGTCAGGCTCACGTGATGCGGTTACGTCACTGGTTACCAAGACGTGACATTATGCCTCCCTAGGAGCACGTAAGGTCAACTCGGTACAGTGTATACAGACACCTCCTGTAATTGCAGGTACAGGGCGGCCCGGGAAATGAGAGGGCATGGTCCACGTGCCTCCGGCGTAACCCCACACTTGCTTACAACCCTGACAAGCTGATAGAGCCTTTTCACTGTCCCAGTGAAGCAGAGCTTGTTTAATATAAGCCTGGTCCGGTAACAGGATTATATCAGGGCAGGAACCACCCCCAGGTAGCTATAACTATGCTGAAACACGGACGTGGGGATTCGTGATCGAGATACAAGAACAGCAAATATTAAATTATAGATTTAATTGCCTTGAGGGCTCACTAGATAAACGCTATATACACAGAGAATGGATACAGTGGTCAGATGTGCAAATATAGGTGGTATGGTACAAACAGACTTAAACAGAGCAATAGTCAGTTACCAGGTGGATGAGTAGTCCATTAAGATGAGTTCTAGCTTGCTTTAAGACCTGACTGTAACCACATGGGGGGCAGTGATGTCAGCAGCTTGTCCACGGTCCCTCCAAACACATTGCTCGATGTGACCCCCCTTTCAGAATAAGACAACCGGCCTCTGTCCTGAGTGGCTTTTTCACCTCTAGCCGGCCACTCCCCTCCCTCTCGGTGAAGTTCACCCTCCCTTCCTGGACCTGGTATCCAAAAGACCCACAAAAACCATTATGGTCCATAGCTCCAGACCGGAAGGTCACAGGGGAATGGTTCTGGTACCAACAGATCCACCTGGGTACTGGCTACAGGCGGAGACCAAACATGACACATTTATCAGGTTCCTGCTTGGAGATCTCAGTATCTCGACTTCCTGACATGTGATAGTGAACCTATGGCTACAGGTGTTTGCTCCTCGGCCTCAATGTCACAAATATATAACTGGTTTATGTCTGTGATAGACGGGCAATTCATAGTTCCTTATGAATTTCTGGTTCCGGGCTGTCTGGGATTTCAGTGATCTGGCTAACAAGCTGACAGCCCCCTGCTGAGGGGCTCTTCCTGAGTGAGGACTGGGCCTCCATACCGTCTGATCGAAGTGTGATATGTACACATGTGGCCTGATTTGAACGCAGGACCCCTGCAGTGTTTACTCCATCTGCTAGTTGACAGCAAATGGCTAGGATTTAGATCCTGGCTAGCATTGACCATAATTCCACATTCCTCACAAGAAGGCTTTTTATAGGGCTGTGACATCACAGGGTCTGGCTATCTGCTGACTGGCTGTCTGCATGGCATTGTGATTGCTCCCTCATTCCCTTGCTTCTTACTTTCTCATTCTAACATGTGCTACAGCCATTTTAGGGAAAAAAATTTGGATTGAATTCCAGTTCATCAACTTCGATTCTCTTATCTCTAATTATTATGTTCATTAGCTCCACATATATAAGAAATGAAGATTGTGACCCCTGTATTTTCCTTCACTCCATTATTTATCATGCTTGCATTATCTTCTCATTATTGACCAACTGTATACAGATTTTACACAATTTTAAACACTCTTAGAGGGTGACCCAATATTATCTTACATAAAGCTCTACCACAGCACACATCAGTTGGAGCCAAGTTAAGGAAGTGGTTATTAAATGTGATGAGAATTAAAATGTTGAACTACAACTGGAAAGTATGTATAATACTTAGCCTGTATGTGACTCCAATTATAAAAGACACAATTTGATTATTTGTCTACAATTAGGAAAATAATATCCAGATGCCATTTGTTCCATTCAAGGACATGTTACAGCATTGAAAGTTTTAGTGCATTTTGCTCTCTGTTAAGCTTATTGAGACATTATTTCATCAAGTCCGTGATTGTTGTTTGGAGTTTAAATAAAGCTTGTTGAACGGTTGCAAAGGCTGTCATGCCTAGTATTATCATGGCTGTAATTGGCCGGCACACCATGTGACCCTGTATGAATAAATGTCGAATCACGTGCGTCGCCATTCTGCTCTGACTATTGTAGGGACAGGATACTGCTGCACTGAGGGACAGTGTTAGGCTTTTATTTATTTATTTTTTGATAGGTCTGTGGGTGACCTATAGGCATTTATGTGGGTGCAATACTACACCTTTGCACCAGTGACACAGAAATACAATACTTAAATGGGTTGTCCCATGAAAAATATTCTACAGTTTTCTAAACCAGCTCCTGGATCTGTATTATTTTGTAATTTCATGTAATTACAAATTTTGAGTTATTCAGTAAAATCTCTTTATAGTGCCACATAATTTCTTATTTCTTTGACCTGCTCACTTCAAGAGCAATGAATGGGGAGATCTCTGGATCCATGTGAGTTACAAGGCTGGTTCTAGATTTGTTAGAAAGGTATTGTCATGGACTATATGATGTCTGATTTTGATTTTTTTGCATTTTTCATGGGATAGCCCTTTTAATTGGACTGCTAATTCTGTGGTTGACCTAAAGTCATTATTGGGGTTCAAAACTCAATTTTCATTCGTCTTACTATTATAAGACAGCTTGTCAGTCTGTTAATTGTGTGGGTGACCTAACACAATATTTGGGGTTCATCACACCACACTTTCATCCTTCTAACTGTTATGAGAGGTTTAATCAGTCTGTTTATTGTGTTGGTGACACAAATCAATTTTTGGGGGTTCATCAAACCACATTTTAATTTTGTCAATGACATAAAGCCATTTTTTTGTTCCAAAGTCCACCGTTGCATCCGTCTTACTGTAATAGCAGAGTAAATCAGTCTGTTAATTGTGTCAGTAACATAAAGCCAATTTGTGGGGTTTCAAAGTCCACCTTCGCATCCGTCTTACTGTAATAGTGGAGTAAATCAATCTGTTAATTGTGTCGATGAAACAAAGCTATTTTTTTAAAATAACACTGCATTTTCATTCGTCTTACTGTTATAGAGTTAATCAGTATGTTATTTGTGTCGGTGACAGAAAGCCTTTTTTGAGGTTCCAAAGTCCACCGTTTCATCACTCTTACTGTAATAGAAGAGTAAACCAGTCTGTCATTTGTGTCGTTGACATAAAGGTCAACTGTTGCATTTGTCTTACTATAATAGGAGAGTTAATCAGTCTGTTAATTTTGTCGGTGACACAAAGCCATTATCTGGGGTTGTAAAGTCCACTGTTACATCTGTCTTACTGTAATGGCAGAGTAAACCAGTCTGTTAATTGTCGGTGACATAAAGCCATTATCTGGGGTTCTAAAGTCCACTGTTACATCTGTCTTACTTTAATAGCAGAGTAAATCAGTCTGTTACTTGTGTCGATGCCATAAAGCCAATATTTGGGGTTTCAAAGTCCACCGTTGCATCCATCTTACTTGTAATAGTAGAGTAAATCAGTCTGTTAATTTTGTCCTTGAAATAAAACCATTTTTTGGGGGTTTCAATGTCTACCGTTGACATAAAGGTCAACTGTTGCATCTGTCTTACTATAATAGGAGAGTTAATCAGTCTGTTAATTTTGTCTGTGACACAAAGCCATTATCTGGGGTTGTAAAGTCCACTGTTACATCTGTCTTACTGTAATAGCAGAGTAAATCAGTCTGTTAATTGTGCTGGTGACACAAAGCCATTTTTTGGGGTTCCAAAGTCCAACGTTGCATCCGTCTTACTGTAAAACTAACATAGTAGCATAGTTTATAAAGCTGAAAAAATACATCTGTCCACATAGTTCAGCCTGTTATCCTGCCAGTTGATCCAAACAAAGGCAAAAAAACCTGTGAGGTAGATGCCAATTTCACCACTTTAGAGGAAAAAAATTCCTTCCCAAGTCCAATCAGGCAATCAGAATAATTCCCCTCCCTGGGTCAATGACCCATCTCTAGGAGCTATAGCCTGTAATATTATTACACTCCAAAGATACATCCAGGCTCCTCTTGAATTCTTTTAGTGAATTCATCATCACCACCTCCTCAGGCAGAGAGTTCCATAGTCTCACTGCTGTTACTGTAAAGAATCCTCTTCTATGTTTCCTCTTCTTTCCTCTAGATGCACAGGATGTCACATTGTCACAGTCCTGGAGATAAATAGATGATGGGAGAGATTTCTGTACTGACCCCTGATATATTTATACATAGTTATTATATCACCCCTCAGTCTTTTTTCTAAAGTGAATAACCCTAATTTTGATAATCTTTCAGGTTACTGTAGTCCACCCATTTCAGTTATTACTTTAGTTGCCCTCCTTGGAACCCTCTCCAGCTCTGCTATGTATGCCTTTTTCACATGAGTCCAGAATTGTACACAGTACTCCATGTGTGGTCTGACTAGTGATTTGTAAAGTGGCAGGACTACATTCTCATCACGAGCATCTATGTCCTTTTTGATGCAACCCATTATCTTATTGGCCTTGGCAGCAGCTGCCTGACACTGGTTTCTACAGCTTAGTTGTTCACTAAATAGGAGAGTAAATAAGTGTTCTAATTGTGTTGGTGACCTATAGCCATCTTTGGGGTGCAAAACACTTCATTTGCACCCGTGACACAGAAATTGTATGGGTAATCATAAAAAGGAGAGGAGCATCAACTAGTGGACATGGATGTGGTCATAGTGCTGCTGGAGCTTCTGCTGTAGGCAGAGGATGTTGTTGATCTGTGCCAGCTACATGCCCATATGAAACACCTTCTTCCAGTGTATGCAGATGACTACGTCTTTTTGTAGACTGGAATACCACTCTTTGAATGGTGAGGCCAGAACAAGTAGAAGCGGTTGTAGATTGTATGGCTGACACTGCCTCCAGTTCCTTCATATTGTATTCCACCCAGTCCCCCCCACTGAAAGATCTGGCACCGGCGGCCCACGGGCATCTGTCTTCCACCTAAACCCCTCCTCAGCCCCAAGTCATGCAGCAGTCACTTATGCTTTTTGATGACTCAGCTGGAAGGGTTTCCATGGGCCATCCACCTACCACTGCCACAGAAGTGGAACAGATTGAGTGCACTGATGCCCAACCACTTATGTTTGAGGATGAGGACGTGGGAGGACCGCCATAGCACGTCTCTGCTGATGATGATGAAACACAGGTGTCAACTGCTGAGGCTTTCTGCACTGTGCATACCAGCCAGGAGGGTTGAGGTGAGGAGTGAGCAGAAGATGATGTGGTGGATTATACGGTCCTAGTTCTCACATGGCATCAGCTCAAAGAAGTTCCCTGGCACGGCAGTTCTTCAGGCAACATGCTGATAAGACACGGGTGGTTTGTGTGCTGTGCAGTCAGAGCTGGAAACAAGACACAAGGGTTCTAAACCTGAGCACCACCTGCCTATCCAGGCATCTACTGTAACTGCAAAGCACAAGCTGCTTTGGAGTAGACACCTGAAAAACCCACAAAAGATCTAAGGCTCCTCCTGCTCCCTCTTCTGCTGCAGTCTTGGCCTCTTCCTCCCCTCTGGAGCGATAGGGGCACCTGGCAACCTAAGTGAGGATGTGAAAGCAGCACCACCACCACCAGTGTCAAAGAGCATCTCTAGACTGTCCCACTGAAGCATTTAGCTGTCCATTCCCCAATCACTGAAGAGAAAGAGGAAGTATCCCCCTACCCACCCTTGAGCCCTGGCCCTGAATACCAATGTCAAAATTCCTGGACTTTGAAATGCTGCCATTCCATCTGGCGGAGACAGAGACAACTTCTGCATAGCCAGGGGGATACAACAGCACAGGAGCTGTGGGCAGGCATGGAAGAACAGACCGATGAGTGCTTGGTGCCGCTGAGCCTCAAAACCAGCCTGGTGGTATGCGAAAATGGGCGAAATCTCATAGCAGCTCCGGGGCTAGCCGGTTTGACGCACATCCCTTGCCTGGTGCATGTGCTGGATTTGGTGGTACAGAGGTTCCTGAAAAATTACCTCAATGTCATAGCTGCTGCAGAAAGTGTGGGCCATCTGTGTATGTTTTCGGCATTCTCACCCTGCTGCTGCTCGCTTGTCTGCGCTGCAACATAACTTGTGCCTTCCCTCTCACCACCTCATATCCAACATACCCAGAAGTTGGAACACCACCTTGCACATGCTGGAGATACTGTGCGAGCAGCAGCAGGCAATAGTGGAGTTTCTGCTGCAGCACACACAGTTGAGTCTCTCTGGAGAACAGCACCTCTTCACCACCAGCGAGTGGGCCTCCATGCAGGATGTGTGTGCTGTGTTGTTTCGAGTACTTCTCCAACATGACCAGCGCCAATGACGCCATCCCTAGCATTACTATCCCACTTCTATGTCTCCTTGAAAAAACGCTTCGGGGGATCATGGATGAGGATGTGGCACAGGAGGAAGAGGAGGAGGAATAGTGATTATTCTAACGGTTATCAGGCCAGTCATCCACAGTTGGCTCGTGGCTTCCCTTTCAGAAAGAAGAAAACATTCCTCTATTTTGCTTTAATAGCAAGAGTTTAAAAGCATGTCTATCCAGTATTCATCAGACTGATTGATGTGAATGATATGCCTGTCAGTGCATAAGCAATTGAGCATAAAGGTCACCATTTTGACAAACATGCTCAAGGAGCCAGTTTTTTCCAGCTTCACTGCCCACTTAGACATATGGGTGTTGTGACCAGTGTCAGTCATCCCCCCTCTCCTCCTCTTCCAGTTCCACTGTCTGACCTCAAAACAACACGTTTCCTGCTGAGGCAGTCTGGTGTAGGAAAAAAATCATTAATGGCATTCCGCTGCTCATACAGATGCTCTAACATGTGAAATGTTGAGACACAGCTGTTGGTAACAGCAGACCGTTCTGTCAACCCCATGAACAAGCCTCTGTACTTTTTAAAAAAGCATTGCTTGACTAAGTTAATGAAGAGCGCCATGCAGGGAGCATGTGTTTTTTGCCCCAGGTTCAAACTGGCTACTATGTTGCATGCATTATTGCTAAACACCTCGCCCAGTTGGGGTTAGCGGGTCGATAGCCAGCAGGATGTTTGCTGCTTGATGTACTTTAGCAACTGCTCGTCTGTATCTACTCTTGCCCAGGTCAATCAGGTCCAACACCGTATGGCAACACTTTGACACATAATATGGGAAGGAGGGGAAGCGAGAGGAATACTGTGCCCTGCTGTTGTTGGAGATAGGAGGGTGTCCATAGAGGAGAAGGTGGAGGAAACTGTTAAGTGCCTAGTGTAGGAGCCAGGGTGAAACAATCATGGAAGAGTCAAAAGGACCAAGTGTCCAGTGCATCTTGCAGCACAACAATCACAAGGAGCAACCAACAATCACAAGGAGCAACCCAAGTTATCTGCCACCGGACAGTAAAAGGCAGGAATGGCTTTTTGGGAGAAATAATGCAGAGACGATGAGCGCATTCCATTAGCTACCTAAAGGCAGCAGACTCTATTAAATGGTTAATCAGCAACTTTACCAGCAGCAACTTGGCCAAGTGGGAACTTAGTTTGTGCACCAGTGGATTATAAAGTTATTTCCTGGCCATGCATTCCATTATTGATGACTGACAATGGAACTGGGAAGGAGAAGTCTGAGCAGGATAAGCAGGAAGTGATGACAAGGATGTGAATGACACCATACTGCCCATGGATGCAGCCTGGATGCCACAAAGGAGATTGGTAGAGGGAGCAAACTCTGCTTGTGGTAGCTGGCTGCAACTTCTGTTTTTCCACATGATTGGGTGACGCCTCTTCATGTATTTCACTACAGCTGTGGTGTCTCCATTTGTGTTTGACTGCCCTCAGCTTATTTAACACTTACAGAGCTTGCAGAGCTTGCACAGGACAATGCATCTGTCTTGGAGAGAGACATCCAATCCACAACTTCATCCTTTTTCTCCTCAATAATTATGATGCACCTTTCCAAAGCCAGGGAGAACTGTGGCCTACTACTGCTACTACTGTTGACCGAATGGAAGTTGACAAAGTGGAATTCGATCCAAATTTCTGGAAAAATTTGATTTGTCATGAATCCGAATCTCCTTGCACTTTGTGGTAATGGACCATACATTGGAACTGTATGGTATCAGTCTGAGGCATCCATTAATGTATACATTTTTATATGCATTAAATGGATGGCCAAAACATGATGTGAACCCACCCTTAGTTTGCCAAAACAACACAAGTACACAGCCGAGCAGTGGGGCGGAGAGGGAAGGCTTCCATGTACTGCATGCTATAGTACAGAAGGCTGGCAGAGCACGCAGACTGGTCCGGGAGGTCAGTGGTGAGGGCTGTGTTCCCTATTTTTCCATGGCTGGAAGCACAAAAACAAAAAACAAATAATGCAACAGGATTCTGCAAACACAAATAAGAAAGTAAATACAACAGTGCCATGTTACTATAAAAATGTAAAATGCTAATGCTGTGTTGTGAGATTCTTGGAAAATAAATTTTGTACAAAATGATTTGTGCCCGTCAGCTGCCTTCAAGATGATCTCTTTAGGACAGGAACCTAACACTTAATATCACATTCACAGGTGTATTTGTGCTTCCAGCCATGGCAATGTGCACCTGCGCACTGGGATGTGCTAACTAACTCCCAATTTTATTGTATTTGCAGTCTGCATTGGAGTTGTGGCTGGCTCCATTGGTCATGCACTCCTGATTAACGTGTCCGCCTCATATGCTGATTTTAATTAGTGCAAGTATAAAGCTGTAGCCTGCTTTCAGTATATTTATTGGAAGTCATCTGGCACCAGAACAGGTGAAATACAGAGTGGGCTCAGTATGCATGTAGAACCTGCATTCCCTAAATTTAATGGAGGCTGATATGGCACCAGTGAATGTGGTATTTAGTGTTATGTTCCTGTCCTAAAGATATCGCCTTGACTCTGGCAGACAAGCACAAATAATTTTGTACAAAATGTATTTGCCAAGGGGTGTCGGTTGGCTGCCGAATCGGTTAGCTCCAGCACACAGCGACATTCAAGGCAAAGTTTCCCCCTCCAACCAAGCAAAGCTTCCCCTCAAAGTGCACATATATACCCACCAGGATGCCTAGAAGCAAGAGACTTCCTCGGAAGCTAGGAAACTGGAGTTTTACTTTGAGAAAGATGGGGATAGCACGGGCTCCAGTCCCCTTCCGCCTTTGCTGTCATCTTCCCTGCTGGCCTCGGCGTCTCCTCAACATACTCCTACAGAGGCCTCCCTGCCATGCCAAGAACCCAGTACATTTCCTCAGGCATCCTCTCCTACCCATGCACGACGGAGGTCAGCTCCTACATTGCCCAATAATGGGGTCCATGATATTTCTCAGACGCCACTATCTCCAGCTATGAGGAGTCCGGTGAAATGGTGACCTAGGCTCCAAGAGGAAGGCCTAACTGAGGTGAGTACAGATCCTGCTCCTCATTCTGCTAACCACATCTCTGCCATCCTCCGTTGCCTCCCAACATCTGCTCAACCGGCCTCAGGTAATCTCATGAAGGATATGCTGGTGACATTTAACTCTGCCTTAGACAAGGATTGACTCTCGAGTCTCACACGTAGAAGTAAAGATGGGTGAATTTGCTACTTGACACAACCAACTTATGGACTCTCATAATGAGTTGGTAGCTGACATAGAACTTATAAAAGCTAAGCTTTCCAATCTAGAAGACCTCTCTAGATGTAACAATATCAAGTTCAGGGGGGTGCCAGAGGATGTTGGTTCCCCAGCCTTAGCTCAATATTTACAAGCTCTTCTCAAACAGCTTATTCCATCTTGTCGACCATGGAGTTTACCATTGATAGAGCGCACAGTATCCCCAGGACTCGTCATCTCCCAAAGACAGCGCCAAGAGATACCCTGGCACATATACACTTTTATCACATAAAAGAAGCTGCTCTAGCTGTGGCCAGACAGATGCCTGAATTGCCCGCTCCATATCAGACGGTGAAGCTATATGCAGACCTCTCAGTGGCCACTTTGCACAACGCTGGTTACTAGCTCCCATTTCGATGTCTTTGAGGTAGCATAAAATGGCATATAAATGGGGGTTCCTGGTGAAATTTTTTCCTACCCATAATGGGAAACTGGCTGCCATCTGCTGGAAACCTGGAATATCCCTATTAGAGATGAGCGAATCGAAGCTGACAAAGTGGAATTCGTTACGAATTTCATAGAAAATTCGATTCGCAACGAAAGCGAATTTCTTGGCGATTCGTAGTAACAAATATTTTTTTTTTCCTAAAATGGCCGCAAGCACATGTCATGACATGGGGGAAGGATCTCTGGGACAAAGAAGTAAACACCCACAATTTGATCACATGCAGACATGTAGCCAATCAGCAGCCAGCCAGGTCCTGTGATGTCACAGCTCTATAAATAGCTCTACACCGCTGGAATCCGCCATTTGCCATGAGATTTAGAGCAGGGACAGATGTGAGCTGCGTTAGGGCAAGTGATAGGAAAATGTTTCAAAATACAAGAAAAGAGATCAGGGATAGATAACCTGAATTGCAGGGATAGGAGAGGGACGATTTGTGGACAGAAAATCAGGCAGTGAATCGCTATCCATATACACTGCAGCAGCAGTGAGTGGGCATAGGGGTTAGCCTCTTGTACAGCACTGCACTGTCTTCTAAAGGCTGTTTTGGAGTGCTTTATGCAAAGAAGCATCATTAGTGTGACTTTTTTGCAGTGCAGTGAAAGAGGGTCAGAGCCTTGTTTAGGGGTACATTAAAAAAAAAAAAATAAATCTCAGTTTGTGGGGTGGTTAGTTTCAAATAAGTATTTTAGACCTCATTTGCCATCCAAGCAGAAAAGCGTGACATTGTTGTAAGGTAGTCAGTGAATATCATTTAAAAAAATATATATTAGAGATGAGCGAGCATACTTTTCCGAGCTTGGTGCTCATTCGAGTATTATGGTACTCGTAAGTGCTCGCTGCTCGGACGAGTATCTCGCCATGCTCGAGGAAATGGCAACTTCCGCATCATGCTTTTTTGGCGCCTATAAACTCAGCCAATCACAAGCCAGGAGACTCTGCTGTACACCCAGCATCACGTGGGGCCCTTACATGTCGATAGCAGGGGTTGGCTGGCCTGATCAGGTGACCCTGGAATATACTAGTGACTGGCCGCGGTGCTCGGCTCAGATGCTGTCTGGATGTCGTTAGGGATAGAGCTGCTGCGTTTCAGGGAGAGTGTTAGGGCCTGCATTTAGTTCTCTGTTAGGCAGGAATCACCCACAAAGAACCCAACAGCCCTTCTAAGGGCTACAAGAAATGTTTTTTTTTTGTCTCCTGGCTGAATGGCACTAGTAGTGCAGCTATCGCCATATATAACCCCTTTTTTTTTAAATTGTTATATCTCAGTGATACTAATCCATTGCACACAGCAGTGTGGAACCATTCTGTGTGTCACAGTTCAGTACACTCACTACAATCTGTATTTTCTGTCCAGGTGACACTTTCTTTACGTCACTTAATTAAACCAGACTGAACAAGTTTGTGGGTTTCAGTACAGCAGGCCCATTTATTTTTTATTTTTTATATAATACACTTATATACAGAAAATGTTGAACCCCAGGGCTAAGGGTTGAGGACGAGGGTGTGGGCGTGGGCATTCAATTACTGCAGGGGGCAGAGGCCGTGGTCCTGGGCAGGGTGAGACAGTACCTGCTGATGAGGAAGCAGGGGAATGCCGCAGAGCTACACTCCCTAGCTTCATGTCTCAACTTACAGAGACACGTGGTAGAGGACTGTTGAAACCACAACAGTGCGAACAGCTGATCTCGTGGATACCGGACAATGCTTCAAGTAACTTGTCCACCAGTCAGTCTTCCACGCAGTCCACCCACGTTACCCAAGGGAGCACTCCTCTGGCTCCTCCACCTCAACCTCCTTCCCCCCAGTCTGCCCCCTCCCAGGAAAATTTGGAATGCGATCCGGCATACTCTCAGGAACTGTTTTCTGGACCCTTCCCAGAGTCACAAATCACTTCTCAGGTTGCTGCTGACCTCGTTCCCGATGCCCAAGTTTTCCAACTGTCGCAGTCTGTGGGTGATGATGATGATGACAATGTTGAGTTAGTGGAAGAAGTTTGTAAAGAGGTGTCGGACGATGAGGAGACACGGTTGTCAGACAGTGGTGAAGTTGTTGTCAGGGCAGGAAGTCCGAGGGGGGAGCAGACTGAGGAATCGGAGGATGACGAGGTGACTGACCCAAGCTGGGTTGCTATGCCGAGTGAAGACAGTGCATCTGAGGCAGAGGCGAGTGCTGCACCAGAACAGGTTGGAAGAGGCAGTGGTGTGGCCAGAGGGAGAAGAAGGGCCAGAGCTGGTGCATCAGCAGCAACTGTTTCACGTAGTGAAGCTCCCGTGGCGAGGCCTAGATGTTCGCAAGTCTGGAGGTTCTTTAAAGAAAGTGAGGATGACCGACAGACTGTGGTGTGCAACCTCTGCCACACCAGGATCAGCAGGGGTGCCACCATTACTAGCCTAACCACCACCAGCATGCGCAAGCATATGAGTGCTAAACACCCCACTCAATGGAACCAAGGCCGTTCACCACCTCCTGCGGGTCACACCACTGCTCCTTCCCCTGTGTCACTCGCTGACTCTGCTAGTCAACCCCCTGCGTCACTCGCTGCCTCTGCTAGTCAACCCCTTGCCCAGGACCCCGGTACGAGCGCCTCCCGCCGGAAAACCACACCTTCGCCTCCACAATCCTCCACAGTGTCCACCAACGTGTCCCAGCGCAGCGTTCAGCTGTCTTTACAGCAGACGCAGGAGCGCAAGGGGAAATACAGTTCCACCCACCCACATGCGCATCTGTGCGCATTTCTGCAAGTCGACCACAGATGCTGTCACTCTCAGGGCAGCGCAGCGCCGCCTACAACTGCCCGCTCACCGACTGTTGTGCGACGTGCCCACGAGATGGAATTCGACATTAAACATGTTATCCAGAGTTTACCAGCAGCGCAGAGCGATTGTAGACTGCCAGATGTCAACTTCCACCAGAAATGGTAGTCAGTCAGATTCCTCAAGTCTACAATGAGGAGTGGACGTGGATGTCTGATATCTGCCAGGTGTTGAGCAACTTTGAGGAGTCAACACAGATGGTCAGCGGCGATGCCGCCATTATCAGCCTCACGATCCCGCTGCTTTGCCTGTTGAAAAACTCACTGCTCAGCATCAAGTCGGATGCTTTGCGCTTGTCATATGAGACGGTGGAGGAAGATACGTCGCTTGATAGCCAGAGCACCCTCCGGTCTGTTTCTCAGCGCGTATCGGAGGAGGGGGATGAGAATGAGGAGGAAGAGGAGGAGAATGTCGGCGAGACAGTAGAGGGTACCAGTGCTCAGTCCTTAACTCTTGAGCGTGTATGGGCTGAAGAGGAGGACTTGGAGGAGGAGGAGGAAATGGAGAGTCAGGCCAGTGAGGAGAGGGAATTCTTGCGTGTTGGGACTCTGGTGCACATGGCAGACTTCATGTTAGGCTGCCTATCCCGTGACCCTCGCGTTAGAAGAATTTTTTCAAACACCGATTACTGGGTGTTCACTCTCCTGGACCCACGGTACAAGCAGAACCTTTCCACTCTCATCCCTGCAGAGGAAAGAAGTATGAGAGTGAATAGATATCAACAGGCCCTGGTGCACAAGCTGAAACAATCCTTCCCATCTGACGCCGCTAGCGGCAGAGGGCATGGTTCTGTGGGCCAAGTAGCGGGGGAGAGGAGCCGAGCAGGCAGCTTGTCCAGCACTGGCAGGGGAACGCTCTCCAAGGCCTTTGCCAGTTTTATGTCACCCCAGCAAGACACTGTCACCTGTCCCCAGTCTAGGCAGAGTAGGGGGGAGCTGTACATAAAGATGGTGAGGGAGTACCTAGCTGACCATACCAACGTCCGTAGCGATCACTCTGCTCCATACAACTACTGGGTTTCAAAGCTGGACACGTGGCCTGAACTGGCGCTGTACGTCTTGGAGGTGCTGGCCTGCCCTGCCGCTAGCGTGCTGTCATAGCGGGTATTCAGTGCAGCTGGTGGCGTCATCACCGATAAGCGTACACGCCTGTCAACTGACAGCGCTGACAGGCTGACGCTTATTAAAATGAACAAAGCCTGGATTTTACCGGAATTCAAATCTCCTCCGGGGGAAAGCAGCTAAAGATTAACATTACTTATGTATCCGATTCCTCTTCTCTACTCCTCCTACTCCTCCTCCTCCATGTCGTCTTTGCCTAACGCTGACTAAAAAAACGCCATTTTTTTAGAGGTCCAACTGGCACTCTTTTACCACAATTTTTCAGGAGGGCCCCCTACAGGCCCTCTCTTCAAACAATTTTTCCGGAGGTCCACCTACAGGCCCTCTCTCCAAACAATTTTTCCGGAGGTCCACCTACAGGCCCTCTCTCCAAACAATTTTTCCGGAGGTCCACCTACAGGCCCTCTCTCCAAACAATTTTTCCGGAGGTCCACCTACAGGCCCTCTCTCCAGTTCCAGTTTCCAGTTTTATTTGCGCAAACTGCGTAAATTATTTTTTTGGGATAGGTGTGAAAAATAATATTACCTGCGTATCTATATTGCCCAACATTGGGTACGGTAGCAACAAGAAGAACAAACACATGCTGCCCACAGGGTTTCGCAAATTCCTGGTCCACAATGTCAAGGAGCTCGAGGTTCTGTTGATGAGCAACGTCTCCTCAAAGAAAGCAACGTCTCCTCAAAGAACCGAAAGACCATTGTGGAGAGAGCGGCACAGCTCGCCATCAAAGTGACGAACCCCAATGCCAGACTGCGCAGCGAAGAGAACGAATAAATATCTCTGTGGTTATTTGTGCTAAATAAAAGTTAAATAAACAAAAAAATTAATCTGTTCCTGTGCCTGATCCACCCAAGTTGAATCTGTCCCATCATGAGAAAGTCCCCCCAAGGAGTCCCCACTGTAACTTGCTTCCCATACAACTACCTCACCCCCCGACACCTGTGTCTTGCCATTGTCCACCACCTCCTCAGACAACACTGGTAAATCCCCACTGTCAGCACACTGAAACTGCAAAAGGTCTTGCGAATTGGGGCAGAGAATGTTCTGGGGTAGCACATCAGAGAAGGGGTGACTATCGGGTTCCAGGGAGTACGTGACCACATGCAATCTCCATCCAAAAAGTCATACTGAGGCTCACCACCATGCTTTACACTGCAATCTTATTGAAAGACAGACAATCAGGGGTTAACCGTCAGGCAGCATTTTTAAGTGGGTCAACATTACCGTGTCCCTGAAAATTGCCTTCGCCAGACTATTTTTTATGAAAGGCCATGGGGTTCTATACACACAGTGCTGACGGAAGCCCATCAGCGTTTCTAAACACAATTGAATCTGTCCCATCATGAGAAAGTCCCCCCAAGGAGTCCACAATGTAACTTGCTTCACTTTCAACTACCTCACCCCCCGACACCTGTGTCTCGCCATTGTCCACCACCTCCTCAGACAACACTGGTAAATCCCCACTGTCAGCACACGGAGACAGCAAAAGATCTTGCGAATTGGGGCAGATAATGTTCTGGGGTAGCACATCAGAGAAGGGGTGACTATGGGGTTCCAGGGAGTACGTGACCACATGCAATCTCCATCTAAAAAGTCATGCCACACTTGATCTAGCTCATAATTGACAATTGTATCGGTTGATGCTAAATTTTTAAGTTGGGGTCCTGCGTCGTCATTCTAACTACATCCGGCTGTTGTCAACACCACACACGCTAGCCCAGGGGGCACTCCTCTGGCTCTTCCAGCTTAACCTCCTTCCCCCCAGGCTGCCCCCCACCTACAGGCCCTTTCTCCAAACAATGTACCCGGATAGGGGACGTATTAGATATTATACTGATTTTTGTTTGTTCCTCTTTTAATTGGCTCCTGACCTGTGATAGGCAGAGCATGGACACGTCCCCTTAGCTGCAGTAGAAAAGACACTCCCCTGGCCAGAGCAAGCTCTTTTTCCTTTTCCGTGTTCGAAAAATCCATGAAATATATGGTCCCAAGATAGGGGACGTATACGATTTTAAACTGAGAAGAATCGATACCACACATGCCCCACTAGGAGAATTTGGGGTAATGGTGGGATTAGGCAGCCTCAGAGGCATCCATGCATGCTGCCCCTGCTGTTTCCTGTCCATTTCCGTGGTGTTTCCATAATTTTCTGAGGTTTCCAGGTTTTCACCCAGCCTTCCCTAGGCAGAGCCCTGCAAAAAATGCTCGAGTCTCCCATTGACTTCAATGGGGTTCGTTATTCGAAACGAGCACCCGAGCATCGGGAAAAGTTCGACTCGAATAACGAGCACCCGAGCATTTTAGTACTCGTTCATCTCTAATATATATATATATATATATATATATATATATATACAGTTAGGGCCAGAAATATTTGGACAGTGACACAATTTTCGCGAGTTGGGCTCTGCATGCCACCACATTGGATTTGAAATGAAACCTCTACAACAGAATTTCAGTGCAGATTGTAACGTTTAATTTGAAGGGTTGAACAAAAATATCTGATAGAAAATGTAGGAATTGTACACATTTCTTTACAAACACTCCACATTTTAGGAGCTCAAAAGTAATTGGACAAATGAACATAACCCAAACAAAATATTTTTATTTTCAATATTTTGTTGCGAATCCTTTGGAGGCAATCACTGCCTTAAGTCTGGAACCCATGGACATCACCAAACGCTGGGTTTCCTCCTTCTTAATGCTTTGCCAGGCCTTTACAGCCGCAGCCTTCAGGTCTTGCTTGTTTGTGGGTCTTTCCGTCTTAAGTCTGGATTTGAGCAAGTGAAATGCATGCTCAATTGGGTTAAGATCTGGTGATTGACTTGGCCATTGCAGAATGTTCCACTTTTTTGCACTCATGAACTCCTGGGTAGCTTTGGCTGTATGCTTGGGGTCATTGTCCATCTGTACTATGAAGCGCCGTCCGATCAACTTGGCAGCATTTGGCTGAATCTGGGCTGAAAGTATATCCCGGTACACTTCAGAATTCATCCGGCTACTCTTGTCTGCTGTTATGTCATCAATAAACACAAGTGACCCAGTGCCATTGAAAGCCATGCATGCCCATGCCATCACGTTGCCTCCACCATGTTTTACAGATGATGTGGTGTGCCTTGGATCATGTGTCTTCTCCAAACTTTTTTCTTCCCATCATTCTGGTACAGGTTGATCTTTGTCTCATCTGTCCATAGAATACTTTTCAAGAACTGAGCTGGCTTCTTGAGGTGTTTTTCAGCAAATTTAACTCTGGCCTGTCTATTTTTGGAATTGATGAATGGTTTGCATCTAGATGTGAACCCTTTGTATTTACTTTCATGGAGTCTTCTCTTTACTG
>ONZH01010261.1:0-11066 GCA_900303285.1 Rhinella marina
CACGGCCTCTGCCCCCTGCAGTAATTTAATGCCCACGCCCACGCCCTCGTCCTCGACCCTTAGCCCTGGGGTTCAACATTGTTTGTATATAAGTGTATGATATAAAAAAAAAATTAAACGCGCCTGGTGTACTGAAACCCACAAACTTGTTCAGTCTGGTAGAATTAAGTGACGTACAGAAAGTGTCACCTGGACAGTATATACGGATGGGAGCGAGTGTGCTGAACTGTGACACACAGAAAGGTTACACACAGCTGAGTAAAATGGATTTGTATCACTGAACTAAAACAACTGAAATTTTTTTTTTTTTTTTATATTTGTTTTTTTATATATTTTTTTAAATTTAGTTTTTTTGGGAACGTGACGTGCAGGAACTATGGTAGGACTGTCACCCTGTTAACGGTGGCTATTTAGTCTGCGACCCAGACAAATGTCACACAGAGAATTTTCTGGATCAAGCGGTAGATGATATTGGTAGCAAATGACTTGGTTGTATTCTGTGATGTACAGAAAGTGTCACCTGGACAGTATATACGGATCGGAGCGAATGTGCTGAACTGTGATACACAGAATGGTTCCACACTGCTGTGTGCAATGGATTTGTATCACTGAGATAGAACAATAAAAAAAAACAGGGTTAGATATGGCGATAGCTGCACTACTAGTGCCATCCAGCCAGCCAAGCCAGGAGACAAAAAAAAAATTCTTCTAGCCCTTAGAAGGGCTGTTGGGTTCTTTGTGGGTGATTCCTGCCTAACTGAGAACTAAATTCAGGCCCTAACACTGTCCCTGAAAGGCAGCAGCTCTATCCCTAACGACATCCAGACGGCATCTGAGCCGAGCGCCGCGGCCAGTCACTAGTATATTCCAGGGTCACCTGATCAGGCCAGCCAACCCCTGCTATCGACATGTAAGGGCCCCACGTGATGCTGGGTGTACTGTAGAGTCTCCTGGCTTGTGATTGGCTGTGTTTATTGGCGCCAAAAAAGCACGATGCGGAAGTTGCCATTTCCTCGAGTATGGCGAGATACTCGTCCGAGCTGCGAGTACTTACGAGTACCCTAATACTCGAACGAGCACCAAGCTCGGACGAGTATGCTCGCTCATCTCTAGTACTGTTCTATTAGGGGCCAGCTGTTCCGTTCCGCAAAATACGGAATGCACACGGATGCCATCCATTATTTTTGCTGCTCCGCAATTTGCGGCCCGCAAAACACCACGTTTGTGTGAAAGAAGCCTTAACAGGAGCAGATCTGTGCCCTGTTATACCCAACCATGTTTAACCCCTTCGCGACCAGCGCCGTACATGTACGGCGCTGGGGCGATGCGGGCACATGGCGCCCGCTCGCGGGTGCGGCGGGCGTCATGGCCGGCAAGTCTCTGCTGTTTCTAACAGCAGAGACTTGCCGCTACTTACCGCCATCGGCGGCGTCTTCCGGGGTGACTAGATGCCGTGATCACACGTGATCACGGCATTTAGTTGCGTCTAAACCCGGAAGCGTTCGCTTCCGGATGGTGTACAGACACCCCGTGTGGCCAATCGGGGTGTCTGTACACCATATGAAAACTGTAATCCTCGCTGGTGAGGATTACAGTTTTCAAAGTGCAATTCTTATTCTGGCCACTAGATGGCAGGCCAGGATAAGAAATGAGCAATTGATGGATTTCTGAGTCTATAAAACCCAGAATTGCTCATAAAGAAAAAAAAAAAAAACACAATTTATAAGCCCATATTTGAGCTTTCTAATAGTAAAAAAAAATTTTAAAAAATGTTAAAAAATATATAAAAAATAAAAAAGATGTAAAAGTTCAAATCACCCCCCTTTCCGTATAAGTAAAAAATAAATACCTAAATAACAATAAATATAGACATCATGGGTATCACCGTGACCGAAAACGCCCGTACTTTTAAAATATAAAAAAAAAATTCCAATACGGCGAATTGTGTGGCGGAAAAAAGCGTCCAAATGGCGATTTGCCGTTTTTTGTCGCTTTTTTTTTCTAAAAAAAAATTAAATAAAAAGTGATCAAAAAGTCATACACACCCCAGAATGGTATCAATAAAAACTTCAGATCGGTCCCGCAAAAAATGAGCCCCCATACAGCTCTGTACACATAAATACCAAAAAGTTATAGGGGTCAAGATTTGACAAGGAAAAAAAAAAAAAAAAAAAGGGCATCTTTCGAATTATTTTATCACTATGAAAACGCAGGAAAAACTATACATATTAGGTATTGCCGGATTCGTACTGACCAGTAGAATGAAAGTAATGGATCAGTTTTAATGCACATCGAACGCTGTAAATAAGAAACCCGTAGAACTGTAGCGGAATAGCGTTTTCTTTGCAATTTCACCCGGTTTGGAATTTTTTTCCTGCTTCCCACTACACCGTATGCAATATTAAATGGTGGCGTTGGAAAGTACAACTTGTCCCGCAAAAAAAAAGGCCTCATACAGCTATGTGAACAGAAAAATAAAAGAGTTATGGCTGTTTGAAGGCAGGGAGCGCAAAACGAAAATGCAGAACCGAAAAAAGCTCCGGGCGCGAAGGGGTTAAGTGTCATGAGAAATAGTGGCTTTTTCTGCACAAGCGTCCGAAAATTATGCATTAAAAGAGGCAGAATACTTGCTCAGATTTATGCACACACTAGTTTCAGAAGAAACAGTGCCTGGTTCTGAAGTTGAACAAGCCTGAAAGAAGTTTCCCTTTAATTTGGGAGTAGCAGCAGAACAGTGTGGATGTGGAAAGGGTAAAATGTGTAGGAATAACTGGCAACAATAGGAGAACCAGCAGTAGCAGCACAGCATGGAACAGACAAGGCTGTAGATGTGTGGGTGGCTGTGTGGGAGTAGTAATAGTAGTACTGGCGGCTATATAGGGGCAATAGTAGCTACAGTAATAGTAATGAAAGTGGCAATAGGGGGATAAACAACAGGGAGCAGCAGCTGTGGTGGTGGAGGAGGCAGCAACAGCTATATGTTATGAAAAATGATGTTAGGCAGGCAGACATTGGCAGTGGCACAATGGGACCGATGATAAATAGCCAGCATAAGCAATAGCAGATCTATTCATTGGCCTCAGCAGGAGATGTCTGAAAACTCTCATAGATCCATGCCTCATTCATTTTGTGCAAGACAACTTTGTTCATTTGGGTGTGATGACAAGTGCTGTGCAAAAAGCTTTCTGAGATGACACTGGAGGCTATACAAGATAGTACAGAGAAAGAAACCCAGACTAATTCCAGACACTGTCCAGAAGTTCATGGAGGTAAGGGAACATGGTATGCACTAGAGAAAGGCCACAGTCCAGGTAGAACTGAACTTAGTTTTTCAAGTGGTACATTTCTGTTTGTTGACTTGTGTCAACTTGGTATGGTACATGAAAAAAACGCTCCATCATGTTGATGAGACTGATCGGTTGAATGGACTGCTGAAAGGGGAAAATTCGATTCACCGGGAAGACAAATTTCCTCATACTTCATGGTAGGTAGTAGAGATGAGTGAATCATTCAAAAAATTATTCGCCGAACATTCACCAAACTTTTCCTAAAATTCGTATATTCGACGAATAGATTTGTTGTATTTGCGTACTAAATATACGTTATTATGTGCTATTAGCGAACATTCGCTTACTAATAACGAACGTTCATTTACAAAATGTACGCAACTTCTTAGAAGACGTACGCATGAGCGTACAAATAGCTTACGAATCTCAGCGTACTATTGTCTAAGCGATTACGCAATACGCAGGCACGTACGAGGAGAGGCCGCGGCGTGCACTCCTCAGAGGCAGAGCGACTATTCGAGATATATATATGGTAAAGTGCAAATACATTATTATAGGTTAAATATAAAAATTTTGAATATCACCTACCTAGTATGCTCACGGACATGTTTAAGTCTCTTTTCTTCTGACGCTTGTCATAGAACTGGAGCAGAGTCCCAAACTCAGTCGCAATTTGTAATCCACATAGGTAAAATTGTAATCCAAATGGGTAAAAAAAAAAGCAGCAAAGGTTCCTTAAAAAACCCTCTTTCAAGGGGCTCCCCAAATAACCTGAAAAGGGGGAAAAAAGGGATGAGGCGCACGAATGCGCAACTTAATTTCCTGAGTTGCCTCGTCATCCTCCCGCGCTGGAGAAAGGGGCTGAACTACCAGGGAGGAGTCTGCATCGCTGAATTGAATTCGTACGCAACAGTGTATAGAGTAACTACCAGGGAAAAGTCTGCATCGCTGAATTGAATTCGTACGCGACAGCGTATAGAGTAACTAAATTATACGTAGAATAGCGTATAATTTATAGGACACACTACGTAGCGTAGCTAACCATTAGAGGACCAGGTGATTTTCTGTTTTTATTTTTCACACCTTGCCTTCCCAGACTTATAGCTTTTTTATTTTTCCGTTCACATAGCCTTATTAGAGCTTATTGTTTGCAGGACAAGTTGTACTTTCTAATGGCACCATTTATGGTTGCATACAATGTAGTGGGAAGTGGGGAAAAAAATTCCAAATTGGGTAGAATAAAGAAAATAAAAAAAAATCTGTTACAGTTTTGCGTTCACTATGCAATAAAATCCACCGGTTACTTTTGTTCTCCAGGTCAGTACGATTACAATACCACATATACTGTACTTTTTTTGTGTTTTAATACTGGAAAAAAAAATAAAATAAAAAACCTTGAAAAAAACAATAGTTTTTTCATCGCCATATTCTGACCCTATAAGTTTTTTTTGTAGTTATGCATACATATCTGTTTGAGGACTTTTTGCGAGGTGATCTGAACTTTTCAGTGATACCATTTTGAAGTGTATGACTTTTTGATCACTTTTTATACATTTTTTGGGGGAATTGAAGTGACAAAAATGGTGAATTGACCGTTTTTATTTTTTTTTCCATTACTCCATTCATCATATAGGATTAATATTGCTATATTTTAATAGTACAGGCGTTTTCGCATGCAGCAATGCACATAATATGTATTTTTTTATTGATTACATTTTTTGTTAAAGGGGTTGTCTCACGAGAAATCTCTTAATAATATAAAAATGAATTTCTGTCTGTCTGTCTGTCTGTCTGTTCTCTATGCGCGACCAAACTACTGGACCGATTTTCACCAAATTCGGCACACAGGTACATGTGTCCGGGAAGGTTTTAGACCAGGTCTCATCTCTCTAGGACGTACCGTTCCCGAGATATTCCCAAAATATGATCTCCATTAGCCAACATTACAACTGGGAGCTTTGGTTTTAAACTCCAACTGCCATTCTCTGCAAAGCCACACAGGGAGGGCAGGTTTCCATAACAACCAGGTAATTATCAGCAGCTGATGATCTCATCCATTTCTATTTACTGACACTGTTAAAGGTATTCCGGTTACCATAAATATAACTTATGTTTTTTTCTATTACTACAGTTCAGTAGTAATAAAAAATGTTTTCCTCCACTGCTGCCTATTGTGTGGGCTCATAAATAAGCATGGTATTGACCTTTAATTCAGGCCACCCTAAAAGAAGTACTTAAAACCCCCGCCCCAGGTCTCACTAAGCCACACCCCCCAACTCTGTCAGGCCACACCCCCTTTCACTCCGCAGCCAACAGAGATTGAAAAAATAAAGGTAAAAATCAACTTCTGTCAGCTGCAGGGATGGGTGGGAGGTTGACTTTCTTTCTGCAACAACACACACAAACATTAAATAAAATAGATTAAATCCACCCATGCAAAGCGTCTTGCTAATCCACGCCCCCGACTCTGTCAGGTCACGCCCCCTCCCACTCTGCAGCCAACGGGAATTGAAAAAATGAAGGTAAAAAAAAACTTCTGTTTGCTGCAGGGGTGGGAGGGTGAATTTCTCTCTGCAACGACACACAAAAATTTTAGATGAAATAGACTAATTATAGACTACAACCGTTCGAAGCCTTTTGCTAAGCCACGCCCCGTCTGTCAGGCCACACCCCCTCTCACTCCGCAGCCATTCTGCAACGACACACAGAAACATTAAATGAAATAGATTAAATGCACCTAGCTTTGCTAAGCCACGCCCCGACTCTGTAAGGCCACGCCCCCTCCCACTCCGCAGTCAACAGGGATTGAAAAAATAAAGGTAAAAATCAACTTCTGTCAGCTGCAGGGATGGGTGGGAGGTTGACTTTCTTTCTGCAATGACACACAGAAACATTAAATGAAATAGATTAAATACATCCATGTGAAGTGTCTTGCTAATCCACGCCCCCGACTCTGTCAGGTTACACCCCCTCCCACTCCACAGCCAATGGGGATTGAAAAAATAAAGGTAAAAATAAACTTCTGTTTGCTGCAGAGGTGGGAGGGTGAATTTCTCTCTGCAACGACATACAAAAATTTTAGATAAAATAGACTAATTATAGACTACAACTGTTCGAATCGTCTTGCTAAGTCACGCCCCCAACTCTGTCAGACCACGCCCCCTCTCACTCTGCAGCCATTCTGCAACGACACACAGAAACATTAAATGAAATAGATTAAATCACCTATGCAAAGCGCTTTGTTAAGCCACGCCCCCAACTGTGTCAGGTCACACCCCCTCCTACTCCGCAGCCAACAGGGATTGAAAAAATGAAGGGAAAAATAAACTTCTGTCAGCTGCAGGGGTGGGAGGGTGAATTTCTCTCTGCAATGACACACAAAAATCGTAGATGAAATTGACTAATTTTAGACTACGACCATTCAGTACTAATAAAAGATGTTTTTTTCCACTGCTACCCATTGCGGGTCCCCATAAATTACCATGTCATCGACCTGTAATTCATGCCACTCTGACCCCCGCCCCAGATCTCGCGAAACCACGCTCCGACTCTGTCAGGCCACGCCCCCTCCCACTCCGCAGCCAACGGGGATTGAAAAAATGAAGGTAAAAATCAACTTCTGTCAGCTGTAGGGGCGGGAGGGAGGTTGGATTTCTTTCTGCAACAACATACAGAAACATTAAATGAAATAGATTAATTATACCCGTGCAAAGCAATGTTTTCTTCCACTGTTACCCATGGCGTGTCCTCATAAATTACCATAGCATCGACCTGTAATTCTGGCCACCATCAAAAGAAGGACTTAAAACCCTACCCTAGGTCTTTCAATGTCACGCCCCCGACTCAGTCAGGCCATGACCCCTCCCACTCCGCAGCCAATGGAGATTGAACAATTGAAGGTAAAAATCAACATCTGTCAGCTGCAGGGATGGGAGGGAGGATGACTTTCTCTCTGCAACGACACACAGAAACATTAAATGAAATAGATTAAATATACCCGCGCAAAGCAATGATTTCTTCCACTGCTACCCATTGTGTTTCTTCAAATTACCATGGCATTAACCTATAATTCAGGCCACCCTGAAATGAAGGACTTAACCCCCCCCCGTGTCCCATTAAACCACACCCCCTCCCACTCTGCAGCCAATAGGGATTGAAAAAATGAAGGTAAAAATCACCTCCTGTCAGCTGCATTGACTTTCTCTCTGCAACGACACACAGAAACATTAAATAAATAGATGAAATATACCCAGGCGAAGCCGGGTCTTTCTGCTAGTATTCTATAGTTTTCACACTAGCCCCTGGATCAGAATACTTTTGTAATTGGATGTAACTAAAAATTTAGCATAGCCACTGAGTTATTCAATAATATGTATCTGTATAGCACCACCTGCTTTTTGTTTTTTTCTTATTTCTTTGACCTGCTCACTGTTAAGGCCGCACATGCTCAGTTTCATCCTACAACTGCCTCCTGAGCTGTGATAGGGAGAGCTGAGAAACGCCCCCTGAGCTACAGCAGAAAAGACACTCCCCTTGAGCTGTCATCGGGATATAATACTAGCAGAGCAATGAATGGGGAGATCTCTGGAGCCATGTGAGGTACAGGGCTGGTTCTAGATTTGTTAGAAAGAGGTTGTCATATTCTATATGATGTGTGATTTTCATGTTTTATATTAGTCATGGGATAACCCCTTTAAGTCAACCTGGGTGACTATAACTGGCAATCATTAGGTTGCCCATTGTGTTCATTAATAGCTATATAGTCATCACTCAACACTTCATTTTCAATATAACAATAGAGTGCTGCCATCTAGTGGCCTGCATTGGTATATTGCACTAAACTGCCAGAGCGTGCTTGAGGCTTTGGGCTATTAGTGCAGTGTAACAGGTTCGTCGATCTCAGCTGGGGAACCTGTTATTAGAGTGGGAGCACGCGGCTCCGTCTTCCGGAATGCTTACATGCCATGGTCAAATTTGACTACAGCATCTAAGGGTGAAATGCATGCGATCAGCTGATCATATACATGTGCTATGGGACTCTGTTTGAAACAGCAGACATCCGATGGCTATGGCGTCCTCTGCATGCGCAAGCAGGCGCCATGTTTAAAAATGCTACTTCGGATGTAGATATATAGATGAGCTTGTGAAGGGGTTAATAGGTACTAGCAACATTTCAAGTGTTTTTTTTTTATTATGTAATTTAAAGACACCTCTTGCAAACACATTGCACCCTGGTTATGATATTCACTTTGGGGGTCTGAACTAAGATCTGAAAGGGGGTTCTTTTTCACATTGGAGATCTGTTCCGAGGTCAGATTAGGGTCTTATTAAGGGCTCATGCACACAACTAGAGATTAGTGAATCTATTCGCTGCTTCATAGATTCAATATGAATCTTTGCAATTTTCTACTCCGAAGCGGATCCGGATCTTTTCAGATTTGCTCAGTTGAAATCTTAAATGTTCTTAAACGTTTGTATGCAAACACTACGTACGCTTCTGATGAATTGTACGCTAATGCTACATATTAGTTAATGCATACAAATTCAGTTAATTAGTAAAAATGAGCGAACATGCTCGTCTGAGCTTGGTGCTCGATCGAGCATTAGGGTATTCGTACATGCTCGATACTCGGACGAGCATATTGCGATACTCAAGGAAATGGCACCTTCCTCTTCCTGCATGTTAGGCGCCTTTTTCTCAGCCAATCAACATGCATGAGAGTCTTTGGTACCACCTAGCATCACGTGGGACCCCTACAAGTCAATAGCAGGAATTGGCTGGCCAGATCAGATGACCTGGGAATATAAGAATCTAGTCCTGTGCTGTTCGCCTCAGACGCCGCCTGCATGAGATTAGGGATAGAGCTGCTGTCTGTCAGGGAGAGTGCTAGGGCCCCAATTTAGATGTTGGTTAGGCAGGAATCATCCTCAAAGAACCCAACAGCCCTTTTAAGGGCTACAAGCACCTTTTTTTTGGTCTCCTCCTGGCTGCTGGCTGGGACTTGTAGTGCAGATACCGCCATTTTGGCTGCACACTGTGCGCAGCGACTGGTGGCAGATAGGGGACAGCATGTGGTCCACACAGACCCCAAAGAAATTGCCCAAAGTCCTCTCAGTACTCATTTTTGCTGCTGCTGCTGCTGCTGTAACTTGGTTTGCTGGGATCTGTAGTGCAGTCTAGGGAATATGTTTTTTTTCTCTCATTTATATATACTACAGACCAGTGAACAATTATGTAGTGTGCTGTACAGTAGCGTCAGTCTAGGGAATACATTTTTTCTCTCAGTTATATATACTACAGTCCAGTGAAAAATTGAGTGGTTTGCGGTAAAATAGCCGCCATTTAAAGACTATGTTTTTTCTCTCATTTATATACTACAGTGCAGTGAACAATTCTATTGTGTGCTGTACAGTAGCGTCAGTCTAGGGAATACATTTTTTTTTCTCTCAGTTATATATACTACAATGAAGTGAACAATTCTGTTGTGTGCGGTACACTAGCCGGAGTCTAGAAAATAAGTTTATTCTCTCAGTTATATATACTACAGTCCAGTGAAAAATTGAGTGGTTTGCGGTACAATAGCCGCCATTTAAAGGCTACGTTTTTTCTCTCATTTATATATACACTACAGTGCAGTGAACAATTCTGTCGTGTGCTGTACAGTAGTGTTAGTCTAGAAAATAAGTTTTTTCTCTCAGTTATATATACTACAGTCCAGTGAAAAATTGAGTGGTTTGCGGTAAAATAGCCGCAGTCTAAAGACTATGTTTTTTCTCTCAGTTATATATACTACAGTGCAGTGAACAATTCTGTCGTGTGCGGTACAGTAGCCGCAGTCTAGAAAATACTTTTTTTCTCTCAGTTATATACTGTATATTACAGTCCAGTGAAAAATTATGTCGTGTGCAGTACATTAGCCACAGTCTAAAGACTACGTTCTTTATCTCAGTTTTATATACTACAATCCAGTTAAAAATTCTGTTGTGTGCGGTACAGTAGCCGGAGTCTAAAGACTATGTTTTTTCTCTCAGTTATATATGTCGGAGTTGTGAGAATAGAGTGCAAGTGAGGGAGACATGGGGTTTGAATGGACGTTCATCTGGATCCTCAATACACTCCCTCACTCACTGCATCAAGTGTCCGACAGCACTTGGTCGTCTAGGGGTTTATACCATAGTAGAATAATATTCCAGATGCTCGTTGTTTTATAATATATTAAGTAGATCTTTATTACTGTGCCCAGTAAAGCACAGGGTACAGCATGATGGTGAGTACTGTTACAAAGAATGTCAGTGACAATAACAGTATATATACACAAAGGTGTTACATAACACTGCTACAACCCCCGCAGTGTGCACAGACAACAACTGTGCTTTACGACCCTCTCACACCCATCATTATCATACTGGTCATTCAACAAACAGAAGTCCCTAGAAACTGGAAAATTCTAGACTTGTCAGCCAGGAAAACTCTGGAACTTTCCTTCACTGGAATCTGACTCCATTTTGTCTACATTAAACCTCACATCTCTTCCTCCTACAATATATACTACAGTGCAGTGAACAATTCTGTCGTGTGCGGTACACTAGTCGGAGTCTAGAAAATACGTTTTTTCTCTCAGTTATATATACTACAGTCCAGTGAAAAATTGAGTGGTTTGCGGTACAATAGCCGCCATTTAAAGACTACGTTTTTTCTCTCATTTATATATACACTACAGTGCAGTGAACAATTCTGTCGTGTGCTATACAGTAGCGTCAGTCTAGAAAGTAAGTTTT
>ONZH01010263.1:0-52142 GCA_900303285.1 Rhinella marina
AATAAAGAGTGTGTGAAGGTTTACTGTAGGTACACTTTAAAAGGATTTTCCCATTAAAATTAATTTCCCAGTATGCATGCATGACCACTGTATCCACAGTATGGACGTGGCAATAAAGTCTTACTGTCACATTACATTATAAAACCCTATAAACTTTTTGTTTCATAATAAATATTCAGTGAAACTTAACCATTTCTAATTTTTTTTCTAGGCGACTTGTGTTACAAAAATCACTCGGTCAAAGGAGATGAATCATGAATTGACCTTTTATTCCTCTCATTATGAGGTCATTTTTAATACTGGTGGCTTGCCATGTGGTTATAATGCCGCCTCTCACTAGGCCTGCATCAGTGCCAGGGTGGAACTGCTAACTCTACACACTCTACTTGTCCGACCCCCCAAAATTTTTTAATATGTTCCTGAAAGTGAATAGCATACAGAAAAACAAAAAACAAAAAAGAAAACAAAACCATAAGCTCCCTCCTGTTTTTACTCCCTTGTGGACTAGACTTGTAACGTCTCGTCTGTCATCACATGCAACGCTGCAGCCATTCATTGGCCAGTGAAAGGCTGCAGCAGTGCATGTGACAACAGAATGGATGTCACACTTCCAGTCCAAAGGGGACTGAAAGCAACGAGATAAGAACAGTGAATAGGTGACTTTTTTTCTTGATGCCAGTTATCTTCAGGGCCACAAGTAAAATTGCCTTAGTGGATCGGACAACCCCTTTTAACAATAGAATGAAAGTGGAAAATAAAAAAAATCTGGACCAGTCTATGCTTCAGAATTTGTGGTCTGATAGGACTACGAATATATATAATTGAGGAAATCTCAATCTCTGTATTTATTATGTGAAAGATATCATTTAGAAGAACTGTTACCTGCAGATGGAAATTTTTTTTCTCTTTCTTCAAAGAACCATTCACCAGTCTTTATTTAACTTCCCTGTTATACATGAGAGAAACAGAATGGTTATTATCAATGCCAATATCATAAAGTAGCTGGAAAAGGCACCATAATAACCATAGTCATTAAGTGTCCATAATTCAAGTAAGGGTCAAATTCTACTTCATGTGATTTCCTAGTTCTGGTGCTATATCAAATGTTATATCTGCAACTAAAGATCACTTCCATTCCTATAAACAGGGTTTGTGTCTGCAGCCTGTGTATGAATTTCTGCATGCATGGCCTGTTCAGATTTGTGGGACAGTTGCAAAAATATGACATATGTGAACACTCGTAAAAAGTGCAGCTGGATCTGAATACTTTTGTAATTGTTTTTAAAGTATAGAAAATTTAGTACAGCCACGGTATCATTATATCGCCACCTGCTGCTTTTTCCCTGTTGTCTAAGGTGGTCACATATGCTTGGTTCCATCCTTCAGTTACCGCCAGTCCTATCTACTGTTAGAAGATGTAACAGTTACAGGGAGAAAGCTGCAGCAGAAATGACACGCCCCCTGAGAAAGAACATGTCCAATCAGATGTGATAGGGAGAGCGCTGCATTAGAAGGGACACAACCACTGTGCAGTGATAGGGAGAGGACTGCAGCACAAAGGACACACCCCCTGTGCTGCCAGCTTGAAATAAATCTAGAAGAGGAATTGGAGCAAAGAATAGAGCGATCTCTGGAGCCATGCGAGTTACTGGGCTGGTTCTAACTTTGATAGAAAGAGATAGTCATGTACTGTATGAGGTCTGATTTTTCATTTTTTTACATTAATCAAGGGATAAACCCTTTAAAAGTCTGCCTGGTAATATGCAAGAAACAAAAAGGTGGAACTACCGGTTCTCTGCGCTCCTATAGACATCCTGAGGTGAGCATATGGAAACCAGCAGTTTCCTTCCTCCTGCAGTACACAGGGAAAGTGGCTGCCAGTCCACAATGCAGAAGCATGTACACTTCAGTCATTTTCAAAGAAGGACAACATAGCACGGTTGTGTCACGGTTGCAGTGCTGCCAAGTACTACGTAGTGGTTAAGGCCACTGAGGCCCTAATTAAGGCTGCACTGTTTAGTCAGTCTGAATTATAACCTTTCCACCCCGGATGTTTTTTCGGTTTTCCGTTTTCGTTTTGCACTCCCTGCATTCAGGGCTTGTTTTTTTGCGGGACAAGTTGTACTTTCCAACGCCACCATTTAATGTTGCATATGGTGTAGTGGGAAAAAAAATTCCAAAATCGGGTGGCAATTGCAAAAAAAAAAAAAAAAAAAAAAAAAAACACACAATTCCACCACAGTTTTTATGGTTTTTTTTTTTTTTATTTACGGCGTTCGATGTGCATAAAAACTGACCAGTTATTTTCATTTTACTGATCAGTACGAATCCGGCGATACCTAATATGTATAATTTTTCTTGCGTTTTGATAGTGATAAAAAAAATTATAAAAGTTGGACATTTTTTTTCCATTTCTTGACCCCCTATAACTTTTTGGCATTTATGTGTACAGAGCTGTATTGGGGGCTCATTTCTTGCAGGGGCGATCTGAACTTTTTATTGATACCATTCTGGGGTTTGTATGACTTTTTGATCGCTTTTTATTTAAATAAAAAAAAAAAAAAAAAAAAAAAAAAAGCGACAAAATGGTGAATCGGCCATTTTGACGCTTTTTTCCGTTTCACTGTTTTCCGTATGGGAAATAATTTTTTATATTTTTATAATATGGGCGTTTTCGCACATGGCGATACCCATGTGTATTTTTTACTTTTTTTTTTAATACTTTTATATATATTTTCGGGAAAAGGGGGTGATTTGAACTTTTACGTTTTTTTGTTTTTTTTTTTACACTTTTTTTTATAGTGCAATCATTTGATTGCTTATATCACAGACTCCAATGCACTTGCATTGGAGCCTATGATGATTTTAGTGCTTTCCTATGGAGCCCTATTACAGGCAAGGGCTTCATAGGAAAGCCTATGCAGCAGCCTCCTGTCATTTACTATGACAGGGGCTGCTGCAGCACGCTCCGGCTCCTCCGATGTTTGCCGCCTTCGAGTGCCGTGGTCAGGCTTGATTGCGGCACCCGAGGGGTTAAATGTCCGCGATCGTCATTACTGCCATTCGCGGACATTAGCCGCGGGTCTCTGCTAGTGGGAAAAGCAGGTCACCCGTGGCCATCACGCTCGCTCCGTGCAGGAGCGGGCACCATCTTTAAAGTCCCGGCCAGCGCCCGTACTAGTACGGTGCTGGTCGGGAAGGGGTTAAAGAAGAACTCCCGCAAAAAAATTTTTCCCATGTTCTGCCAGAAATGTACATGATGTAATCTGTAGTGAATGTCATTTTCTTACCACTGTCTGTATTTGTGAGTTATAGCTCCCCATCTGTGTCATGTGACCAGCAATCAGACTCACCAACTCACACAGCATCTTATGTGTGGACAGGAGGTCTATTTCTCTATGCATTCCTATGGGAGCCTCACTCCGAGTCCCATAGGAAAGAATAGAGAAGTAACTGGCTTCCTGTCCTGGGACAGTTGGAGGTCAGGGAGTTGGTCACATGACCCAGCTACAATTAGAAGAGAGGGGATAGCTCACAAATACAGTTTCTGATAAGAAGATTACATTCACTATATTACATCATGCACCTTTCTAACAGGTCAGCGAATAAAAATTTTTGCGGGAGTTCTTCTTTAAAGAAGCTACGGCATCCAAATTACTGCACGCCATTAACAGACCAAATGAACAGTCCGTTCCTCATTCGTTTAATAAGGGCCCGGTGCTCCTTATACAGATGTGTGGTACCTGAAAGCACTGTGACACTACTGCACCATGTGGTCACACCGTTAAAGAGGACGGGTCATCTCTCCTGACTTGCCTGTTAATAGTTTCATGCATTCCCCATGTAATAATAATTCTGAAAAATCTATTCTTATGGATCTATATTCCTTTATTATTTCTACCAGAAGTTATTAAATAATTGCTAGCAGTCTACAGTAAGAGTACAGAGGGGAGGTAACCAGTTGGGGTGTGTACCTGCACAGTCTGAAAATGGCAGCACTGACTGGATAGAGCAAGACTGTGCAGGGACCCTCCCCCAACTGGTCACCTCCCCTCTGTACCCTTAGAGCAGACTGCTAGCAAATCATTAATAACTTCTAGTAGACATAATAAAAGAATGGCACAACATAGAGACATAAGAATAGATGTTCCAGAATTGTTATTACATGGGGAATCCATGTAACTATTAAATCAAACATGTCAGGAGTGGGGACAGGTTCTATTTATGTTGCTGCTTGGAAGAAGGAAAAAAAGTGTCCCAGCAGGACTTAACATCTAATACTTGACTAATTGGATCAAAAATTAGTTGGTGCTACCAAAATATTGTAATGAATACATCTTTATTAAATCCTCATTTGACTCATAATACTGTTTATGGGACTACTTCACATAGCTGAATGCAAGAAGTGATTAATTCAAGGAGTAAGTCATTACCCATGAGCATTGCAGACAGTGCACCTCCATACAATGCTGCAGCGGTAAACTTGGCATTCCTCACACACTCTGTGACTGCAGCCATTGCAGACAGCACCTCTGTTCAGCAATCTTCCAAGAGCCTTCTGGCATCGAGCACATGATCGCTCTTCGTATTCTCTGCTTGCACTTTTTGCCCCTTTCCATCGAAGTTGTTGTAAATGTGCTTTCAGCTTTCTGCATCAGGTAAAAAACAAAAGAACACTATGAATGGTGGTGGTGCTGTGCAAGATTAAAAATGTTACTACAAAAACAGTGCCATACCAATCCACAGGTTGTTCGTGGTGCTCAGTAGAGCGGAGCTGCAATACCAGAGCAGCCACATTTTTCTAATCCTGTAAAACCCCTTTGACCTTTGATAAATAACATTAATGCACGTCAAACCTGAGAGGAAGCAAGAACTCAAGACATAAATTTAAATTAGGATGTAATTAATAAACAAAATAACATTATTTTCCATTAAATTAAATTGGACTGCTTGTCACAGCAGCAATTGCAATTAACATATTTGATGACAATCTACTGGTACAGAGTTTCAATTCAAATTTATTAATTTGTCACAAATTGCGTAATAAATTAGCCATTACCTAGCCTGCAGGGAGAGTGTATTTCTGTGTTCATCATTGTGAATTGCAGAAACATTCATAGGTAGTCCGTTGTGGTATTGTTACTGTGCATCAGTATGACAGGAAGGTGACAGGCGTCACTCTTGGACTCAGTTCACACTTCACTTATTTGGTCAGTTATGGGTCAATGTTAGCATCAGGTATAATGTAATTAACCGTGCAGTGGCCCAGGATTCTACTATAGAGTGAAAGAGTGCTCTCTTTTTACACCATCTGCTAATTCCACATAGACTGCTAGAAAACCTGTTCTGTTACACACTGATACAAGTATCAGGCCCATGACGTTACCGCTTATTTTTCCCTGCTCCTGCCCTCATATCCCCTGGTAAGACATCCTATCTAGTCTGTTGGTCGGTGCCTATATGTGTCAACTCTGTATTCTCATGCTGTGATTGCGACACAAACGACCAACAGACTACATAGGATGTCTCGATAGTAGTTGAGTTTTTCATCCAGCTCAGCAGGTGTAAAAAAAGCCCCTATTTTGGTCCGGTAGCGAGAATCTAACTTCAGGTTATCAGTTCTTCCGGTTATCAGTGACTATGGTTCTGATCTTCAGTTGGTGAGGAGACAGCCAGGATTCGATTTCTTATTTTATGGCACTAAGCAATTCCTCCCCGATGTCACTCCGTTTGCCCAGGTACAGAAAAACATGACACTGCATAGGTGGTATATTGGAGGACCACTCTGAACTGAGCCTACAGTGGAGGCTGAGGACAAGGTGAAGGATGAGGAGGCAGAGGAGGACGTTTGCGCCGCATTCACAGCATGAGAATACGAAGTTGGCATTGCCATCACCTGACCAAGTTGCTGGTGTGCCTGGGCCAGAAAAACATTTACCCAGTGGGCCGTAAAGGACATATATTGTCCTTGAACATAGTTACAGCACCACACGTCAGCACTTCCGTGAACAGTACTAGACACCGACAAGGACTGGTTCACCTTCTGCTGTACGTATATATATGCAGAGCTGGTACAGCTTTTTTAGAGATGTAGTGATGTTTTGGGACTCTCTACCTTGGCTCAGCACAAGCCATCAGTTCTCTGAAATGGGCAGAGTCAATCACATGGAAAGGGAGGAACTGTAGTACCAGCAACTTGGACAGGAGCATTTTAGCTTCTGCACTGTTAGATGAGTGCACACATATTGCTGTTTCTTTGCAATCACTAGTGTTGCTCGAGCACTAAAGTGCTCGAGTAGAACACTTTGGGATGCTTGGGTGCTCTACAGAGCACTCAAGCACAATGGAAGTCAATAGGAGAACCAGAGCATTAAACCAGGCACCCCCTGCTCTGAGGAGGGGAAGGTGTCTGGTTCACAGGAAAAGGTCAGAAATTGATGGAAACACCACTGAAATGGTTTGGGAACAGCATGGGGAGGATGCCTGGATGTATCTTGGACTCCCAGGTTTCTGCTGGGAACAATGTTGTCTGAGTATTACGCCACTTTTACAGACTGACAAAACCAAAGATAAAATCGATTTTAGGAGATGTAGTGCAGGTAATATCACTGTTACCACGGCGAAAAAATTACAATAAATGTCAAAAATATTTTGGATGCGCAAACGCATGTCACCAACAGCAGAAAAAAATTTCACCGAATGTCACAAATATTTAGGATGTGCAAACGTTATGGGTCATTGATCCAGGGAGTAATTCTGATTGCCTGATTGGAGTCGGGAAGGAATTTTTTTCCCTAAAGTGGGGAAAATTGGCTTCTACCTCACAGGTTTTTTTTTTTTGCCTTCCTCTGGATCAACTTGTAGGAAAACAGGCCGAACTGTATGGACAGATGTCTTTTTTCGGCCTTATAAACTATGTTATACAGCAGAAGTAGCGAAGGTAATATCGCCGACACTAGCGGCAGAAAAAATTACAATGAATGTCACAGGTATTTAGGATGTTCAAATGTTATACAGCAGATGTAGCAGAAGTTGTATTATTGTCAGCAGCGGGTCTTTGAAAGATTAAACCTAACCCTGCCTAACAAATTCCTATCCCTACACTATCTGTCCCTCCTTACTGCAGCTCTCCCTGACTTAGACTGAGCCAAACTACGTGTCATCGGGTGCGTTATAGCACCCGATGGCGCGTTCCGGCCAGCCAATCACTGTAATGCCAGTAGCCAACATGGCTATGGCATTACAGTGAATGCTAGGACTTCCCCACACGCTTATTGGCTGGGTAGCAGCTAAGAAACGTGCGGGGAGGAGACTCGAGCATGGCGCTCCAGCACACGCGGTGTTCAGCATCGCTGAGCATCGCCACGTTCGAGCTACTATAGTGCTCGGGCAAGCATGTTCGCCCAACACTAGCAATCACCTTAGCGATTGATTGCTGGTGAAACACATGACAAGGAGTAGGTGGAGGAGAAGGAGAAGAAGCATCAGGACCAACAAATGATGGGAAGGATACACAGCTCACTTCTGCTGAGGTGGTGGAGCTTTGACTGCTGGAGAAGTATAGAGGACCGCTGGGAGGTGTATCAGGCTGTACCACTACATTAGCACCACAGTTTTCCCAGGCCACCTTATGGTGACGCTCCATGTGTTGACACAGGGCTTAATGAAAAATTCCCACACCAGTGAGTATGGCATTTTACCCCCACAACTCCTTGCTGACTGCCTGTCAATGCCTCTATGAAGCCGTGCTTCCGGACAGATAGGCTCCTGAGTAGCAGATGGTCTACCCCAGGCACATTTGGCTCCAGATATCACTCAGCTTCCACCCTGCTGGCTCATTGGCACGCTGCCATCCTGTTGCTGTCTAACAGGCATGCTGCCACCCTCGCCACTGATGATCAAGCCCCTCTTCACCCGGCTCCCACTTGCGACTGGCTAGATCATTATCCACTACTGTCTGCTCGTCACTTATGTTACCCTCACTAGTCTCCTGGCTGTGTCTCTGACCGCTCTCAACACCTGCTCCCACACTAATCATCGCTACTTGCACACCTACAGGAGGAAGCAGTGGACCTCTCCTCCAAATCTGCAATGGGCAGTAGCTGCTGAATGTCCACAGTAATATCTTCCTCGCTGGAAAGAGGAGCAGAGCCGGTGGCATAAATCACTTGCCTGGCTGAAAGAGCAGCAAAAGAAAGACAGTTGCAGGACAGGCGAGGGCACAGAGGTTGTTTCTGGCTCATGCCAACTAAGTGCGGTGTCAATGGAACCCTCCAACTCCTGGCTGTCGGTGTCTGATGTCCGTTGAGATGGTGTTAAAGTCAACCAGAGGGATTGGTCATCAAAACACGTTCACTGGATGACAGTGGGAGCTCTGGCTTATTGCAGCGGCTGCTGCTACCCCTTCTGTTGCTGCTGGTTCCAGCAACATTTTTGCCACTGCCAGTTCCCTTGGAGGACCCTGGCACCTCTTTGTTGCACATACTGAACAGTAACTGAATATGTAAAATAAATTATTCAATGTCAGTTTGCATGCATGACAGAACAGGGAGTCTGAAAGCCAGACTGTCCAGCCTCCCCCCAATGTGAAGCTGTGCCACCGGTCCCCATGAAGCCACACCCCTAAACACAAGGCCACGCCCCCTGGTTCCATGAAGACACGGAGGAGAAACTGTCTGAGCGTGAGCTACTGAAAGGGTGGACATCCCTGTGTCTGTCCAGGCCCTGCGCCAGACGGAGGACAGGGAGTCTGAAAGCCAGACTTTCAAGCCTAAAACCGGACCTCTGGCCACCCTAGGGGAAGGTTGAGGTTAGGGTTGCCAGATGTCCGGCTTTAGGCTGGACAGTCCAGTTTTCTGGCTCCCTGTTCTGTCCACCCTTTCAGTAGTTCATGTTCAGACAGCTTCTCCTCTGTGTCTTCACGGAGCCAGGGGGCGTAGCCTCATGTTTAGGGGTGTGGCTTCATGGGGACCAGGGCCACTGATTCACGTTTGGGGGGGATGGCCGGTGAGGTCTGGCTTTCTGGGGTGAAGAGAGTGGCCACCCTAGCTGCTGTGGAGGTCACAGTTAAAGGGGAGGGCGCCGTGGATGTTTCTGTTAAGGGGCGGGCACTGTAGAGATCACTCTCAATATCTTTTAATGACACACACACAAACATTAAGTGAAATAGATTAAATATACCCAGGCGAAGCCGGGTCCTTCAGCTAGTTGAGAATAAAGGCGTAATAGAATTGCTTATCTATTAAACAAGGTGGGCTCTGTTCAGATAGATAGCTCTGTGGCCTACACAGGGGATTGATGCAAACTGCACTGTCTCCTAAGAATGCCTTCAGCTTACAGAGTCTGCACTGTCTCCCTAAGCCCTCCCTACAGTGTGTGCAAACTCTCCCTACCCCAGATTATACTATTAAAAGGTCTAAAAATACTTTCCCTAGCACTTGTCACATCTGTTCCCATGCTCAGTTCACTGGAAAATGGCAGAGACTGGGCAGAACAAGGCATTTTATAGGGCTATGACATCACAGGAGCTGGCTATTTGCCGATTGGCTGGCTGCATCGCATTTAGGGGCGATTCCTCATTCCCGGGCTTCTCACTTTCACTTTGTAAAATGTGCAGCAGCCATTTCAGAAAAAATCCAATTTGTTACCACAAAGCCTGAGGAAATTTGAATTTGAGGAGAGTCAAATTTTTCCAGAAATTCTAATCGAATTACGCTTTGTTAACTTCGATTCGCTCAACACTAGTTGCTATGTTCAATGTGATTTTTGACATGTCATAATAGGATGGTTATGCAGCATCCTGTTCCAGTGTAGTAGTATACTGCAAACTGCACCAATATATTTGTGTGTAATGTATGGCTTTACTATACGCGTATGTATGCACATGGTAACAATAGGCCATATTTTTTAGCCACCACTAAATGGAGCTGGTGTCACCCTCTATATAATTAGATTCTCGCAGATTCTAGTTTAGCCTAGTTAGGGCTAGGAGAAAGCATATGTGGGCAGCAATATATACATAACCTAATCAAGTTTTCGAAAAAAAAAAAGATATTTCCTCATTTCCCTGGTTCTCTTCTGGCCCTTTGTTTACCTGCAACAACAACAACCTCTACCCTCCCCCCTGCTCTGCAAAGGGAGTGAATACACACCTGTACTCATCCGCAAGCAAAATAAAAAATACCTCTTGATGTTACACAGACAATATCTGTGTTTGCTGTTATTTTTGATAATAGTCAGGAGTACAGTCACAGCAGAAGGAAAGCATCTCTGACAAAAGCAGGGTGCCTCTAGGACCCAGAGAGCAGCAGACTCCTTCAGCCATGGACTAGAGCAGTGCAGGCATTTGAGGAGGCAGGCAGCTGTGAGAGCAGGACAGAGGGGGCGTGGCTGCCAATCGCAAGGAAACCAGGAAGATCTGCTGAAGAAGATATATTACTAAGTGTAATGTCTCCCTGCCTTCTTTGGAGTTTTAATAAGTGCAAACAAAGTGGCCAACCCCTTTAAGGGACACAGAGGCTACAATGTTTTACTCAGCAAGGTGATCAACATACAGCATTTCAGACCCTACTGCAGTGGAGGGAGTTCAGACATCCTGTACACTACCAGTTGTATTATTGGAACCATACGCCATTGTGCAAATTTGCAGGAATTGTGACAGATTATGATTGCTAGCCAGAGATCCCAGTACTAGAGACTGTAGCAAGAGAAAGAGGTAATCTGAGGGCCATTGTTTCCAACTACTTGCTTAGCTCATGCTTGGACATCTGGGTGGAATTTGAACTGTGTACAGATAATTGCTAGATATACTACAAATTTTATTTGGTGCACAGTAGAGAGACTTTTGTTAAGTTCAATCTTGCCTGGATACTGATTAACTCCACATGCTGACCATTGCATTTGTATTTCAAGCCATGTCTTGCACATTTAACATCAAGGGCACTCCAAAACTACCATCAGGCAGGATTCCTAACTACAGGAAGTGCCCCAAGCAAACACAGGGTGCCCCTCCTTCAGGGCATCGACCCCAGTTAGCAGCGGCTTGAGGGAGTAAACTGTGACTCATTATCTTCTGGGCCATTAACACAGTCTGCACAGGCAGAGCAGGAGGGGGTAAGGCAGGTCTGTAATTCAGTGTTCTGAACTAATCCATCCTTTGTTTGAGTTTTGTAACTGACAATTGCGCTACACAAAATAAGCCATTACCTTTAATTTATCCAAATTTTCTAACTGTTAACGCAGACAGTACAGTCACCAATAATAATAATAATAATTTTTATTTATATAGTGCCACCATATTCTTCAGTGCTTTACAATTCTGTTGGAATAATACATATTATTTTGTGTATTGTAACAACTACATTATGTGAGTGCCTGTTTCCAGGCACAGTGTTATGTTGTAAATAAAGTACTGCTAAAAAGAAAAAGGCAGGAAGGGGCGGAGACTTGCTGCACATGTACAGAGAGCTGAGAGAGAAGAAGGCCAGAAGCACATGTGCTGAGATTCTGATCTTACTGAAAGTTATAGTCATATGTTGTGCTGCTATTTCTAAATAAGAACCTGTTGTTTATCGCACTACGCCTGATGGAGTCCTAAATAATCCGCTGCCAACAGGTTATGGGCTCAGGAGGACACAGCATACAGAAGGACAACAGTGAACAAAGAAAAGCAAAGATGGCCACCAGCAGAAGCTCAGTGAAATTCACAGTGTCGGTCCTGACTAACCAAAACTACCAATCCTGGAAATTCACAGTGAAGATATTCTAATAAGAGGAGGTCTGTGGAAATACACACAAGATGTGAACCAGACCCACTACCAGAGGACTGATTGGAGAAGGATCAGAAAGCACAGAGCAACTATTGCCTTCAGTATAGATGATCAGATTGTGCACATATGTAAATGTGAAACTGCAAAAGAGATGTGGGAGGCAGTACAGGAAGGGCATGAAAGGATGAATCTCAGCAACAAGCTCTATTTAATGAGAAAACTCTACCAGTCTAAGCTAAGCAAGGGCCAGAATATGCAGGACTATATAAGAAATACCTTACAAATTGTAGAGAGCCTGCGAGGTATTGCAGAATAAATAAAAGACTTCCATGTTGCTGCACTGTTACTCAGCGGGTCTTCTAGAAAGTTATGACACACTTGTGACCACATTAGATTCACGTCCAGATAATTAGCTCACTCTGGAGTATGTCAAAGGAAAGCTTGTAGATTATTTCAAGAGAAAATCAGAAACATAGATTAAAGTCACCGAGCCGAATCTGCATTAAAGACACAGGATCTAGTCACAAGCAAAACTCAGTTAAAGGGTTTCTGTCACCTGAATTTTCACTATGAAAACTGTCTGACATTATCCATGTGCTAATGTCAGCTGCACCTAACTCTGCTATTATTGCGTTTATATAAGCCCCCGTTACTGCATAATTCTTACTTTTATATTATGCAAATTAGCCTCTAGGAGCAGGGGAGGCGTTGCCCCTGCTCCTAGAGGCTCCGTTCTCCTACCTTATTCACCGCCCTCAGAAGCTTGATTTACAGGGCCAGGCAGCATTCTCCTCCTCCTGCTGGCCCTGTACGCTGGGGAAATCTCACGCCTGCGCCGTATTCAGCGCAGGCATAGTGAAGGACACTTCATTACTGCGCTGAATACATGGGTCACATGCCACTGATGCATGTCACATGCTGCACATACACCACTGATTCATAGATCATATGTAGCACACACCAGTCACCCATAGGAAACACACAATGCACACAGCAAGACATTTATGCCTAAACCTATTAAGTGTAGCACACTTAAAGGGAACCTGTCAGCTCCGAAACACCCCCTGAACTAGAGTAAGAGATGTATAGTGTAAGTGGTGCTGAATCCAATTATGTAATCTTATCTTCATACTTACTTCCATTCTGATGCTGTGCTCCCACAAACCGGCAGTAAAATACATTGAGAGGACTCTTCTTTGAGTCTTCATTATAAGAGTGAGCACAGGAGTCCACCGAGTCAGAATGAAAGTGAGCATGAAGATAAAAATTACATACCCGGACTTGATGTCACTTACACTATACACCGCTTACTCTAGTTTGGATGGTGTTTCAGAGCCGACAGATTCCCTTTGAAGGGGTTAAAGGGGTTGTCTCACTTCAACAAATGGTATTATGTAGAGATTGCGATTCTCTATAGTGGCTCTTTTCCATCACATTATACACTGCTCGTATCCATGGTTTTGACCACTTTGCAATCCAGCAGTGGTGGTCATGCTTGCACACTATAGGTAAATGTGTTGGCCTATGCGCACTTCCAGCCCTTCCCTATAGTGTGTAAGCATGGCCACTGCTGCTGGTTTCCACGGTGGTCATAACCACAGATACATGCTGTGCAAACTCTTCAACTCTTTAAGCATAAATGTCTGGCATGAATTTTACCAAATCATAACCGTCTCAGATTGCACATAATCTACAGTATATTTAGGGTTGTCCTAACAGACAGACCCCCACCAATCAGACATTTATCACCTGCCTTGTCATAGCTGTTTTACCTTTAACACATTCCCTATCCTTAAAGGTTTTCTTTGGGTGTAAAAAATAAAATAAAAATTAAAAATGTGTCAAACTAAAATAGAAATGCTCGCCTGTTAAAGGGCCTGTGTCCAATTTTCTAGTTATCCTCTATCCATAGGATCGGGGATAACAGTGATCCGTGGGGGTCTAAACGCTGGCGCCCCCACTGATCCGCCTTCTTGATTGAGTGGCAGGTGGAGCATATGCCCTGCCTCTCCATCCATTCTCTATGGGGTCGCCAGAGATTGCGGAGTACAGCGCTGGTTAATTCCAGTGGTCCCAAAGAGAATAAATGGAGCAGCAGGGTGTATGTGTTGCCTGTCACACCATCAAAAAGAGGGAACAGGACCCGTTCCTGGGATCAGTGTGTGTGTGTGTGTGTGTGTGTGTGGTCACAGAATCAGACCCCACTAATCATATAGTTATGCCCTATGGGATAACTTGAAAACCTGGACAACCCCTTTAAATCCTCCACCACTAGTATCTCTTTACATGGCAGCCGTGATGCCTGTAAATAAGGAATATCATCATTGCCGCCATGTAACCCATACGTGTCAGTACTGGAGAATGCGACACACTGTGCATAATTTTTTGGGCATAAGTCCAACCCCCTTTGCAGGTCATAACCTTTAACACAGCCCAAGCAAAGGTGCTAGAGGAGCAACGTGAGCAAAGGGCACAAACGGGGGGTCATAAATGAAGCAGAGGCATTAAGTTAACCTGAGGCAGGGTAATAGTGGGGATCTTGGAGCAGGGGCAATGATGGGGGTACACCTAAAACAGAGGCACTGGGGTGACCTAGGGAAGAGTCCCCCCCAATGCCACTCTGAACTCTTCAAAGAGCAGCACTCATACACAGATCTGAGTCTGCTAGAAACAAATCCCCTATTTCCCCCTTACAGTCTTCTACAGCTCACTACTGTCACACACCTGAGAAATCAGCCCAGCACCGCAGAGGAGTCCTTCTCTCCAGCAGCCACAGGGAGGGCGGGAGAATGGCCAGACATGTTCTCTCCTCCTTCACTGCCAGCACCCAGGGAGGTTTAGAAGATACTGCGGGGCCTCCTGTACAATTTATACCAGTAGGAGGCTGAATCACTGTGCCATAGTGCCACCTAGTGGCTACAATAATTAGCTCTCCTGAGAAACAAGAGAAATAATTATTCTTCCGTCTTATCTCGGGGCGCAGGAGACTGGGGGCCCACTGAAAAATCCCCAACCTCTCCGGTGGGCCAGTCCGAGCCTGTATAAACGCAATAATAGTAGAGTTAGGTGCAGCTGACATTAGCACATCGCTAATGTCAGCCAGTTTCATAGTGCAAATTCAGGTGACAGAAACCCATTAAAGCAGACACGTCAGTGTTTTGTGTGCAAGAAAACAGGTCATCTGAAAGCTGACTGCAGAGTTTAGAAGGCTAGAATGAAACTGCTAGAAAGCCAAGGTGATCACCAAAGAGTTAAACGTGCTGTCAGTGAAGAAAGTAACACTCCATGTACATCAAAACATGCATGGTGCATTTATGGTCCGTGGTAGCGGAATCCATAATGAATTCTTAGATAACCTGAATCTTGTATGCCAAACTTGAAAACACAAGTTCGCTCAACTCTACTCAGAAGCAATAAGAAAGCTAGTTCGATACACTACAACCTAGGCTCTGAATGAATGAAGGATCTTTTTTCTGTTGCAGAATGTCTCACAGCGCTGATACTTATGGATACTATGTCATTAACCAGTGCTTTTGATTTCATTTGGTTAGTTTACCTTTTGTTTTAATTTCTGTTTTTATTTTTAATGAGCTGATGACGTCACTTGCATGTGACCCGATTACTTTGCTTATCAAAAATGACCAGTCGGCATAATTTTATATCAGTTAAGGAAGGCTGGACGGACCAAAACGCGTTCTGTAAAATTATATCTGTATGCTGGAATAAAAAGAATACATCATGCTGTATTGATAAAACATCTGCTGGGATTACTTTCATATTGCTCTTGGGAAAGGCCCTTCCCGTGCAGCGTAAGCTATGGACCGAGGGCTGTTGAAATCTTACCACGAACCTTACACCAGTTTTAAGCGTTAAAAAAAAAAAAAAAGAAGTTAGAAGACCCCATTTTGCGACTTTTAATGTCCGTGCAACAAACTTTTGGCATATTCACGCCACCACTGACACTGGGGAGTGGAGGGGGTAGTGCATGGCAGGGGCAGATCCATCAGACATTCTAAAGATTTTACATCAAAGATATTTATAATGCTCTTAATATGTGGAAATAAACATTCCTTGAATCAGTAACTACATCATTAATCCACAGCTACTGTATATTGGAGTTCCTGCTGTTATACTTGTTAGATAAGGAGATTTCTTAAAGGGAACCTGTCATCTCCGAAACACCCCCTGAACTAGAGTAAGCATTGTATAGTGTAAGTGGTGCTGAATCCGATTATGTAAGTTTTATCCTCATACTTACTTCCATTCCGACGCTGTGCTCCCACAAACTTGCAGTAAAATGCACTCACTGGACTCGTCTTTGAGCCCTCTCCATTATGTGAGTGAGCACTGGAGTCCACTGAGTGCATTTTACTGCAGGTTTGTGGGAGCACAACATCAGAATGGAAGCGAGCATGAAGGTAAAACTTACATATTCGGATTCAGCACCACTTACACTATACACCGCTTACTCTAGTTCAGGGGGTGTTTCGTAGATGACAGGTTCCCTTTAAGGTTTTACAATTGTCAAGTGGCCTGTGCTGCTTAGGTGGTCACTAGCACCATTAAAGGGTTTCTGTCACCAGATCTGGGCATATTAAACAGGATGACATTTGCAATGTGCAAATGTCACCTGATGCCCAATCTGGTATTAATTTTTTTATTGGTGCCCCCGTTTTTGATAAAAATGATGTTTTATTTTATGCTAATTAGGCTTACTAGGTGCAAGGGGCGGTTACCTTGCACCTAGTAAGCTCCGTTTGCCCACCTGCGGTCACGCCTACCTTGTCTTGATTGACAGGGCCAGGCAGCTTGTTCGATCCTCTGCCGGCCCTGTGCGCGATTCAAATCCCGCGCCTGCGCCGTGTGGAATAAAATCGGCGCAGGCGCAGTGAGCGGCGCTGGCCGCCGGGCTCCCGGCTACCTCACTGCGCCGATGACGTCAGAGTAACACGCTGACGTCATCGGCGCAGGCGCAGTGAGGTAGCCGGGAGCCCGGCGGCCAGCGCCGCTCACTGCGCCTGCGCCGATTTTATTCCACACGGCGCAGGCGCGGGATTTGAATCGCGCACAGGGCCGGCAGAGGATCGAACAAGCTGCCTGGCCCTGTCAATCAAGACAAGGTAGGCGTGACCGCAGGTGGGCAAACGGAGCTTACTAGGTGCAAGGTAACCGCCCCTTGCACCTAGTAAGCCTAATTAGCATAAAATAAAACATCATTTTTATCAAAAACGGGGGCACCAATAAAAAAATTAATACCAGATTGGGCATCAGGTGACATTTGCACATTGCAAATGTCATCCTGTTTAATATGCCCAGATCTGGTGACAGAAACCCTTTAACATCTAACTAGCCACTTTCTGGAATCTCTCTTTTATCAGTGACTAAAGCTCTTGCAAAACTCTGTGTGACATAAATCTGACATAGAAAGCTGACACACAATCTACTGTAATAACAGTTAGGAAATGAATATAGGAAAATTACAAATGTAAAAGTTCCTTTACACTTCCTAGCGCTCTGGCTAAAACATCACATAAATATTAGACATCAGAATAGGGGCATCCACTGTACCTTATTCTTTCTTCCTCCGCTTTCTGAAGAGTCTGGTCTCGATACAGGACCTCTAGAACCCTCTCCCTCTCGAGCTCCTTGAGAAAGCTCAGGTTGAAATCAATGGCCATCGTCTTGAAAGGCTTAAGATATCTCCACCTGCTACTGTCCACAGGTATCGCAGCACTTCTTGGTTGGATTAACTTCCCGCTTAATGTTCCATTATGTGGGGATAGAGGAGCATATCTGCTAGGTAGACAAATACACGAAGCATGACTTTCACAGCATCAACACAGACAGGACAAATTAGTCTCTCTCTGTCACATGGGTGGACACTGGAGTAGTCTACAACGAGATCCTGATTGTCCATGTCTCTACTAGCATTATGTTTAAGACAATATGAGCTACAGAAGGTGTTTCCAGCCAAATGCCAAGCATATTTTGTAACTCAAAAGGAGAAAATGATGAGCTTATCAGAGTGGAGAAGAAAAGCACAGCAGTTTCACGTTGCTAACTTGAGAGCGTATTTCTGGTCTTAAATTCAGCTTCATAATGCAGCTGTGGGAAACAAAACCACTTATTCCTGGCAATGTGCCGAGAATATAATGATATAATATGCAGCAGCTAAGTGGAGCCATTCACTAGACACAGCTTGCAGACCAATTGAAAAGGCTTTGCTTTTAACAGTCTGCTCACAGTAGAAGTGGGAAGTCAGCCCCACTTCAGCACTGACTGTGTAGATCCAGGATTGTTCAGCAATTACACTGTTATTTATTATACAAGGCAAGAATATATATTCTGTAATGTGTTCCACTGCATTGTATCTAGAACAATCTGCCAAATAATATTTCTTCACGTGCAAAGCGATAGGGTGTAGTTCTTCCATTCAAGATCACTTCAGACTGACGTTTACTGAAAACCCTGTGTGATCTTAACACTGTGCATCATCTACAGATCCTTATGGCGTTAGGGTTTACGCTCTGAATTTAATCACCTATGGTAGCAAATTTGGCCTTATAAATGCAAGAGGTTACATTGAGGTAGCTGCTGTGGTTACTAAGAAACCTGTGGAGATAAGAGCCCCAAATAGGTATTACCCTATGGAGAACATATGTAGGGGTCTCTGTTTAGAGGCAGCAGGTGATCAGCTTGAGGGTCACAGCTTGTGTCTCCCACACAATGGATGTAGGATCCAGCAGGTGAAATTTTCATCAAAATTGAAGTCTACATTATGCCTCTAAAAATATCAAACCTAAAGCATGATGTATCTTGGCAAGAAAGGAATGGGGCATAAATGCCACACACAAAAATGTGGTGAGTGAACATGGTGAACATGGTGAGTGAACATAAATATACAGTACCAGCAAACATCTAGATGCTGCATATTAGGCCTCATGCACACAACCGTATTTTGTATCCATGTCTGATCCACAAACAGATGTCATTCGTGTGCTGTCAGCATTCATGTGTCTGTCCGCAAAAAGATAGAACATGTCCTATTCTTGGCCACAAAATGCGGACCACACACCCATTGAAGCCAACAGACAGATGCAATACGGATGCGACATGGACATCGTCTATGTTTAGCAGACTGCAGAATGGATACGGATATGTGTATGAAGCTTATCGAGTCACACATGGCTTATAAAATGCCGCTCTTCTAACTCTTACATTAGTAGCATTAAGGCATCAGGTCACTAACATCACTTATATGGAAACATTTTTGAGGATGGGCGATATAGATGAGTAATTTCTGAGTATTCTCAATCCATTTTAAAGCAACGTTCTGGGAGCACATCTGCTTCACAATGTAAAATGCTGTTCTTGGTATACTAAAGGGGCCACAGATCTGATAGGTATCAATATTTTATTTTTTGAGATAGCAAGCTTCAGGAGACAACCTCTATCCAAATGCACTATTAGGACATCCACTCCGCAATGACCCAGAACAGAAATCTGGTTGTAGGAAGCAGCTCCTACTCTGGCAGACATGAGCCATCCATGCATTACATGGATGGTATTTGCATGGTCATACAGCTGCGTTTCCGAGGGAAATATCTAGCAGAACAAAGTTTACTCTGGCAAAATCAGTTGTTTGTCAGGGGAAGCCAAGAGGTGGACCCTGGGCAATTGGCTGATCGTCCTAGCACCCGATATACCTTAAAACTATGAATTCATGTTTTGCAAAGTCCTAGCATACCATACTTCTAAAATGTTAAGTCTTGAAATCTGATCCATAATGGTCAAGCCTAATATATATTCAGAACTATTAATAAGACTGATCCTGAATATGGCACCCATATAAACTTATCAGTTCATACTGATGGTACTGCTGAGTTGCTCACATTTGCACAGCCTGCCAGAGTTTATTGTATCAGATAGGGATCCAAACTCTTTCCGGCATAATGCCAGCTTCTGGATAGATAAAAAGTTGTGCATGCAGGACTTTTGTCAGGCATAAAGCCAACATTTATGAGGGAAAGCATCCAAATCCCCATTGGATCCCATTTTCAATGTGGATCTGGCGGTTTGCAGCGTAATGCCGGATAAGGTGAACTCCAACAGGTTGTTCCTCTGCCAGAAGAGATGTGCACATAGCCTTGGTGTGTGAAGCCTTATACAGGCTTTATGTGGAAGTATCACAAATGTATGGCAGTTTCATGTTTAGCAAGAATCATCACTGTTATTTGTAACCTTTTGTTTTTAGCAAAGATCAATAGTGCTATCATTGTCATTACAAATTACAGTATAATTTGTGATATGTAATTTTAAAGGCAGATAAATGGTTATAGATTTACATTAAAATGGGGTACAGAATGGGAGTATAAAATGATTTTTCAAGAGCTTGTATCCCATGAGCCTAGTTCAGGATTTCCAACCATGTTCAATAAACATTTACTAACATCACTATGGACTTTGTTGCTGAAAACTGGTATACCAGTCCGATATGGTTTATTTTGTACCTCTTCGTTATCTAATGCCCCACCCCCTTCCCTCATATAATCTCTGATCAAGTTCACCCATAACAATAATTCCTTGAAGTACGGCCATGTGGTCAAGTTACGAGCTGCAGTTTTGGAAGCAAAAATCAGGAGCGTATCATAAATGGAAATAAAGAACTTTTTTTTTAAATTCACTTCTGGTTTTGGCTTTCAAAACTGTATGCAAAATTCTGACAGTGTAGTTGTATCCTTAGAATCCATGACAGTACATCCAAAAAAGAAAAACTTCCGGCAGCACTCCTTTACTAAATGAAGAATACATGTGTAGTTTATTTTGAATGCATTACCAAATGCAATGTTTCGTCATGAAGCCTCAAGCATATTTATGTGATTTCTTAGGGGTGAGTTGGACCAAACCCCACTTGATGAGCACCCGTATCCTTAAAAAAAAAATTCTGGAGTGCTATTCCTCTTTGTATACATGACAGTACAGTTGGGAATTTGTTTGCCAAAAGAGAACTGTTTGGTCAAACATCTGCCTATTAAGGTCTATAGACATTCAGTACATAAGATTTTCCAAGCATATAGAATGCTTTCGGAAAGTCTTCAAACCCTTTCACCTTTATTATGTTAAGGCCTTGTGCTAAAATGGAAAAAAAAAAAATCATGTTTCCCCCCCCCCCATCCTTCTACACTCAACCTATAATGAGAACGTGAAAACAGAATGCCCAAAATCTTTGCTAATTTCTTAAAAAGGGAAAACTAAAATCTTGCATTGACATAAGTATTCAGACCCTTTTCTCAGTACTTAAAGCACCTTTGGTAACGATTATAGCCTTGGGTATGATGTCACAAAGATTGCACACCTGGATTTGTGGATTTTCTGCCATTCTTCTCTGCAGATCCTCTCAAGCTCTGTCAGGGTTGATGGGGACAGCCATTTTCAGGTCTCTCCAGAGATGTTTGATTGGGTTCAAGTCAGGGCTCTGGCTGGGCCCCTCAAGGACATTCACAGAGTGGTCCCTAAGCCACTCCTGGGTAGTTTTAGCTGTGCGCTTCGGGTCATTGGGGTAATTTACTGCCTTAGATTTTCCTCAGAGCTAATTTAGGAATTTAGGTTGAGGCGCCCCTCTAGCAGTCTGTGCACCTGGAGTAAAAAACTATTCCAGCCCCTGACTGGAGTAGTTTTTACTCTACTTTTATGCCCATTTTTAAGCGCAAGTTAGTAAATGCATCAGGCCCGATGTCTCAGCTCCAGACACTCACAAGTGGTAAGAATGACACAAAAATACCTGTGGGACAAAACATTGTCACATTGATGTTTAAAAAGTCACAAAAAGGCAATCTTTATATGTAAAAATACAGCATAGTGTGGTTAGTAAACGACCCCCATTGTTTTGTTGGAAGGTTAAACTTTGGCCCAGAGCACGCAATCAGGTTTTCATTAAAAATATCTCAGTACTTTGTTCATAATTGAGGGAAAGCCGAATGGAGCACTCTCCTTGTGCCAGCTGCTGAAAAATACCCCCACAGCAGAATTTTTTTTTACCCATCTCCAGATCTGTGTCTCCACTCAATCATGTCTCTGAGCTCCACAGGCAGTTTTTTTCCTCCTCATAGCTTGATTTTTAATCTGATATGCATTGTCAGCTGTGAAAACAAACAATATATATGACAACGCTGTCTCTTTCCAAATCTTGTTCAAGCAACTGAATTTACCACAAGTGAACTCCAATCAAGGTGTAGAAACATCTCAAAGAAGATCAAGAGAAATGGGAGGCCCCCAGAGCTGAATTTCAAGAGTCATAGCAAAGTGTATGAATATGCATGTCAACACAAAATTTTAGTTTTTCCTTTTTTAAAAAAAAAAAAAATCTTCTAGAATTCTGTTTTCACCTTCTTATTATGGGGTTTTGAATGCAGATTTATAGGGGAAAACTTGATTTGCTTTGTTGTTAGCACAAGCCCGAGATGTAACAAAATTTGAATAAAGCGAAAGGGTCTAAAGACTTTCCGAATGCACTGTACAGCATTCCGATACAGTTGCCAGTCAAAGTATGCACTAAAAATGCCTTTCTGGGCTGCCATCATAGGTTATATGCACTATACTTAAAGGGAACCTGTCATCTCTGAAACACCCCCTGAACTAGAGTAAGTGGTGTATAGTGTAAGTGATGCTGAATCCGATTATGTAAGTTTTATCTCATACTCACTTCCATTCCGACGCTGTGCACCCACAAACCTGCAGTAAAATGCACTCTCTGGACTCCAGTGCTCACTCACATAATGGAGAGGACTCAAAGAAGAGTCCTCTCAGTGGCATTTTACTGCTGGTTTGTGGGAGCACAGCGTCAGAATGGAAGTGAGTATGATGATAAAACTTACATATTCGGATTCAGCATCACTTGCGCTATACATCTCTTACTCTAGTTCAGGGGGTGTTTCAGAGATGACAGGTTCCCTTTAATATGTTCTGTTTGCTAAACAAAGTATACTGAAAAATGGCTGTTCTAGATGAATTAGGTTTAGATACTGTATATTTAAAGCTCCATAGTGTAATGTTAGTCCTGTAGAGGCTGTACAAGATCACCATGCATGTTTATTAGAAGATGTGCAGGAGAGATACCTGTCAATCCATTTAATGTGTACGGCCAGCCTAAGAGCTCATGCACACAGCCGTTTGTCGGCTGTTCCGTGCAATGGAGATCACAATTTGCGGTCCCCAATGGACATGCGGATTCTGCAGATGGATCCAGACCCAGGCATGGAGAGAAACTCCACAGAAGCACTACGTTCCGCACCGACCTTCCGGATTGTGGACCCATTCAAGTTTGTGGGCCACAATACTGGCACGGCCGGGCAACAGCTATGTGCACGAGCCCCAAGAGTGGCTTTACTCTCAGATTATTGTCTGAGGGAAATTAATGTGGACACACCCTTGATTCCTTTTGTTGTAAATTGTTGTAAATTCTGTGGATACAGCCACATTGCCAAGGTCGTAACCACCACTGAGCAAACACCGGGCACTGGGTGACTTGAACATATAAGTTTAGGCTGGTGTTCTACAGGTTTTTGGGAATTTTTTGTGGTGATGTTTTTGCCACCTTTTTAGGCATAAAAACTCCAGCACCTGGTTAGCATGTAAGTCATAGGGTAATATTAAAAGCAGGGCAAACAGGCATTTTTTTATTGATGTTTTATTACAATTCAGGTAACATTCTGTGGGTCAAAATGAGTCTGTTTTTTTTAGTTGCATGCTGCTCTAGGTCTGGCGTTTCTTTTGCCCTCATTGCCTGGCATTTTTCTCCCATACAAAAAAAACAAAACGTGTTGGCGTTTTTAAAAGGTATTTTTACAAGGCATTTTTTTATCAGTGTTTTTTCCCCTTACAGCTCTACAGAGGAAGAAACATTCAGGGATGGACTGGGAACTTAAAGTGGCCCTGGCAAGAAAAACCCTAAAACCTAAAATGTGTAGGTAGATCCAAATCAATGGGGCAACACAAGTAGGAAGGGCCAATACAGGTAGGCAGGGACAACAGAAGTAGGCAGTGCCAGCAATGAAGAACATAATACTACCTCCGCAGACCCACATACCACAGTGCAGCACAAAATACAGCCTGAGGACGGCGATACAGTTGAATTCCGGAAGCTGCCTGTGGCTGCAGACCAGGTGCATAAGTGCCTGATGCTCCTGGAAATTTTCCTGAAGTGTCTATGACTTGTCCGACCCAGTGACATTACATAGGAACACATACTTTCCTTTAAAAAAAAAAAAAAAAAACCCACACACACAACAATAATTATACAAAAAACACCAGGTGGTAGAACACACTATAGGCAAAAATGCTACAAAATATTATTCAAGTCTTAGACCAAAAAACACCAATTGAGTGCGATGGAGCCCTAACAAGTATAACATTTTTAGTGTGGCACATATAGCCTATACAGATAGGTTAAAGTGCAATCTGCCTGTTCTGACAACTATACGTTTGGCCATGTGTTTCTTAGAGTAAGATTATAGATGCAGAAGTTTCCATGAACTATTCAGACAAGTAATGGTTAATGGGCTCCGTTCCTAATACAATCTAGCTGAATCTACATTCTGCGCTGCAGAGATAAGAGGCTGTAAATGGCGGTTCTGCTGCTAGATATCTAGCAAGATGGGATCATTTACAGAAATTATAGTTTGTAAGTGTGGCAGGATGTTATGATCTACAAGTCTTCTGATCTGCACAAGATTACAGATCACTTCAGCAGATTCCAGCTTTTTTTCCAAGGTATGTTAAAAAAAAAGTAATCTGGTCGTGAGCAGAGGGGTTTTTTTTAAACTGATATTGGATCCAGAAAAAGTTGAAGGGTGGCTTCACATGTAGCTTTTATTTTGTATAGTACCACAGTTTCAGTAATATTTTATGATCATTGTAGCATATAAATCTTCTGCTGTGTACTGTGGCGCTATCCAGTTACTGTATGGCGCTATAATGTTACAGTGTGTTATCCAGTCATGGTATGAGCTATTATCCATTATGGTTGTATTATTTAGGCTATGTATGTTCACCCGTATCTCAGTTCCGTACAAGTGAGGACATGTCCTATCTTTGCCCGTATCTTGTGGATCGCGGACCCATTCAAGTCAGTCCGCATTCACAGCACGGAGTGCACACAGCCAGTGCCTGTATATTGTGGACCCACCCTTTGCGATCCCTAAGGCTCATGCTCACGAACTTGGTTCTGCAGCTGAGCTGCATTTTTTTTGGCTTGCACATAATGCCTGGCAGTCAGCCTCACAGCCAATCAGAAGGGATGATATTGTCTCTAAGGACCCAGTCACACAACTGTCAGGGCTCCATGCCTGTACTGTGGACCGCACTCCGACCTGCGAATGCTAACCAGCACTCTACCCATCACAGTTCTGGGTAGAGACTGAGACAACTGTCTCCTCTGGCACACTGGTGAGCATGGAAAGCTGCATGCTTGGTTGCTTACATGCTGACAAGTGTATTGTTAGCATGAAGCACTGAGACAACCTTATTAAGTTTGATGGTGCTTTCACTGTGAATAAATACTAGAAACAACCCACTCGTGTGATGCTGTTTCAGGGAAAAAAAAAAAAAAAAAGACATTTGTAATCCCGCACAATCCGCCTGCCACTTTGTTGTCTTCAGCTCAGTTGGAGTTCTTCTTTGAGCTAAAGACCCGGATAATCTGAGATGGAACGGTTGCTACAGACATCGGGGGGTATTTATCAAGACAGGTACTTTCTTAAATTAGGTGCACCGTTTTTTGAACCAAAGCCAGAAGTGGATCCACAAGGAAGGAGAAGTATAAATACTTATGCTATATGCTTTTTTTTTTTTTTTTTGTCTGGCTGATTCTCTGCATATTTGGTGGGTAGCAACTGGATATTATTGTAAATGGGGTTCAGCGGGAAGGTGGTAGTATCTGGAACAGTCTGCCAGATTTCACTGCTGCAAGTGTGAAACCAAGACATAAATTCTGTGAGGGATATGCTGTGTACAAGGGGGGTGGGGGGTGGAGAACAGAGTCAAAACTGGTAGAAGACTGACCATTTGGACCAGATGGACAAAGAGAAGCAAGTGACTACACAGCATAGCCTTACTAAAATCATTCTCTTTCCATGTCCGTTCCGTTTTTTTTTTTGCGGACCGTATGTGGAACCATTAATTTCAATTTACTCCATGTGCATTCCATTTCCGTATGTCCATTCCGCAAATAAATAGAATATTTCCTATTACTGTTCGCATTAAGGGCGAGCTGTACCGTTCCGCAAAATACGGAATGCACACAGACGTCATCCATATTTTTTGTGGACCGCAAAATACATACAGCCATGTGCATGAGCCCTTAAACAGGAATGTTCTGATATCACAGCTGGGCAGTGACAGGACATTCAGCAAAACTGTTGTTGCAGCCATCTATGACATGTATTATTGGCTAATAGCTTGATATAAAGTTAAAAAATCTGGGAATCACACAACTGTATATATTTTGTGGTCTGCAAAACTGCAGATCCGCTAATTAGGGATACCGTCCAGGTTATCGTACACATTTATTTGCAGAGCCATTGACTTCAATAGTTCTGTGGTTTTGGAGCGCTAAACGGATGCGGTCATGTGCATGAGGCCTAAATGGATATTAGCATGTGAACCAATGTATTGTTACAAAGTACTAGAGAGATTGTGCTGTCCACCCAGCAGTGAAGAGGACTGAGGGAAACCTGCTCAGGGTATGAGATCTTTAGCTGAAAAGTGTTTGCCTCCTGCACACGACCATATCAGTTTTTGCAGTCTGCAAATTGCAGATCCACAAAACACAGATGCCGTGTGCATTCCACATTTTTGGGGTTGGTACATCTTGCCCTGTTAGAAGGACATTTTTTTTTTTTTGCGGGCCAAGGAAAAAAATAACAGATGCAGACAGCAGACCATGTGCGGTCCACGTGTTTTGAAATAAAAAAAAAAACAAAACTGCGGATCGGATGTGGACCAAAACTATGGTTGTGGGCCTGTGGCCTTACAGTGGCACATCCAGCATTCTAATTACACTAGAAGACGCTTTCTTTCTACGACAGATGGTTTGGATGGTATTTACATACACAAGAATAAAAAGTCAGCTACAATAAAGGCACAATGAAAAATGCCACCTGACAGTTTCTTACTAAAAATGTTTTTCCTATATAAATCAATAGGAAAAAACACAAGGCATCACAGAGCCATAGTCGCTTCGGTCAAAGCTTTGAATGCCGTACAGAGATCTGTCTCCGTACAGCATTCAAAGGAATGGGCTCTGCGGAGGTAAAATTTGTTTTAACTTCGGTTTTTTCAACTTGAAAACTATTTAAAACTGGGATCCGAAGTCGGCTTCGGTACCTACTGGTATCTGGGTACTGAAGAAGACTTCGTATCCCAGTTTTAAAATAGTTTTCAAGTTGAAAAATCAAAATCTAAAGTTATTCATCGAAGTCTCGCACGACTTCGGAGATAATGAATTTAACCTCCAAGGAGCCCATACATTAGAATGCTGTATGGAGACATATCTCCATACAGGATTCAAAGGAAGTTTTGACCAAAGCGACTTTGGGTCTATGATACCCTTTTAGCTAGATTAATGGTGTGCAATTTTTTTTTAGGACATCTGTGGGCTTTTTTTGGGGGTATTTTTCAGCCTTTATTTGCAAACAGTGTTTTCTTACTAGCATTTTTAATACAGTTTTTTTCCAGTAGAGGAAATGTCTGAAAAAAGGTTTTTTTTTTTTTTTTTTTAACCCCTTTCCGACATGTGATGTACTATTACATCACATGTTGGGTCTTTAAAGATATCGCCAGTTCTCAAGCAGGGCAGGCGCCATAGCAACCGAGTGCCTGTTATTTCCATACAGCAGTGGTAATGCCGTTCGTGGACATACAAACCCTCAGATGCCGTGGTCAAACCTGGCCATGGCATCTGAGCACGCTAAAAACCGAAGCGCATGCTTTCGGTTATGCTCCGACTCCCTGGTGCAGTGATCCGAGGAGCCAGAGCTTGTGTGCTGCAACCCCTGTCAGTAGTCTATGACAGGAAGCTGCTGCACAGTCTTTCTTATGGAACCCTTGCCTGTAATAAGGCTCTATAGGAAAGTAGTAAAATCATCATACACTCCAATGCTAGTGCATAATCCCATAAGGAAAAAAAAAAGGGGTCAAAATGTACATGCTCCAGAATGGTATCAATGAAAAGTACACATCACCCAGCAAAAAAATGAGCCCTCATACAGCTCTGTACACACATGTAACTACAAAAAAGTCATAGGGGTCAGAATATGACAGCAAAAAAAAAAAAAGTCAAAATTAAACTTTTTTCAAGGTCCCCCCCCCAAAAAAACATCAAAATGTAAGGAAAAGTATACATATGTGGCATCACTGGATTCGTACTGACCTAGAGAATGAGGATCACATGTCAGTTTTACTGCATAATGAATGCTGCAAAAAAAAAAAAAAAAAAAAAAACCCTGGCAAAATTGTGTCTTTTTTCCCACTTCCCACTACATCATATGCAATATTAAATGGTGGCATTGGAAAGTAAAACCTGTCCTGCAAAAAATAAACCCTCATACGACTATTTGAACAGAAAAAAAAAAGTGTAGAAAGGGTTAAGAAGCTAGAAAAACCAAACACACCACCGAATTAACACAAAGACCAGTAGCAAAAAAACCACTTGTGTGCCCTACATTTTTTCCCCCATAGACCAGGGGTCAGTAAACTTCAGCACTCCAGCTGTTGTGAAACTAATTCTCAGCATGCTCCATTCATTTCTATGAGAGTTCTGAGAAGAATAGAGGAAGTATGCATGCTGGGAGTTGTAGTTTCACAACAGCTGGAGTGCCGCAGGTTGCCTACCCCTGCCGTAGACATTCGGCTAACATCTGGAGCTGGCATTTAACACAAAAAAAGTGCAGAAAAAAAAAAAAAAAAAAAAGCTTCGTGTGAACCTATTCCTAATATGTCTAAATAGATCAAGCTGCAATTTCAGAATATATGCCCTACACTGTATGATCAGGAATTTGTATACAATATGGAATGCATATCTCCCAACTTTTTGGACGGTCAAAGAGGGACACTTCTGGTTCATTGTGTGAAAGATCCATTTTTCCTTCATATCTATACACTTCAATAGTTTTTTCTTACGAAATGCCGCAAAAATAATCTGAATATAGAAATTTCTAAAATCCCAACTGCATCAAATAATGAAATGATATACAAGGAGGGCTCTAAGAGGGACACTTTGGAGATCTGATGTAATGGGTGCACCCATCCATTGACGATTGCCTTCAAGGACTGAGCTCATTTGTTACCTTATATGTAAAATAACAAAATTAGAAAAATTACAAAAATGCTACAAAACCACAAAACGTGAACAAATCCTTTAGATGGAAAGAATATTAAAGTCAAATCACCACTGCGCACTCACAGCAGGAGCAGGCACTTGGTTGGTTCCCTTACTAGTCAGAGACTAGTGTTGAGCGAACTCGTGGTTTCAAGTTCGGCATACAAGGTTCGTGTTATCCAAGAATTCCGTTATGGATTCCGCTACCACGGACCATCATTCTTAGATAACCTGAACGCCGAACTTGAAACAGGTTCGCTCAACACTATCAGAGACCAATACTGACTACGCAGTGAAAAAAGGTATCACATAACAAAGCAAAAGGTTAATAAAAATCCAGTTGAAAAGCACCAGTTATATTTTATAGGGAGTCTGTCAGTAGTTATGACCCCTCAAAACTGCTGACAGCACTATAGGTAACGTGGAGAGCAGTTTTAACATACCTGATGGTCATACAAGTTGCATGGCTGAGGAATGGATGTTTTAATCACCTTGGTGTTGTGACTAAGTGCTGCGGGGGTGTTTTCTTCATATGCAGAGTCCTGGGTTCTCTGCTCAGAATGCTCCCCAGTCCATCCTCTTTGAGTGAGGAATCTAGCAGTCTCTTGATCCTAGAAGCAGCATTTGACAGCAGGGGTAAGGGGTTTGGGTAGCATTTGGTGCAGAGATCAGATTAAGAGAAGTCCCCAAGGGCAATCGCAACACCAGAAAGATTAAAACTTGGATTCCTGCGTCATGCAACCTGTTTTACAGGGTCTGCACAGAGACAGAAAAAACAGCAAGTCAATGCAGAGCCTATAAGTGATTACATAATAGATAAGAACATAGCATAGACTTCCCTTTACCGCTGTCAGCATCACCACCTAAACAGCTTCAGGACTTTACTGAGACATATGGCATGTAATATGGTAGAGAACATATACTGAAACCCTAGAGACAAGCATAATTCTTACCTTCTCAGTCGTAATTCTTACAGTACCTTCTCAGACCAAAAGAACTTTTTTTTTCTTTTCTTACTGTGGAAATAACTACGTCATGGCCTTTCCTTCCTGCTCAGTCAGTACGACCCCGGGAGCCCTCATTAGCTGATCTAGTAATGAAGTCACAGCAAGTTCTGAGCAGTCTTATCACATGGACCGAGTCTTCCTGTCAGCATGTGCAGCACAGAGGGCAAGATACGACTACTAGAACTGATTCTTTCCTTACAGCCCCCTTTCTGAATAGGAAAATGAAACCACATCTGTTCTGAGCAGTAGCCATATTATGTATATCAGATATAGGCCTAGTTCACACTTCAGTGATTTGCATCACCGACTGAGAGTCAAAGCCAGGTGAGCAGGCTACACAGTGATAAGGTATAATGAAAGGACCTGCACCTGTTCTGGGTTTGGACCTGCACCTGGTTTTGGCTCACAACCACTGATGGAAATCACTGAAGTGTGAACTAGGCCATAAACTGTGACTTCTCTCCTGAGACCACAGGAATGCAGTCACATATAAATACAGTTTACCAGTGGCATACATGGAAGAGAAATGGCCACACAACAATCAAACTGGGCCCCCATTAGGTTATCATCCAAGACTGTAGGGCCTTCACACACCTTCCATGCCCTTGGAACTATCCCCCCCTCTTATTTGCAACAATGCAGTTCCTTTATAGATGGGATTACTGTAAAGTTTCTTGCCATCCAATAGCAAAGGGTATGGGACCAATTAGACCTGGTCCCCTCTCTCCATGGTTTGATCAGGGTTAGTACTGCACTCACAGGTCCATAGCAGCTGGGGGGCCTGGGCCCAGTGACTTTGGGTCTGTGGCATCATGAGCCTCATTAGTGTTCACTTCAGTGCAATGAATACTAATTATGGCCTCATTCACATCTCTGTTTGTGGATCCGGCAGCCTGCTGCATTCTTTACTTCACCGGATCCCTATTGCCTGCAATGGCGTCCAACAGTGATACAGCTGATTTCTGGTATAAATACCGGGTTTCGGCCTGACAAACCGCTGCCTGCAATGCTTTTCTTCTGGCTGGACCCCATTGCAGTCAAAGCTCCATGGCTCTTCACCATCATATAGGTTGGGGGAGGAACGCTCTTCCAGCACATACAGGTGTGACCCAAAATTTTAAGAATGACAATTTTTTTTTTTTGTCACAAAGTTTGCTGCTGCTGTGTTTTTAGATCTTTTTGTCACATTTTTCTAAGGGATAAATAAAAAGAAAGTGATACAGCTCAAACTGATGGAAATGATATCCTGGTAACATAGAAGGTACTTTATAGATTCCACAGACTTGAAGTATAACAAACAGATTCCAAAAGGTCCAGCGTCACTGTAGTTAAAAATCTTAAGATCAAATGATCCGTTCCATTTTTTTGCGGCTTGTATGCGGAACCATTCACTTCAATGGGGCCAGAAAAAAACAGAAATTTTTCCGTTTCCATTTGTCCGTTCCGCTTAAAAACAGAACATGTCCTATTATTGTCTGCATTACGGACAAGTATAGGACTGTTTTATTGGGGGCCAGCCTTTCCATTCTACAAAACACAGAATGCATACGGCCGGTATCTGTGTTTTGCGGATCACAAAACATCCTATGGTCGTGTGCATGAGCCTTAAGTATGAGTGGCATTCATACTATGGATAAGAAATAATGGGGCACATTTACTAAAGTGTTAAAATGCTGTTTTAAGCCTCATTCACACATTTGTGTTTTTTCACGGACCACAGTCCATGAAAACCCGGTCTGCCGAGGGCACGGCGTCATTGGTTGCTTTGACACTGTACTCTTCATGCCACTGCCACCGCTGTACAGTCATACACTCGTACGAGGATTTTCACCGCGGTCCGTGAAAATCCACATATGTGTGAATGAAGCCTCAGGCCTTATTCACACGTCAGTGATTTCCATCAGTGATTGTGAGCCAAAGCCAGGATTGGAACCTCCACAGACATAGGGTCCATTCACACGTCCGTGTGTCATTGCGGATCTGCAAAACACGGACACTGGCCATGTGCGTTCAGCATTTTGCGGACCGCACATGGCCGGCTCTATAATAGAAATGCCTTTTCTTGTCCGTGGATCATTTTTTTGCAGGGTTGCGGACCGGAAGTGCGGATGTGGACAGCACACTGTGTGCCGTCCGCATCTTTTGCGACCCCATTGAAAGTGAATGGGACGCCATTTGCGGACGTGTGAATGGAGCCATAAGGTATAAGGGAAAGATCTGCACCTGTTCTATGTCTAGAGACGCACCTGGTCTTGGCTCACAATCACTGATGGAAGTCACTGATCAAACACTGACGTTTGAGGCATTTTTTTAGTTGCATTTACTACTGAAATTGCGACTGTTTTGAAGTCTTTTGCGCCTTGTTCGACTATTTAGAATTTTTTAGTTTAGGTAATGTTCCAAAATTATGCCAATGTTCTCATAGGAATAGACAATATGCTCTAAATGATCAGATGGTATGTCTCAGTATATTCTTTATGATCGGATGGTGTATAACAATGTCTGTGATCAAATAATATATCCCAATCTTATTAAAATCAGAAGATGGTAGTATTTGGTGATCTTTCAGAAACAAGGTGGCAATATTTCAGGCAATAAGTGTATTTGGATAGTACTTTACCCTCTCCTGGATTGGATAAGTGTATCTGGTTACCGTCCTGGTGCGTTCTCCCCGAATAGTGGAGCGCTGTCTGTGTCCTCCGGCAGCACAATGTCTCTAGCTGCGCGCGGCTTTCAGAGCGGCGTCCCATGTGGGTACCCTCTAGTGAGGGATTTAATTCGCTCGATCTGCTACTCAATGGGACGTTGTTTTGTAGTTGGTGGGGTAATCGCCTTTGTCCTTTTTCGGAATAGACGTACAATACAATTGTATTTTTCTCTATGGAAGACGTCCTAGTGAGTGGATGCCAGACTCTCAAGTCCACACTTTGTACAACTGAAATAGGTTCTCTGTATTTAATTGAACTCACACTAGTGAAACTGTGTTACCTGTCCGAATCCCCCAGGTCTAACAAAACTTAAATTCACAGTATAAAGGCAATTTCAACAGTATATCCTAATAGAGATTAAAGGGGTTATCCGGGTTCACAGCTGAACCCGGACATACCTCTAATTTCACCCAGGCAGCCCGCCTGACATGAGATGCTCCGATGCCCTCCTTTGCCCTGCGCTAATTAGCGCAGGGCAAACGCATTTAGCCCGGTTCCGGTGACGAACCGGGCTCTGCCGGGCGGAAGCTTCCGCCCAGCAGTGAGCCTGGTGATGTCACCGGCGCTGATGGGCCGACTTTTGCGCGGCCCTAGCCAGTAAAACGGCTAGGGCAGCGCTAAAGCTGGCCCATTACAGCCGGTGACGTCACCGAACACACGGAAGCCTCCGCCCGGCAGTGTGTATAATGTAAACAAAAAACCCTTGCCCTGCGCAATCCAGCGCAGGGCAAGGGATGGCATCGGAGCATGAGATGCTCTGATGCCCTAGTCAGGCGGGCTGCCTGGGTGAAATTAGGGGTATGTCCGGGTTCAGCTGTGAACCCGGACAACCCCTTTAATTAAAACAGTTGGGCCTGGCTCGCCATTGATGAAGGGAATTTTTGCTTGTTGGATATTGGAGATTTATATCTATCTCCAATTCCTCCCCTTTTATTCTGTTCCTAGACTGTTGTCTTTGTTTCTTATATAACCCGCTTATTATATACACCTTCTCCAGTCCTTCATGCACCCCAGGAGTAACATACAACCCTAGCAGATACTTATATATAAAAATACTTTACTAATAACATACTTTTGTAATTGCATGTAATAAAAAAAAATGTATATCTACTGAATTATTCAATAAAATGTATCTGTATAGTGCAACTTAATTTCTTATTTCTTTGGCCTGCTCACTGAGATGGCCGCACATGCTCAGTTTCATCTTTCAGCTGCCTCCTGAGCTGTGATAGGGAGAGCTGAGACATGCCCCCTGAGCTGCAGCAGAAAAGACACTCCCCTTGAGCTGTCAGCTTGATATAAATCTAGCAGAGCAATGAATAGGGAGATCTCTGGACCCATGTGAGGTACAGGGCTGGTTCTAGATTTGTTAGAAAGCTATTTCATGGACTTTATGATGTCTGATTTTCATTTTTTACATTATTCGTGGGATAAGCCCTTTAAGCTTGCTCCAGAAGTGCTGTTGTTCCAGGTGGTGGCAGGAAGGAAGAGAGCGACCGCACCTTAGTTTCACCTAGGAACATATATCCTATCTCCCAGCCTCCCCCATCATGGACTCCATCCTATAACCACCCAAATCTCCCCTAATCTGTTGGCCAAGAGAATCTTGTCCAACTGCTTTTACACTGTGCACTTCCTGCCTTTGATATGCTAACAAGAGCCAATGACCAAATGGCTTCTGGCTATACTGATATCACTTAATGGGTGAATACCATTGAATAATATCAGTATATGCTATATCATATTTGAGTGGTCTCGGACTGAAGCTCTGGCTGGGAACAATATTTTCCTGTAACAACAACCAAACACGTTTTGGGGTCAATGTTTTCTGCCCCTTCTTCAGTGGTCAGTAGACCAACCAATCTTAGAATCTGGCACCTTTAAATAGTCCTCCTCCTCTTAATTGGGGGGAGTAGTCCAAACTAGTAAAAGTTAAAATCTGGTCTGGAATAAGATCCATTATTATTATAATCTTACGTAAATGATAACAATAAAAGGGTAGATTAACCATAATGAACAATAAATATCAAATATTAAATGTGTTCTCGGTATTCAATAGTGTTGAAAATATATGCAATTTGTCTAACTGTACGAGATAACCGTAATCTCAAAGGACGTAATAGGGGAATGATATATGCTAAAAAATGATAAATAATGATGAAAAGGTGACACATGACGAAAAAAATGGCAAGTAGTAAGAAAGGGTAAAAAAGTAAAAAAATAAATAATAAAAAGGTAGTGGGAGATATTATAGTCTTCGCCCAAGAGTAATAGTCTCTGATCAGTCAATATCCGATCTTTATTTTGTTGTTTAGTGTAGTTGTTGTGTAGTTTGCACCTCTACTGTATCCTATGGTCTTCCTTTAGTCAAAAGACTTTCCATAAGGGCATGTGTTAGGTACATGTTTACTAATATATAATGTATATGACTCCATTGTTTTATATGGTCATAATTCAATCAGTGGTAAGTATTATAATTATGATCAGTGTTTAGTTCAGTTATGTCTTCACAAAATGTCTTTCTTCCACAGGTATTTCTTTCGGCAGGGTAGTAGCGGAGGAAAAAGGTAATGAGAATGATGAAGATGATGAAAATGATGAGGGGATGTTCCCCCCAAGGAGGGGAGATCGAGGTGCTGGTAGGACAGCCTGACCTCGATGTCCCGTCCACAAAAGGCACCCATCCCGTGTCTACAGGAAACAGAGTTGGCCCTGCGAAGAGCTCCAAAACGGCTGTCACAGAGGTCAGATATAATGCTTGCCTGTTACTGGGGACCTTTTGTAACAAAGGTCCCAGGCCAAGCAATAGTCTGGTCCCGAGTACTCGACTCAGAAACAGCCTGGACAGAAACCCTGCACCGTTTTGGAGGTCTATGAGTAAACTCCAGTGGCGCAACTGGCTCTATGGGGGATGTGGGAATTTCTGGGGGTGGGGTTGCTCTGTAAGTGGGGGTAAGGAAAGAGGATGAGGGCAGGGAAGACATGGTCTTCTGGACATCTGAGAAGTCAGCAGTCTTCCCCATGATTGTGTCACCTACTGAACCAGACTAAGGGACCTTTTTAAAGGCTTAGGAAGCCTTTGCAGGTGTTTTGGGTTAATTAGTCTAATTTTCTGAGATAATGAATTTTGGGTTTTCCTTGGCTGTAAGCCATAATCATCAACATTAACATAAATAAACACTTGAAGAGGTATACTCAGTTTGTAATGACTCTATATAATATATGTGTTTCACTTTTTGAACTGAATTACTGAAAAAAAAACACTTTTTGATGATATTCTAATTTATTTAGATGCACTTATATATATTCATGCACAGGCTGGCTAGGTAGAAGTTTGCAAACTTCTACCTAGCCATCTTGCACAGGAGACAACATGCATACATGTGAGAAACTAAAGTGCAATTATGCTCGTGCACTTATAAATTCACGTGCAGGCTGGCTTGGTAGAAGTTTGCAAACTTCTACCTAACCATACTGCACATGGCTAAGATTAAATTAAAGAATTTCCTAACATTACCATAGAATTAGAAAATTTAACTTACCAAGCAGTATTTTGGCCTTCTGGTCTTCTCTTTCCCACTCCTCCGGCATCAGTTCCTGGGCCACTTGGAACCATGCTTGGTCCTTTCGCAGATGGTCATGATAGAGGTCTAACCGTGTGTCCCAGAGCTCTGGCCTCTGTTCTATGAATACAATCATGGTCTCTATTGAGAATTACATCTTTTTGCTTTGCAATGATCAAATGCCTCTGGCAAAAATCTAGTTTGGTCTAGACTGTAGTCTGGAAATGTATCAATTTTTATTTGGGGCTGGCTTACAAAATATGCGGACATGGTTCCGCAAAAATGCGGATGACATACGGAAAGTCTTCCGTTGTGTTCTGCATTTTTGCGGACCCACTCACTTGAATGGGGCCACGGACGTTATATTGCGGACATGTTCTATTTTTTTTGCGGAGCCTCTTCCCGGAACCATGGAAGCAGAATGCACACGTGTGCTGTCCGCATTTTTTTTTTCTCCATAGAAGTTAATGGGTCTGCATATTATCTGCAAAATTGCGGATAATATGCAGAAATGAACATACGTCTGTGTGAATGGGCCCTTAATGTCATACCCCCATCAGACCTCAGATCAACCCTTTGTTTCTGACCCCCATCAGACCTCAGATCAGAATAAAATAAAAAACTCCTCTTACCTCTCCTGCGCCACGGCTCCTTTTCATCTCCAGCAGAAGTCACTCTCCCCTGTCTTCTCTTGCTCGCGCTGCACTGTCACCTTACAGCAGGCAACGTCAAGTTATTGTGCGTGCACTACGTCCTGAAGCTGCATGGGGTCAGGACAGTGCAGTGCCGGCCCCAGCAAAGAAGACCAGGGTGGTGAGTGCCAGAAGCGATTGCAGTGCTTCATTCCCCGCTCCCGACACCTAATGCATACTAGTTTCTATAATGGAAGCGCTCACTGGTATTCGCCTTATAAGATGCAAAACCATTTTCCTCCCACTTTTGGGGCGAAAAAAGTGCATCTTATAAAGCGAATAATACGGTATTTTGCAGTATATATTGAAATGTGTTATGAAAAATCTGAAACTATTGCACATCTTTACACAGTACTATGGAAAATCTGAATCCAACCACATTAATATAGCAAGAACATGACAGCTCAGATGCCCCACATGAAACATCAGAAGAGCGTGGTCCAGGCAAATCATCAGAAGCCACAACAATCACTACCACATGGTGTAGAAGGTTCCAGCATGTTGACAACTACCATTAGCAGCCCAGTTAATCAGTCTGTTGAACGACACTCACTAATGGAAGATATAAACTTCCATTTTACCATGCACGCTTTCACTGTTTTCAAAAGTTATCTAAAGACAAAATGGAGGCATGTAGAAATTAAATATGGGAAACGCTAAAAAAATACTATATAGAATCAGACTCAACATAGCCTCCTCAATCCAAACAAACACACTAACTCCTCCAGCCATTTCAAGTTCCGGCCCAGTCCTTTACTATCCTGCACAACAAACTACACATCAGCCTACTTATTCTGCTACCCCAAACACATTACATCATGGCAGCCAGTCTGGAAACCAACAAACATATGCTCCATCATGTACGAAAACTCAGTACCATTCACCATTTTGTGTTATTGCTTTCCAGTTTTGAGATCTGGCAGAGGATCTCAAAACTGGGCAAAAAAAGTTACTTTTTGTCCTCATTCATTGTCAATGGGGACAAAACATCAGGATGCATTCCGTTTTTTGACCGGACACAAAACCGCTGCAAGATGCAGTTTTGTGTCCGGTTCTGTGAACTGGAACAATCCGGATCTGGCAGCAAAATCAAATAAGCGTCCACGTGCTATGCTAAGCACAGTGGAGCAACCAAGCCCAAAGAGCTAAGGATTATGGAGACAGTGGCAGTAAACAGGTAAGTATGGTTAGCGTTACAGGTGTGTGAAATATATGCTTTTGCCTCAGAATGAAGGCCTAAAATAATTTACTTGACACACAAAATATATACCATGATAGCTGATAACCTTTAAGAAAGCATGTTTTAGGACAGGAGAGGCTGAGCAGAATGAAAGATATTTAATGAGGTCTAAATGCCTTTAAATTTGTAAACATTACCACCTCTGGCATTTTTACATTTACACAAATAACCGACTAGCTGTCATTACACAGGGTGGTGCTATCATTGCCTGATAGCTATCCGTGTTTATACTTGAACTGAGAATGCAGTCAATGAGAACCCCTGAGCTGATAACGGGGTGGTCTGATGATAGAGACAGCAGAGGCAGAAAAGTTGTGTTGACATTTTAGAATGTTTTTATTTCATTTATGAAAAAAACTGTTGCTTCTACTGCTTTATAACATGACACGCGAATTGCACTGCATTTTGTGTTGTCAGGTCCTATTTCAGACGTGAAAAGCACCATTTTTTTTAAATTAAAGATTCTTGTATATTTAAATTATCCAGGTGCTCAGTCAATACTGTTATGTAATTGGGTTTAACATTATCTAGAATTAACTGTAATTTATTTAATACTAGCAGAAGGACCCGGCTTTGCACGGGTATATTTCATCTATTTGATTTAATGTTTCTGTGTGTCGGTAAAAGATATTGACAGTATACCCCATAACAGTGAACTCTACATCACCCGCCCCCTTAACAGTGAACTCCACAGCCCCCACCCCTTAACATTGACCCTCCCACAGTGCCCCCCTTCCTTAAAATGGGACCTCCACAGCAGCCCATCCCCTTAACTTTGACCTTCACAGCACCCCGCCCCTTTAACATTGAGTTTCACAGCACCCCATTCCCTTGACAGTGATCTCCTAAGGGGCACGCCCCTTAACACTGACCTCCATAGGGGACCATCTCCTTATCTGTGACCTCCACTGTTCCTTGCCCCTTTAACAGAGACCTCCACAGCACCCGTCCCTTTAACAGTGACTGCCACAGTACCCCATTCCCATAACAGTGACCTCACAGTACCCTACTACCTTAACAGTGACCTCCACAGCAGCTTCCTCTTTAATTGTGGCCCCTGCCCCCTTAACAGTGACCTCCACAGTGCCCACCCCTTTAAAAGTGATCTTCACAGCGTCCTGCCCCCTTAACAGTAACATCCACATTGAATACCCCTTTAACAGTGAACTTCACAGTGCCCGCCCCTTTAACAGTGACCTCCACAGTGCCCGCCCCTTTAACTGCGACCTTCACAGTGGACTGCCCCCTAAACAGTAATATCCACAGTGAATACCCCTTTAACAGTGACCTCCACACTGCCCGCCCCTTTAACAGTGACCTCCACAGTGCCCACCCCTTTAACAGTGACCTCCACAGTGCCCGCCCCTTTAACAGTGACCTTCACAGCGGCCTTCCCCCTTAACTTTAACATCCACAGTGAACGCCCCTTTAACAGCGACCTCCACAGTGCCCACCCCTTTAACAGTGACCTCCAAAGCAGCTTCCCCTTTAAGAGTGGCCCCTGCCCCCTTAACAGTGACCTCCACAGCGCTCTGCCCCTTTAAGGCTAGGGCTACACGATGACGCGTCGTGCAACATTTTGTCGCACCAATGTCACACAACAATTTTTATAATGACAGACTATAGTGTCGCACTGCGACTTATTGTGACATGCTGCGACTGCCTAAAGCTGACCTACAGCAGTGAAGGAAAATGGCTGGGTTGTTATGGAAACCTGGAGTAAACCTGTATGTATGTGTGTAAGAAGCAGGCTGCGCCAAGGCCTGTGGGAGGTAAGCACTGAATTGTGTTTTGAGGAGCTATTTACCTGAGCTCCTCAGCTGGCTGCTTATTACCTGGCTGGGTTGTTATGGAAACCTGTATGTGGAGAGTATGGCAGTTGCGATTTGAAGAGAAAGACTTCCAGGCTAATATTGGCTAATGTAGGTCATTTTTTTGGGAAAATCTCATGAACAGTACGTCCTAGAGAGCTGAGACTCGGTCTAAAACCTTCCCGGACACCTGATGTACCAGTGTGGAGAATTTGGTGAAGATCAGTCCAGTAGTTTGGTCGCACATAAAGAACAGACAGACGGACGGACGGAAACTCATTTTTATAATATAAGAAGATATGTTTCAAAAAATTCGGGAGTTTACAAACTGTGTTCTACATGCTGTGATCAAGCTATTTTTAAAGGGTTTGACTGATTTCAGCAGATGTCAACTTTCAGGTTGTCAATATAAATCCAAAACCTTTACTACTGTATTGTTATTGTGCAAATTGCCTCTTTTGCTATGCTGATTCCTGTTTCCTTTAAATTACACACTGGTTGTATCCAGGGGTGAAGGCCACTCTGCAATCAAGCAACGTTGGCTGTGCTGGCACACTATAGGATAAAGCCCTGGCACATTCACAGACAACAGAGAGGCCAGCACCTTTTCCTACAGTGTTTAAGCAAGGCCACTGCAGCAGTGTGGCTATAAGCCCAGGAAAAAGATAAAAATGCTATTGCAAACATAATCAAAACAGCATTTCAGCCAATATGGACATTAACCTCTTTTCTACCACCGCACAACTTTCTGCGTTCTACAAGCTGTATCTGTAACCTGAGGTATTTTCTAGTCAGGTTACAGAACGATCTTGTGGTGCCACCTAGTGGTGCAGATGGTTGTGGCTGTGCTATTAATATACAGCATCGGCCTCAGATCCCAGGAACCAATTAAAGTGATTCCTGGGCTTTTCATCTCTCTGACAGCCTGTCAGAGAGATAAAAAGTTGAATAACACAAATAAAAAAGGTTAAAAAAGTCAGCAGGGTCCCTGTCTCTGCTGAGTTAGATTCTGCTGAGCTACAAAGTTACCTCAAGACACAGCTGATACACTGTTCCTGCTGTAACAGCCATTTAACCTCTTCGTGCTCTGACTGTAAAAAAAAAAACACTTTCCCCCTTTTTTCTTTTATAAAAATTAAAAATATAAAGATAAAAAAAGTTAGTTTTAGTGTAGGTGGTCTTTTTTGTTCATGCATAAAATATACAAAACGCACATACATTTTCGTCAGTTTAAAAAAAAAAAAACACTAAAATACAAAAGTATTTTAAAAAGTTATTAGTTTTACCTAGTTTAATTAGTGGAGGCAGTCTTTTGTGTGAATGCGTAATATAAAGTTATATGTTTTGTCATAGCACATAGTTATAATTAGTTTTAGCATAGTTAGTATAAGTTACATTTTTTTGTGTGACAGGTATTTACTTAGTGGTCTTAAGCTACTTTTTTAAAAGTGTACGCAGAGGTTTTTTTTCAGAGCATAATTTATCTGCATAGAAACAAAAAGGAAAAATGTTTTATTACTTTTACTAAGGCCTCATTCAGACATCCGTGGAGCATGGTCCGTGAAAACTCGGACTGTGTTCCTTCTGAGGGCAGGAGCGCACGGCGTCATTGTTTGCTATGATGCCGTACGCTTTGTGCGGCCACCGCTGTACAGTAATACACTCGATATGAGTGTATCACTGTACAGCGGCGGCCACACAAAGCGCACAGCGTCATAGCAACCAATGACGTTGTGAGCCCCTGCCCTCAGAAGGAGCACAGTCCGGGTTTTCACGGACCATGCTCCATGGATGTCTGAAAGAGGCCTAATAATTAGAATAGTGGTGTGTTTTATATTGTAGGGATCTGTACTCGCAGTAGGGTTGGCAATGACAAATTTTCACAGAGACAACTGGTTTCAAAGTCCAAACTGTGCTTTATTTGGTCACTTGAGCATAACATTAGCATCCACGTTATAGTATCACTTGGTGAGATGAAGTAATAGCACCAGCATAACATAACATAAAACAAAATAAATACCTGCCCGTCTGGGCTCTACCTAATACACAGGTGATTCCTTTCTCAGCTATAGAGTCCTGTTACACCAGGGAAGATCAGGCTTCACTCAGCCTCACTGTCAGCCAATGACCAAGCTCTAACCACACAGGTGAGCACTCCAGGCATCATTCCCCCAGACTGACATTCTGAGGTCTGCTTTATTCCCCAGTGATGATCCCTACAGGCCTCACCTGGGATCACCTCAGCTAGGGGAAAAGCCTGTAATGGAGGGGTGTGGACTGGGAAATCCCTCTACCAAACCTATCTCCCAGTACAAAGAAATCCAGCCCATATAAACTTAAACAAACTATGCTGAAGCAAATGCATCTTTCTAGATTTCAGCTATCTCATCAAGCTAAGGAACCTGGGTAAGATATACACTCCCACCACTGCTTTACCACATATCCCCCCCGCTTCTCCAGACTGGAGGTCTGGGCACTTTTAGTGACCATACAGTGTACTCTGGACTACGCATCCACTTTTCCCTGCAATCTTTCTGGTCTATGTGTGAGATGGGGTAGCAGCTCTCATTCTGTGAACTCTGTGTTCGTGTAAATGAAGTTAAATGATCTGGAATGACATTCTGCTGTTTGGCCACAAGATGCTGCTGCTTCTTAAGCACAGCAACAGTCTGCATTTGATCTGATGTTAAACAAACTCTCAGGGGTGGAGTTACAGAGCCTGGAAAGGAAGTGAAGGATCCTCCATCTTAGGGCTTGTTCACACGACTGTGTCTGTTTTGCGGTCCGTTTTCCACGGATCCATCGTTCCATTCCGTCGTATTTCCGTTCCATGATTCAGCAAAAACTGTCCGTATGGCTTCTGTATGCTTTCCTTTGCTGTTTCGTTTTTTGCTAAGATAAAACGGAACCATGAATGAGTTAACTTTAGTCTCCGCCCATTTTTCACACCTCCTATATATAATGGTCATGTGATACTCAACACTCAATTTTCAGCTTACAGCTTTTTGTAACTTTGATAGTTTCTTGCATTGGTTTCTCACTCTTGCTATTGGTTGTATTATGGCTGACGACTCTGAGGAAGAGGTTCTCCTGTGCTGGCTGCATTCTCGGCGACAATGATAGCAGCCAACTCTGCTAAATGTGGAACCGAGGAGGAGGCACTGGATTCATCCAGTTGTCTCTCAGCGGCACAGGAAGGGCCACTTCCACACTTCCATACACACAGGGTGGGCCATTTATATGGATACACCTAAATAAAATGTGAATGGTTGGTGATATTAACTTCCTGTTTGTGGCACATTACTATATGGGAGGGGGAAAACTTTTCAAGATGGGTGGTGACTATGGCAGCCATTTTGAAGTCGGACATTTTGGATCCAACTAGAGATGAGCGAGCACTAAAATGCTCGGGTGCTCGTTATTCGAGTCGAACTTTTCCCGATGCTTGGGTGCTCGTTTCGAGTAACGAACCCCATTGAAGTCAATGGGAGACTCGAGCATTTTTTGCAGGGGACCAAGGCTCTGCCTAGGGAAGGCTGGGTGAAAACCTGGAAACCTCAGAAAATGATGGAAACACCACGGAAATGGACAGGAAACAGCAGGGGCAGCATGCATGGATGCCTCTGAGGCTGCTTAATCCCACCATTACCCCAAATTCTCAGGCAACAGCCTGGTGGTTATCCTCATGGCAATTGTGCTCACCCAGACCAAGAAAGGCGATGCAAATACCCATCACATGTTAGGGAAGCACCCAACTAGGTGCAACGAAGGTCCATCACCGCCTGCAGGTGACACCACTGCTCATGCTGGCACTGCAGCTGAAATCAAGTTTAGTATCTGTTCTTATCAGTTGCTGTGGCTGCTGGTGGTATAGTGGTGAGCATAGCTACTTCCCAAGCAGTTGACCCGGGTTTGATTCACGTCTTTTGCAGGAGGCAATTAAAAGAAGATCTAAAAAAAATCAGTACAATATCTAATACGTCCCCCTACCCGGGTAAATTGTTTGGAGAGAGGGCCTATAGGTGGGGGGAAGGAGGTTTCGCTGGAAGAGCCAGAGGAGTGCCCCCTGGGCTAGCGTGTGTGGTGGTGACAACAGCCGGAATGGATTTAGAAAAACTATTGCATCAACCGGTGCGGTATCGATTCTTCTCAGTTTAATACTGTATACGTCCCCTATCTTGGGACCTTATATTTTATGGATTTTTCGACCACGGAAAATGGAAAAAGAGCTTGCTCTGGCTAGGGGAGTGTCTTTCCCACTGCAGCTAAGGGGACGTGTCCATGCTCTGCCTATCACAGGTCAGTAGGGAAATAAAAGAAGAACCAAACAAAAATCTGTACAATATCTAAGACGTCCCCTATCCGGGTAAATTGTTTGTAGAGAGGGCCTGTAGGTGGGGGGCAGGCTGGGGGGAAGGAAGTTTTGCTGGAAGAGCCAGAGGAGTGCCCCCTGGGCTAGCGTGTGTGGTGGTGACAACAGCCGGATGGAGTTAGAATGACGACGCAGGACCCCAACTTAAAAATTTAGCATCAACCGGTACAGTCGTAAATTATGAGATTGATCAAGTGTGGTATGTATACTACTCAGTTTAAAACCGTATATGGCAGCTATCCGGAAAAATGGTTTGGAGAGAGAGAAAGATAGGACAAAGACGTAAATTGTTTGGAGAGAGGGCCTGTAGGTGGGGGGGGGGGCAGGCTGGGGGGAAGGAGGTTGAGCTGGAAGAGCCAGAGGAGTGCCCCCTGGGCTAGCGTGTGTGGTGGTGACAACAGCTGGATGGAGTTAGAATGACGACACAGGACCCCAACTTAAAAATTTAGCATCAACCGGTACAATTGTCAATTATGAGCTAGATCAAGTGTGGCATGACTTTTAAATGGATATTGCATGTGGTCACGTACTCCCTGGAACCCCATAGTCACCCCTTCCCTGATGTGCTAGCCCAGAACATTCTCTGCCCCAATTCGCAAGACCTTTTGCTGTTTCCGTGTGCTGACAGTGGGGATTTACCAGTGTTGTCTTAGGAGGTGGTGGACAATGGCGAGACACAGGTGTCGGGGGGTGAGGTAGTTGTATGGGAAGCAAGTTACAGTGGGGACTCCTTGGGGGGGACTTTCTCATGATGGGACAGATTCAACTTGGGTGGATCAGGCACAGGAACAGATGAATTTTTTGGGGGGTTTATTTAACTTTTATTTAGCAAAAATAACCACAGAGATATTTATTTGCTATCTTCTCTGCGCAGTCTGGCGTTGGGGTTCGTCACTTTGATGGCGAGCTGTGCCGCTCTCTCCACAATGGTCTGCACGCTAGCGGCAGGGCAGGCCAGCACCTCCAAGGCGTACAGCGCCAGTTCAGGCCACGTGTCCAGCTTTGAAACCCAGTAGTTGTATGGAGCAGAGTGATCGCTACGGACGTTGGTATGGTCAGCTAGGTACTCCCTCACCATCTTTCTGTACAGCTCCCCCCTACTCTGCCTAGACTGGGGACAGGTGACAGTGTCTTGCTGGGGTGACATAAAACTGGCAAAGGCCTTGGAGAGCGTTCCCCTGCCAGTGCTGGACAAGCTGCCTGCTCGCCTCCTCTCCCCCGCTACTTGGCCCACAGAATCATGCCCTCTGCCGCTAGCGGCGTCAGATGGGAAGAATTGTTTCAGCTTGTGCACCAAGGCCTGTTGATATCTATTTACTCTCATACTCCTTTCCTCTGCAGGGATGAGAGTGGAAAGGTTCTGCTTGTACCGTGGGTCCAGGAGAGTGAACACCCAGTAATCGGTGTTTGAAAAAATTCTTCTAACGCGAGGGTCACGGGATAGGCAGCCTAACATGAAGTCTGCCATGTGCGCCAGAGTCCCAACACGCAAGAATTCCCTCTCCTCACTGGCCTGAGTCTCCATTTCCTCCTCCTCCTCCAAGTCCTCCTCTTCAGCCCATACACGCTCAAGAGTTAAAGGGGTTCTTCTCTGAACCCGGACATACCTGCAATTTCACCCAGGCAGCCTGCCTGAAGAGGACATCGGAGCATCTCATGCTCCGATGCCCCCCCTTGCCATGCGCTAGATCGCGCAGGGCAAGGTCTCTTTTGTTTGTAAATACTCGCTGCCGGGCGGGTACTTCCGCCCGGCAGTGAGTTTGGTGACGTCACCGGCCTTAATGGGCCGGCTTTAGCGCTGCCCTAGCCGTTTTACTGGCTAGGGCAGCGCTAAAGCCCGTCCATCAGCGCCGATGACGTCACCGGCTCACTGCTGGGCGGAAGCCTCTGCCCGGCAGGGACCGGTACGTCACCGGAACCGGGCTAAATTCCTTTGCCCTGCGCTGATTAGCGCAGGGCAAAGGAGGGCATCGGAGCATAGGATGCTCCGATGCCCTCTTCAGGCGGGCTGCCTGGGTGAAATTGCAGGTATGTCCGGGTTCTTCTCTGAACCCGGACAACCCCTTTAAGGACTGAGCACTGGTACCCTCTACTGTCTCGCCGACATTCTCCTCCTCATCCCCCTCCTCCGATACGCGCTGAGAAACAGACTGGAGGGTGCTCTGGCTATCAACCGACGTATCTTCCTCCACCGTCTCTTGTGACAAGCGCAAAGCATCCGACTTGATGCTGAGCAGTGAGTTTTTCAACAGGCAAAGCAGCGGGATGGTGAGGCTGATAATGGCGGCATCGCCGCTGACCATCTGTGTTGACTCCTCAAAGTTGCTCAACACCTGGCAGATATCAGACATCCACGTCCACTCCTCATTGTAGACTTGAGGAATCTGAGAGACCTGAATACCAGTTCTGGTGGAAGATGACATCTGGCAGTCTACAATCGCTCTGCGCTGCTGGTAAACTCTGGATAACATGTTTAATGTCGAATTCCATCTCGTGGGCACGTCGCACAACAGTCGGTGATCGGGCAGTTGTAGGCGGCGCTGCGCTGCCCTGAGAGTGGCAGCATCTGTAGTGGACTTGCGGAAATGCGCACAGATGCGGCGCACCTTGGTGAGCAAATCAGACAGATTGGGGTATGTCTTGAGGAACCGCTGAACTATTAGATTGAACACGTGGGCCAGGCATGGCACATGTGTCAGTCTGCCGAGTTGCAGAGCCGCCACCAGGTTACGCCCGTTGTCACACACAACCATGCCTGGCTTGAGGTTCAGCGGTGCCAGCCACACATCGGTCTGCGCCGTGATGCCCTGTAACAACTCTTGGGCGGTGTGCCTTTTGTCACCTAAGCTCAGCAGTTTGAGCACCGCCTGCTGGCGCTTACCAACAGCACTGCTGCTGCGCCTAGAGCTACCGACTGAAGGCGCCGTGCCCACGGATGGTAATTCGGTGGAGGAGGAGGAGGAGGGGTCGGAGGAGGCATAGTACGTCTGAGAGACCGTGACCGAGGTAGGCCCCGCAATCCTCGGTGTGGGCAGTACATGAGCAGCCCCAGGATCATTCTCGGTCCCAGCCTCCACCAAGTTAACCCAATGTGCCGTCAGTGAGATATAGTGTCCCTGCCCGGCAGCACTTGTCCACGTGTCCGTGGTTAGGTGGACCTTCTCAGAAACAGCGTTGGTCAGGGCACGGATGATGTTCTGTGACACGTGCTGGTGTAGGGCTTGGACGGCACATCGGGAAAAATAGTGGCGGCTGGGGATCGAATACCGAGGGGCAGCCACCGCCATGAGATTTCGAAAGGCCTCGGTCTCTACCAGCCTATAGGGCAGCATCTCCAGGCTAAGCAATTTGCAGATGTGGGCGTTGAGGGCTTGGGCATGTGGGTGGGTGGAACTGTATTTTCTCTTGCACTCCAGCATCTGCTGTAAAGACAGCTGAACGCTGCGCTGGGACACGTTGGTGGACACTGTGGAGGATCGCGGAGGCGAAGGTGTGGTTTTCCGGCGGGAGGCGCTCGTGCCGGGGTCCTGGGCAGGGGGTTGACTAGCAGAGGCAGTGAGTGACGCAGGGGGTTGACTAGCAGAGGCAGCGAGTGACACAAGGGAAGGAGCAGTGGTGTGACCCGCAGGAGGTGGTGAACGGCCTTGGTTCCATTGAGTGGGGTGTTTAGCACTCATATGCCTGCGCATGCTGGTGGTGGTTAGGCTAGTAGTGGTGGCACCCCTGCTGATCCTGGTGTGGCACAGGTTGCACACCACAGTCCGTCGGTCATCCTCACTTTCTTTAAAGAACCTCCAGACTTGCGAACATCTAGGCCTCGCCACGGGAGCTTCACTACGTGAAACAGTTACTGCTGATGCACCAGCTCTGGCCCTGCTTCTCCCTCTGGCCACACCACTGCCTCTTACAACCTGTTCTGGTGCAGCACTCGCCTCCGCCTCAGAAGCACTGTCTTCACTCGGCATATCAACCCAGCTTGGGTCAGTCACCTCGTCATCCTCCGATTCCTCAGTCTGCTCCCCCCTCGGAATTCCTCCCCTAACAACAACTTCACCACTGTCTGACAACCGTGTCTCCTCATCGTCCGACACCTCTTTACAAACTTCTTCCACTAAGTCAACATTGTCATCATCATCATCACCCACAGACTGCGACAGTTGGAAAACTTGGGCATCGAGAACGAGGTCAGCAGCAACCTGAGAAGTAGTTTGTGACTCTGGGAAGGGTCCAGAAAACAGTTCCTGAGAGTATGCCGGATCGCATTCCAAATTTTCCTGGGAGGGGGCAGACTGGGGGGAAGGAGGTTGAGGTGGAGGAGCCATAGGAGTGCTCCCTTGGGTAACGTGGGTGGACTGCGTGGAAGACTGACTGGTGGACAAATTACTTGAAGCATTGTCCGCAATCCACGAGATCAGCTGTTCGCACTGTTGTGGTTTCAACAGTCCTCTACCACGTGTCCCTGTAAGTTGAGACATGAAGCTAGGGAGTGTAGCTCTGCGGCGTTCCACAGCTCCCTCATCAGCAGGTACTGTCTCACCCTGCCCAGGACCACAGCCTCTGCCCCCTGCAGTAATTGAATGCCCTCGTCCTCGACCCTTAGCCCTGGGGTTCAACATTTTTTGTATATAAGTGTATGATATAAAAAAAAAAATTAAACGGGCCTGGTGTACTGAAACCCACAAACTTGTTCAGTCTGGTAGAATTAAGTGACGTACAGAAAGTGTCACCTGGACAGATTATACGGATTGGAGCGAGTGTGCTGAACTGTGACACACAGAAAGGTTACACGCAGCTGAGTAAAATAGATTTGTATCACTGAGCTAAAACAACTGAAAAACTAATTTTTTTTTATTTTGTTTTTTATATTTTTTTTAAATTTTTTTTTTTGGGAACGTGACGTGCAGAAACTATCGTAGAACTGACTGACACCCTGTTAACGGTGGCTATTTAGACTGCGACCCAGACAAATGTCGCACAGAGAGTTTTCTGGATCAAGCTGTAGATGTTATTGGTAGCAAATGACTTGGTTGTATTCTCTGACGTACAGAAAGTGTCACCTGGACAGTATATACGGATTGGAGCGAGTGTGCTGAACTGTGACACACAGCTGAGGTCCAGGTTACACGCAGCTGAGTAAAATGGATTTGTATCACTGAGCTAAAACAACTGAAAAACTAATTTTTTAAAAAAATTTAGTTTTTTTGGGAACGTGACGTGCAGAAACTATCGTAGAACTGACTGACACCCTGTTAATGGTGGCTATTTAGACTGCGACCCAGACAAATGTCGCACAGAGAGTTTTCTGGATCAAGCTGTAGATGATATTGGTAGCAAATGACTTGGTTGTATTCTGTGACGTACAGAAAGTGTCACCTGGACAGTATATACGGATCGGAGCGAGTGTGCTGAACTGTGACACACGGAAAGGTTACACACAGCTGAGTAAAATGGATTTGTATCACTGAGCTAAAACAACTGAAAAACTTATTTTTTTTTAATATTTTGTTGTTTATAGTTTTTTTTAATTTTGTTTTTTTGGGAACGTGACGTGCAGGAACTATCGTAGAACTGACTGACACCCTGTTAACGGTGGCTATTTAGACTGCGACCCAGACAAATGTCGCACAGAGATTTTTAGGATCAAGCTTTACACGTGACATGGTAGCAAATGACTTGGTTGTATTCGGTGATGTACAGAAAGTGTCACCTGGACAGTAAATACGGATTGGAAAGAGTGTGCTGAACTGTGACACACAGAAAGGTTACACGCAGCTGTGTGAAATGGATTTGTATCACTCAGCTAAAACAACAAAAAAACTAATTTTTTTTCTATATTTTGTTTTAATATTTTTTTTTTTAGTTTTGTTTTTTTGGGAACGTGACGTGCAGAAACTATCGTACAGCTGACTGACACCCTGTTAACGGTGGCTATTTAGACTGCGACCCAGACAAATGTCGCACAGAGATTTTTAGGATCAAGCTTTACACGTGACAGGTAGCAAATGACTTGGTTGTATTCGGTGACGTACAGAAAGTGTCACCTGGACAGAAAATACGGATCGGAAAGAGTGTGCTGAACTGTGACACACAGAAAGGTTACACACAGCTGTGTGAAATGGATTTGTATCACTCAGCTAAAACAACAAAAAAACTAATTTTTTTCTATCTTTTGTTTTGAATTTTTGTTTTTTTGGGAACGTGATGTGCAGAAACTATCATAGAGCTGACTGACACCCTAATGACGGTGGCTATTTAGACTGCGACCCAGGCAAATGTCGCACAGAGATTTTTAGGATCAAGCTTTACACGTGACAGGTAGCAAATGACTTGGTTGTATTCGGTGACGTACAGAAAGTGTCACCTGGACAGAATATACGGTTTGGAGTGAGTGTGCTAAACTGTGACACACAGAATGGTTACACGCAGCTGTATGAAATGGATTTGTATCACTCAGCTAAAACAACAAAAAACTAATTTTTTTTCTATATTTTGTTTTGGATTTTTGTTTTTTTGGGAACGTGACGTGCAGAAACTATCGTAGAGCTAACTGACACCCTACTGACGGTAGCTATTTAGACTGCGACCCAGACAAATGTCGCACAGAGATTTTTGGGATAAAGCCATACACGTGACAGGCAGCAAATGACTTGGTTGTATTCGGTGACATACAGAAAGTGTCACCTGGACAGAAAATAGTGAGTGTACTGAAATGTGACACACAGAATGGTTCCACACTGCTGTGTGTAATGGATTTGTATCACTGAGATAGAACAATAAAAAAAAAACAGGGTTATATATGGCGATAGCTGCACTACTAGTGCCAGCCAGCCAGCCAAGCCAGGAGACAAAAAAAAAATTTCTTCTAGCCCTTAGAAGGGCTGTTGGGTTCTTTGTGGGTGATTCCTGCCTAACACAGAACTAAATGCAGGCCCTAACACTCTCCCTGAAACGCAGCAGCTCTATCCCTAACGACATCCAGACGGCATCTGTGCCGAGCACCGCGGCCAGTCACTAGTATATTCCAGGGTCACCTGATCAGGCCAGCCAACCCCTGCTATCGACATGTAAGGGCCCCACGTGATGCTGGGTGTACCGCAGAGTCTCCTGGTTTGTGATTGGCTGTGTTTTTAGGCGCCTAAAAAGCACGATGCGGAAGTTGCCATTTCCTCGAGCATGATACTCGTCCGAGCAGCGAGCACTTACGAGTACCCTAATACTCGAACGAGCACCAAGCTCGGACGAGCATGCTCGCTCATCTCTAGATCCAACTTTAGTTTTTTCAATGGGAAGAGGGTCATGTGACACATCAAACTTATCGAGAATTTCACAAGAAAAACAATGGTGTGCTTGGTTTTAACGTAACTTTATTCTTTCATGAGTTATTTACAAGTTTCTGATCACTTATAAAATGTGTTCAAAGTACTGCCCATTGTGTTGGATTGTCAATGCAACCCTCTTCTCCCACTCTTCACACACTGATAGCAACACCGGCAGCAAAGGCTTCCAGTATCCATAGTTTCAGGTGCTGCACATCTCGTATCTTCACAGCATAGACAATTGCCTTCAGATGACCCCAAAGATAAACTTTTATGTGAATGGTGAAGTTA